>CM040244.1:16916168-17255055 GCA_022545495.1 Chrysanthemum lavandulifolium | reverse complement strand
AACCTTTGCTAACTTAAATAAACAAAATTGTTGTTGCAAAACTACTATTAAAGATGATTAATTTCAAATAAATAAGGGAAAAACAAATATACTTAACAATTTATACATAAAAATACATACCGAATACGAAACATTTTTTTGCGAGGATTTCGAAGACGATGGTTCTTGACTTCTAGGAGAAATTTTGTAATGGGGTGTAATGTATGTGTTATTCTAATTCATTGGTTAGGAAAGATATGTGATAAGTAAAACTATTTTTACCGTCGTGTAAAATTGGATAACAAAGACAAAGGTACTATTTGCCTAAAACGCTCAAATTAATTCGTAAGTCGCCGACATTGGGAAGGAGCAAAGGAATAAAATATTACTTTTTAAACTTTGACTTTTTCTCGAATATATCAAAAAAAAATCTCGCTGAATCTTAAAACGTCATTTGGATATTAGTCGACTAAAATCATAGGTACGAAAATGATTGGAATCAAAAGTGTCGGGACACTTGTCACTCTTACATTGGAAGGAAAAAGTCGCAAGTCTCAAAGTGTATTTTGGAAATACCCAAACTTTTTTCCTAAAAAGTGATGACACCTTGAGCAAAAGATGTATTTTCATAATTACCCCTTTTTTTAATGTTTATGCTTGTGAACATATATGTTTAACACGAAAATGGTTTAGAACATATATGTTTATGGTCGTGAACATATATGTTTGATAGGAAAATGGGGCCTAACCGGGATGTTGGAGTGTAGTGATTTATCATATGTTTTTTATGATTGTTCATAATAAATAATTAATATAATTGTTTGTAATTTCGGTATTGAAACGACACAAGTGTTGATCATGATAACGATATCAAGACACAAGTGTATAATGAGATATGGAAAAGTGCATACATGTTTTTGAAGAGTCATGCATATGTTTTTGAATGACGTCCACATCTATATTTACCAAAATACATTTTGTATTTGAATTGTGTTCTATTTGATATCAAATTATATGTATACTATTTATCTTTTGGTTGGTTATAAATTTAGAGGTTACATGCATATTTTATGTTTTGGTTATAAATTTCAAGATTAAAGAATTTACACTAAAAACATTTGTGCAATTATCATTTCAAGCAAAACAAGTTTGATATTTAAACAATTGTACTTAAAATAAACATATGTAAATTTACGTAAAAAAAAAAAAAACATACATGCACCTCAATTTTTCGAAAAACATGTATGTTAAAAAGTAAAAATGTAAAAAAAAAAAAAAAAAAAAAAATAGTTTGAAAATGAAAGGACTTAAAAAAACGTTTTTATTTAAAATAAAAATAAAAATATGTTTTACTATTATGCCCTTTTGAATTAAATAAAAGATTTAATAATACTAAATTTTCATTTAATCCAAAGTGGTTAGAAAGCTCAGACAAAATAATGGTTCTGCGATTGAACGTCTTTCCTATATATATATATATATATATATATATATATATATATATATATATATATATATATATATATATATATATATATATATCTTCATAATGTTGTATTAATACATTAACCAATAACCTTCTTACTATATTCTTATGCCCCATAACTCAAACACTAGTTCAAAGCTAACAACTTTATTATCATTTATATTGCTAATTACTACACACACAAAAAAAGGTTGCGAGTTATTTACTTCATAATACTTGCAAACCTTTTAAGTGATAGATAAATGTAGTAATCCAAAATTTTACTCTAATGCAAAAGAATAAATTAAGAGAAAACAAACCGGATACAAATAGCAGTTTTACGCCGAAATGCATATTTATCCTCCTTAGTATCTAATTAAAAAAGAGTGAAACAGTTTGACTCTACAAGTACACAATGTTCTACAACTCGTTCTAAAATTTTGTTAAGAGAATCATGTCATCTTAATTTTGACAAACCCACGTCAATTAGTTGATAGCACCTTCTATCTTTTAATGACTTTAATATTATCTATTAAATTCGTAATGTAAGAGCACTACAATCAAATCGTGTCTCCATCACTAACTGATTATCTGTGGTTTCAAACATGCCTCAACCAAACTTTAAATACGTATCTTAATCCTTTTAAATTGTTGAACAATATATATGTTTAAGAATATTTCTCAACACCTCTACACTTTTCATATGCACATTTGATTGATTGATGGAATGATATAGTCAAATGGATTTTTTTTATACATATATGCCTTATCATTTTTTTAACCAGATTCAATATTGAATATAAAATTGCCTTTTCAAAAATATAAATAAAAATTTATTGCATATAAATTTTATATATATATATATATATATATATATATATATATATATATATATATATATATATATATATATATATCAAATTTATATAACATTTGACGAGTGTTATTAGAAACACCCCATCTTTGTGTGTTCTACAATCGTAATAAAGAAACTTGTGCATACATGTTCTAGAACTAGTTGTGTGTAAATTCAATGAACAAACAATTTCAATTGTCTAACACTTTTTGGTAATAAATCCAGGACAAAGGAAAGCATTAATGATACCTCCGATCTAGGGCTTAGCATTGGACTAAGACCGGAACAGACCGACAAAAACCGGACTAACCAACCAAGCACCAGGGTGTTAAAAAAAGCCAAAAAATTGACAAATCAAGTCGAACCGCTCAATCCGAAATCGAAAAACCTAAACCCAAAGAAACCGAATTAGAAAAAACCCGCCTATCACGGCTCGGTTTTGAATTTTATTTATAAATATCCGCAATTAATCGAACCGAACCAAACCGTCCCGGTAAGCACCCCTACCAAGCACGCAATCAAAATGTTCAAAAGTTATCTAATCCGATAACAATTCAAAGAGTACAAATTGCTGTCTAATTCAAACAAAAGTTGCAAAATTTTATTGTGATCAATCTTCATCAAACTCCAAGAACTCTTTCCTCGCCCATGCTGCTAGAGTTGGCTGCTACCTAGCTACATTAAAGCACAACTCTTGATCAGAACACAGAATATTCCTTGATCCATGTAATCAAAACAATTATTCAAATTCCCGGGGAATATTTCTAGAGCATATGCATATATGATATATCAGGGTACAGAACTGATACAGAAAGATAGAGTGACTCTCATAAGAAGTAGCAAAATCAAAACTTCAACAGAAAATCTAAATTCCACTATAAAAGACGCAACTGCATATATATCAATACACCGATAACTCGTAAACTGACTGGCGGAGCCGGGAAATACAAGTACATGGAGGCAATTAGCAATAAGTGAGTTTTAGTGTAACTTAAAACAAGTCGGTCGGATTTGATTTAAGGCACATGCTATCCTTCGATGCATTTGACACATATTATATGCGGGTGATAATGTAGAATTGTTTATATAAAGGCAAATTTTATATAAAAAAAAAGCCTTAAAGGTCCTAGATTAGTTATAGATTGCGAAATTTCCAAAATCTTAAATATTATATGACCATCTAGAAAAAAAAATCATAATACCGGACGCGTTTTTTTTTTCCTACTACTTAAAAACTTTTTAATACCCACTTGGCGACCCAGTCAACCAATCCCACAACAATCTACTTTCCTCCATTTATTCCGACCTAACGAACCACCACAAAACAATTTTGGTATTGAAGAGGACTCTTATTGTTAATCTCACGTAGTGACGAGGGCACTCAAATTATTTACCTACGGGCACCAGACATTTTTTTCTATCAAATTAACCTTTTATCTTCTATATATTGTATGTCCGACGCAGCTTTATTGGGGGCAACGCCCCCACCACTTAACACGTAGCTCCGCCCACGCGTAAACTTACTATAAATCGATAACTCGATAACATTACAAATAAACTAGCATTTCAACAACATAAACTAACATATATAGTAACATCTACTTAGACTAAGCAACTGAAATATTTACGTAACATATATCTTGATAACATATTATAAGCCAATAAGTGAATGACTTAACAATACAATATCACAATTAAAAAACTAAAATCAACATTTCAATAACCTAAAATAACATCTACAGTGCATCCATGTCGTATATCATAAACCGATAAGATAACACCAATAGAACTTCAAAAATAAAAAATAAGCAGTAATAAATTAAAACCTAAAATTATAAGAACTCCTACCTGGACAGAGAATTCGTAAAAGCATATGTCTAGCTTTCGCCGTTCAAATAAGTAAACATAAAATTCGTAAAACAAGGTTTTTTATTTTATTTTTTTATTTTCAACAGAAATAATTAAGAAGCTAAATAGAAGAACACGTACCTCTCGAGATCAGCAGGTATTGGAGTCGCCCATAATGTCCATGGTATTCTCAGAAATCGAACAGCAGCTAGCAATAATCCTAAGTCCATGATCAAATGATGATAACCGTGAAGGTGTAGGCCTATTATTGGGAACTTCCAGTGCTCCAAGATCATCCATCAGCTCTCCATCAGCTGTGTTGACCATGGGATGCGGGCTGATGGTGTTGTATTGGTAAGACAGAGTAAGTTCACCCCTAAATTCGCCATTCGATGAACGCACCTTGTAACTAACCCTCTTCTCATGTCCTCCATCTCCTGACAAGAAATCTCTGAGAGGCACCTTGACCTTTCCGATGCTCCTATCAATCAGAGTGGATTTATGCTTTATTTCAAAGATGACATCCTCATTAAGCAGGTCTTGTTCAGCTGGTAACTTGAGGTTCAAGACATATTCCCACAGGATTTGTACCATGTTTCCTATCTGTATTGGTTGTATGAGTAACTCTGGGATCTTTACGAATGGAAATGACTACATATGGTTTCATAGTTGAAGTTAGTTTGGGTTTTCTTAGAGCAATCGCTGAGTGAATTGTTAGATGGAGTTGGGTAAAGCTGGCCATAGTTAAGTTTTAATTTGGTACAATTTTTCAAACAGAAGGCGGGTATTTATAGCCAAGGTAGTAATAATTTAATGAAAAAATATGTACTAATAGAAGTATTCAACGTGGTATTTAGATATTTTCTTTTTAAGCTCCAATTAAACACGCATGAGTGCATGACGCAGACACAGACGTATTGTCTGCATAAACTTCAAATTATCAACTAATTTTAATCAAGCTTATAGAAAATAATAATAATAATAATAATAATAAATCAACCATGGTTTGAATATGCATCGACGTCCTCATTTTCAATGCTTCGGCATTGTTGAATCCATCATTGGTAATGGTGTCACGGTGATGTATATCATCTACCTTTGCCGATAAAGGAATCGGCAATGAGGAGGACGAAGGAGATGAGGACATCGCAGATAGATGAAACAATGGCTGGTTAAACTTCTAATAGTTTTTTTGATTTTATATAAATGAAAATGGAAGTAACTTTTATGTTAATTATTTCTAAAAATACATACTTTTTAAATTATTTTTCTAAAATATAACCCTCACCTAAAAACTCTTGCATATTATGTGAAAATCATTTATTACGAGCATCTTTGTTTTGCGTTCAGCCATTTCTCGAACTCTTATTTACTTGTAACATGACGCAACTTTAGGGTTTCCATAAGTAACGACTTTTCCAATATTGATATCTGAATGTATTCCAAATCAAATTACTTTTGTAAGTATATTTTTCTTCTTTTCGTGCCCAAGAGCACAACTTTATGGTTTCTATAAGTAACAACTTTTTCAATATTGATCTCTGAATGTAAACGGATAAAAACATATAAAAACACATGAAAATATATAACAACGTAAGAAAACGTATAAACAGAAATACTTGAAATAATTACAAACAATCATTAGAATGGATGATAGAAAATGACACGAGATGTTAGCGTTAGAATGGTGTATTTTTTATGTTTTCTAGACTCCGTCTTTTTTGTTTGAAAAAAATGAAAAAGAAAAAAGCGAAAAAAGTATAATGAGCTTTTCTACTGTTTAGTTAAAATTTAGTGAATAGAAATTTTTAAAAATATGTTAGAAAAAAATTATGATCAAATGAATTTTTAATATTTGCCTATTTGTATAAAAATATTTTGAAACCTAATATGTCATTTATCTTCAGTTGACTGCATCATTCTTTGACGACATCACCTGCCCAGAGAATATTATATATTGGGCCCACTTGTCGCTGTCGCAATGAAGACAATCAACCCCTACATATTTACGTGTGGACAATAATACGACAATCAACCAAAGCAACAATGAAGACAACTGGAAGTGAGCTTGGACAATAATAAAAAAATAACATTTCGAGAGTGGTGAGATTTAATATTAATTAAGTACAACTTTTCCGATATTGATCTTTGAACGTATTCCGAATCAAATTAATTTTGCAAGCATGGCAAAAGTTCAATATAAAACCAAAATTTACCATATATCCAATCAACCAATAATAAATATTCATTTTTTTATTACGATAAACTTTCATCATTTTTAAAAATTAAATATCTCGAAACCGTTAATCGTTACGCGATAAAATTATAATGTCGTACGACGAAATTAAATTATCTTTCTATAGATATGCTACTACTATATATTTTAACAACTTTTTTTTTCAAATTTGATTAACAAAAATCATATATGATTCGTGAAAATCATATATGATTCGATTTTTACTGAATCACATATGATTTTGAGAATCATATATGATTGTAAAAATCATATATGATTCGTAAAAATCATATATGATTTTTCGGACGGAATTTTGAAAAAAATGTTTGTCAAAATATGTAAAAGTGCGTATCTATAGAAAGATAATTTAATTCTCCACGATTGTGTATTTTTATATTTTGAAGATTTATCGTTTGTAAGATATGTTGTTTTAAAAAAATGTGAAAAGTGATTTTGTATTAATTTAGATAAAAATGGAGGGTTATGATTGGCTCATTTGTTTCTTAACAAATACGAGTTATATCGATCTCAACTCTGCAAAGATATTTTTCTTCTTTGCGTGCTCAAAAGCACAAAACTTTCTGTTTGTTTGGGTCAACAGGTTAAAATTTTTATCACATTGAATTTATCCGAATCAAATCACATTAATATTAAGTTAAACCAAATATCAAAACTAATATCACATTGAATTTATCCATCTATATATAGTTCTATCATATATAAAAATTTTATGACTCCAAATGTTCAATTATTAAACGGCACCACTAACCAATATTTTTTGTTTTTACAGTATTATAATAACTCTGAACTCAAATCAAAGCTTCACCCATTCACCTTTTCACGTAGATCCTCTTTGCCTTTACATCTTTGGTTCTTTTAACTCGGGGATTTGTTAAACAATGCTCACTGACAAAGCTTAAGACAACAGTTAATATAAATATAAGAGAGAAATTAGAGTTTGTTAAATAAAACAATGACATATTTTAAGTTAATTTTTATGTTCTCATATTAAACATTAAATACATAACTACTTTAAATATGAGAAGAACAGATTATTTAATGTGTCCTAAATATTGCTCAATGGTCATTGTTTAGCAATTTCATTTAAATTATATGCTTTTCATTTTCTATTTTACCCTGAAAACCCAACTCTACTCAATCCCACATTCCCGCCCCCTTTCCTTTACAAATAGATATCTCAAGAACCTTAATCATTTGCTAGTAGCGCAGCTTGTTGTCCGTTTGTTTTCCACCAATATATAAAGACTATATTGATGAAATAAAAAAATAAAATAAAAAAGATACCCTTAAAAAAATACGATCACGACAAACATTTGATTATCTTTTATATTATGGACATTAATTTGGACATACTTTATGCGAACTTTATCTTATGCTACTTTTTCACTGTATCGATTAGTGTTGAAACTTACATAATATATGTGAAAAACTAAAAGGGGGTGAATAGTTTTGCCGACTAAAACTTCGTTTTCAAGTATTTAGATCGACTTATGTTAATCCATTTAGATCGTGTGTTGGATATTGATAGATGGGCATATACATAAATATTGCAAAGAGATAAAGAGTAAAGGAACACAAAACCACGACACAAGTATTTATAGTGGTTCGGCTACAAAGAAATCTTCTTTGCCCTACTCCACTCCCCGATTATCCAATTCGAGAGTTTCTAAGCACTACACAACACAAGCTCCTTAATGTGGCGGAGAAGCCTTCACAACGTCACCTACACTTTATCCGGTACAAG
This sequence comes from Chrysanthemum lavandulifolium, assembly GCA_022545495.1. Classification (NCBI taxonomy): domain Eukaryota; kingdom Viridiplantae; phylum Streptophyta; class Magnoliopsida; order Asterales; family Asteraceae; genus Chrysanthemum; species Chrysanthemum lavandulifolium. The sequence continues at coordinate 17,246,906 of CM040244.1, read as the reverse complement.
GTTAGACATCGAGTTCTTCCAAGAGGTAGAACCAAACCTATCACAACGCTGCCTACACTTTATCCAGTACAAGGTTGGATACCGAGTTTCATTACAACGGAAGAACTACTACCCAACACTACTACCCAAAGGAGTCAAACTCCTTTTTTACAACACTTATGGGATATCAATATCCTTTAACTCAAACTACACAAATATACATCGACGCCCATATCGAATGTACACCTTCGGCACTATACACCAATGCCTTCCACATGACACACTATTGGAGGGAGAGAAGAACTATCAACAAGATGCACTTCAGTGGTCTTGATGATAACGAAGCTTAGCAACTCATGACCTTGAGCTTGCACATCTTCAAGAGGTTGTGATCTCGCCTTTAAAAGGAACCTAGAGAATCACACAAAAAGAAAACTACACAGAATGATCCTTTGAATCTGAGGTTAGAGAGATTAGAACATAGAGAGAAGATTTTGTGAATACAAATAAACTATAAAAACGTTTATTTATATTTTACGATCTTCTAATGTGTTAATACAAATAAGCCGTAAAAACGTTTATTTATATTTTACGATCTTCTAATGTTTTGTCGATAACAAACGTAAAATCATTTTAACGAAACAAATAAAATACGTAAATGGTTTGAACTAATAGTTTCTAACATATTCACATTTTCACATAAAACACTAAAACAAGTATAAGTGATTTTATGATTAAGTAATACATATGTACAACAACTAGTGTTTACATATTTGGGTAAAATATACACATTACTAGTATGTAGTATATTGGGTAATATAAATGGGCAGAAACTTAAGTATCACAACCCATTGGGAAAATACATTGAATGTAGTTGGGTACAACCCAAAGCCCATGACCCATGGAGCTTGACCCATAACCCATTGCATGACATCATGCTTATATCATACATGGATAATATCCATAACCCATGGATCAACTCATACCTGTGACCAAGTGCATTGCACTCAAACGATACATTGTATCTAGCTAAAGATCCATGGTTCAACCCACGACCCATGACCCATAACCAAAATACCCATGGGTAAAAGGGAGGCCCTACGGATCCCTAGCTTAATGCTAGACGGATCCTTATGGAAGCGGATCCGTGATCCGGGAACAATGAGATTTTTCTTCTATAAATAGTGAGCCATTTCATTGTTTCTCACCCTTTCTAACACACTTTCTCCATGAGTTAAAACTCACTAACCTCGTGATCCAAGAGATCTATGTTTGTAATTTTGTTTTGTGTGATCTTCTAGGTTCCTCTTAAAGGCAAGATCACCACCTTTGAAGTCAAGCAAGCTCAAGTCCATGAGTTGCCATGCTTCTTCATCATCAAGGCCATCAAGTCTTCGTTGATGATTCCTTTCTTTCTTCAAAGAAGTGTAGTGTTGAAGACATTAGTGAAAGATGTATTAAGTGTCAAGACGAAGATATTAGTGAAGGGTATCTATCGCTCATATCATAAGCACTTGTGGTAGGTGCTGAAGAAGCATTAGTGAAAGGTGCTTAAGTCAAGACTAGAAGCATTAGTGAAAGGCGCTTAGAAGTCAAGACACAAGACATTAGTGAAGGGTGTCTTATAGATCTAGTCAAAGGCATTAGTGAAAGGTGCCTTAGATGTACATTCGATATGGTGTGTTTCATGTACAAGATAGACTAGTATTAGATCCAAGGATATTGATATCCTTGATGATGTTGTAAAAGAGTAGATCTCCTTCGGGATTAGTCGTTGGTGTAGTGTGGTAGTAGTTCCTCCATTGCAATGGAACTAGGTGCTTAGCCTAGTACCCAATAAAGGGTAGGCGACGCCAGAAGGTGTAGTTCACCTTGGAGTGAAAGAAGAGGTACTTAGCCTAGTACCTTATAAAGGGTAGGCGGCGTTGTGTGTGTGTGGTTCACCTTGGGTGAAAGAACCCGTGGTTAGCCTAGCACCAAAAAAAGGGTAGGCGACGCAGTGAAGGCTTCTCCGCCATAAGGAGATTGGTGTAGTGTTTACGAACTCGAGTATGTGACTCGGGAGTGGAGTAGGGCAAGGAAGGTGTCCTTGTAGCCGAACCACTATAAATACTCGCGTTGTGGTTTTGTGCTTCTTACTCTTATCTTTTCATTACTTACCTTTATATGCTTGTTTATCAACATCCAACACACACATCTAAATAGATTGACATAAGTCGATCTAAATAGATTAAAAGGAAGTTTTAATTGGCAAAACTATTCAACCCCCCCTTCTAGTTTTCCACAATGGCATCGAGCTTCGCTACCAAGTTTCAAGTATATTGTACTTTAAAAACTTGATACGATCCATGGTTAATGGAAAACTACAAAGAAGGTTTTTCATAAAAACAAACACCATGTCTTTTAAAACTATATGTTTGGATGTTGATTTGATAACAACATTTTTTTTATTTTTTTTACTTGTTTCATTTTATTGCACTAATCTTCTTTGTCATGTTGATTAGTCAAAACTCATACCCACCAAGCTATAGGAATCGCTTGGTAACAAGAATACCTTCCTTAAGAAGGTATCTTAAACGCAAAGGAGCGGGAATCATCTAAGTGACATTTGTTGTTTCATTTGTAAAGACATTCCTAAGTGCACTAGAGGTATGATTTTCTTTTTATTTCGCTTGATAATTAAGTATGCCTATTTAGGTATTTATATAATTATCTTTTGTGCTTATACATGTATTACATGAAGCTTCATTAGGAAGCCTTTTTCTCACATACGTGTTAATTTTTTTTAAGTCATGATATATAAAACTTATATTTTATTTCTTTTAATCCAATAATAAAACAAAACACAAATATCAAAAAATTCCTCTTCTCCTATAAATCATCTACTCGACGCCCACTTTATCAAACCCCCACTTTTTCAAATTTTCCAATTTTAAAAATTCCCTCTCATTCAAAACTTCATCTTCCTCTCCATCCTATCCAAACCGAAACCAAGAAGGATCGTCTTCAACATGGTTTACATCGCCTTCGTACTCATCGTCTTAACATTCATCGCACTTGTGTTCCCTATGATGAAGTTCACATACGGAGACATTTACTTTGTGTTGTTAATCTACATTAGGGTTATATACCAAATCGTTTGTATCATTCTTAGTATTGAAATAAAATATTACTAATAGTCTAGTTATCTAGGTTATTATGTGTTTATCATTTTTCTTTGTTTTATGTCTTTCTTTCGTGATACATTAGAAGTCATGTATGCATGTTAAAAGAAAATGTAGGTTAAAACACATATCTTGGTATAAAACTATGAGATCTAAAAACCTATGCTTTTCATAAAATCTGTTTCTGTAATTACAGATCTACGGATCCCGAAAGTTATACTAGCCGGATCCCTTTTGAAAAGGAACCGTGGGATCCGTCCTACTGGAGAACAGTTTTTCATGCAAATTATAAACCACTTTTCTTCTAAAAGTAATACTCCACTATGAATGTTAAAACCATAAGTGAGTTAAGTGTCTTTCTTGTTAAAAACCATTGTTAATAAAAATCTAATAAAAATGTTAGATAATCATAGGTTGACCACAAACATCACTTTTTAACTCATCATTTCTATAGGTTCAACTATGACGCATGAATATGAGTTTGATTTTTCACTCACTAGCGTCTACATCCGAACATTTCCCTTAACCCAACACACCGGCATTCATGTCTCGGGTTCAACAACCTCGAAACCATCACTTCCATGAAGGACGACAGACACCTCTCTACAATTCAAGAAGGTATCAATACCTCCTTCCGAGCCATAGGACTAGAATGTCTTCTTAAAATCAACGAAGATATGTCCAAGGTTCATAATGGAATTCTTTCGTCAAGTTGAACTCGCTCAGAACGAGGATCGCTTCTATCTCTTTGGTTTTATATCAAAACCAAAAGTTTACTTTAACCCTTGGGCATTTTGCTCACATCCTCCAATTCCAAATCATGGACAATGTGCCTTCACCAAGATTGGTCTCTTGATTCTCTCTTCAACTTCGTGAAGAAAAAGTCCATATTGTTCACATACCTCCCGAAGATTTACATCGCATAATATGCAAACCTCGACCATATTACTCCGATCCAAACATTATCTTCACACGGGACATCCGAGAAGAGTACGCCTTGCACTCATCCTACGTGAAAATGTTTGAGTCTTGGGAAATCGAGAAATCCTTCCCGCTTGTTGTGCTCACATGTTGTCTGTTTGCTAACACAACAACCATACAATCTCGCCTACTTCTTCGCAAGGCGAATTGTAAATCTTCAAGGCTCCAAGAATAAACTCATCCCTTATGGAATGTTCTCGACGCGCTCTATCACAACGTTATGCACTTTCATCCTCAATTTCAAAGTCCGTTGTACGTACTTGTGAACAAGATGATGGAACCGCTAAACATATCTCTCATGAAGACTTTCTTCATTCTTGATTCCACCAACACTCATCAACAACGTGATGATCCTCCTAGGGAAAACACTTAAGGAACTTAGTAGTCTCTCAAATAGGATCAATCCTTTTTTACTCGTGTTTTATCAATGTAATCCAATTTCTTTCATGAAATAAAACATCTTACATTTGATATCTTAGTAGTAGAACCCCTTTAAACCAACCTTGGGATATAATGCATTGTCGAGATCATTGCATACCTTTAGTAAAGGTTCTGCTGAGCAGATGGAAGGATCCTAATGTTTGTGCTAGACGGATCCCTACACTTAGGGAACCGTGGGATCCGGCAAATAGAAAATGCAATTGCAAGCATTATATTTCAAACATATCCTTAGAACACCTCACACTAAGCTAAACAAAGTGTCTTAAGGCAAATTAAGTCCTTATCAAGATAGGTAGATCCTTCCTACTCACACATAACTCACCTAGATCACACTCTAAGACGCTTGTAGATCTATCGTTTCATTTTTAATCCATTACTCTTCCGCTCTTAAACTCACACTTCATTTTTCACTTGATCCCTCACATCTAGTCTTAGAAATCTTTCGATTATGGCAAAATTGATCATAAATCATCCTTACCTCAAAATTGATCAAATTCTAGTTTTCCCATCTCAAAGCTTCTAGGATATTTTCCAAAACACTATCCTAAGTCACAAACTGATCTCTAGGATCATTTAGCTTCAATTGACACTCTCATCTTTAGTGTCATTCTTGCTCATCCATTGGTACTCATGAAAGTTTCAAATCCTTCCATAAAAGACAATCATTAGCTACATCACTCATTACCTTAAAGTACTTAAGCACTCCTTCATTTAAGACACTTAGGAGGACTAAAACACTCAAGATGATATATATCTTAGATCTTAGAAACTTCATTTCCACTCTTTCATAATCACGAGAGCCGATCCCTAGGATTAGCCTAGACGGATCCCCGAGGAGGGAACCGTGGGATCCGGAGAGGCTTTATGTCAATTCTGCTAAAACAATCATTTCAACTCATCTTTCTAACTCAAACACTCTATCTCATCTTAAATGAGTTCCTAGTTCAGTACAAACTCTGAAGTTGACTCTTGTGCATGTTAATCATCACATTCCAATGAATCTTAGTGGCTTAATGCTTAAATGCACTTGCCAAATATCTTGCTTTATAATCCACATTGTTAGGACTTCCATAGTCATCACCTTCATCCTAACTTTCAGCACTTTAGAAACCCTTACAAACCTCTTGAAATCATCTCATCATGAGGAAAACCCCAAGTAGTAACCTATCCACCAAGGAACCACCTTTGAAAAAGGCTCGTGTTATACACGAAATCTCTTCAACCGAATCATCTCCGGTCAAGCCAACAAATGATAGGATCTTTCCTCAACCAATCAAACCAATTCCTAAAAGGATAGTACCGACAAAACTACCTATGCCAAACACCACCATACCTCCTAGGCCAAACAATATCATCTCCACTAAACCATCACCAATAGTTCCTAGAGCTATCTCTTTTACATCCTCACTATCATCACCACACCTCTACAATTTAGAGGATTTGCCTCCTAGGCCGTCTCATCCGCCTCCGCCGACAACATTTTCCTCATTAAGAGGAATAATGGTACAAAATCAAGGTGTTGAGTCAACACTTGCTCCGGCTTCCTTTTCGCGCTTCCATCATATAATCCTATTTGGATTATGAGAAATCATCAAAGTCAACCACCCGACCATATGGAAGTTGACACTTCTCCACCACCATCATTCTTGGTCGAGCCATTCTCAAATGTGCCTCCACCAATCCTCCATCGCTTGAAGCTCCACAAGCCGCTTCACTTGGTCCTTCGCATCAAGCCATTTCATTTCTTCCACCACCACTACCTAGCCATGACAAAGATTGCTATCATTGTCAACATGTTGAAAGTTTGATACATGAAGTACGAGAAGACCAACGTTTCATGTTCTATCATCTCCTCGAACGTTTCGACGAGATCAAACCTAAACAAAACTTGAGCTAGAAGATTTTAGTGGTGTCCTAGCATCAAGCGATAGTTGGTCTAGAAATTCCTAGTCATGTATTTTTATTTTCTTAGTTTTTAGAGTCATGTATATCATAACTCTAGTTTTATTAAATAAAATTACATGCTACTCGTTATATTTCCGAGCATATGATTACATTGTATTCATATCTCATTTTGTGATAACATTACTTGTTATATCACCATTGCTGAAATTGATCATCAGCCATACGGATCCCTCAGAATTGCCTAGACGGATCCCTACTTTGAGGGAACCGTGGGATCCGTGAGACAGAAAACTATTTTCTACTAACTTGGATCACATTTGCAGGAAATTGTGAACTATACTTGTTTTCTAACCTTTGTTTTGTAGTTATTCAATTACACATGAAGACTTTGACATCCTAAAGCTAGGGGGAGCTTTATGTCAAAGAAATACATTGCAAATTACTTGCAATATTAGGTTTACATTTCAGTGGCATCCCTTGCAAAATTGCAATCATCATGGGGAGCACATTCATCACTTAGACGAAATCTTTGCAAACTTACTTGCAAACAAACTAGATTAGTATCACTTTTGACGCCTTACATAGGGATGGACTCGTCAAGGGGAGTAAAGACGTAATCCTTTCCTGCTTACTTGCTCTATTTCTTTTTATTTCTTTCACATGTTTTTCTTAAAAACAATGTGTTGCTTTCTTCAAGCTCTTTTGTTTCGACAAAATGGGGAGAAGAAAGTAAAACTACAAATTCAAACTTTTACGAATTTTAGCTTTTCCTTAAAATAATTTTATGTTTTGTCATCAACAAAATGGGGGAGATTGTTAATACAAATAAGCCGTAAAAATGTATATTATAAAGGTTTTGCATTACCTTAACAAAACAACCAATGTACTCCATTAGGGGCCTATGAGAATTATTCAATTATGTTGCTCAAAGAACAAAGAAACTTGATATTACCATGGCTTAATTTGAAATACAGTTACATGAACAGCAATCAACATGCTAAGCAAAGAAAGTTCAATCATGTTTGATGAGTAACCAAACTTTAAAACATATAATTATCTAATTAATGATATGGACTATAGGTGGCTGCAAGCTTGATAATATTACATACATTTATCGGTATGGTGATGAAGAGAAAACAGTTTGTGATACACAAAACCGAGAATAGGCAGGAAACAGTTTTGAATAAACCATACAAGTAGTAAGACATAAATATTTTGCCTTAATCTATCTCTTATGTAGAAGTACAAAATTATATTTACCCTTGCTTAATTCCAAGATACTAGTCATAAGATACTTCAAGGGAGACTAGCATGTTTACAACCTACGGGCCCTAAACAAGGAGAGTTTAAACCACTACAACATGAGTTTGCAGATAATTACCTAAGCGAATCGAGAACTTCTCTTACATGCTTTAAACATTAAAAATCACTAGCATGCTTCATGCATTTTATATTCTACAATAAAATCTCATATGAGCTTTATTCATTTATCATTTAGACGCATATCAATTACTTATTATATTTCCGCACTTACTAAATACATTATCGATCCACCACATGTGAACATGTATTAATGTATATGCATGATCATTTACAAGTCTTTGAGAGAATATGTGCGTGCCATCACTTATAACTTATGCATAATTTAATTTCACTTTCTCATAAAGACCGATTCATATCAAATAATTTTGCACAGTCATATGTACGAACTTCAAGTCCCAGTAATCATGTCTCATCACAAGAAACTTCAAACTTTCATTAGTTCTTTGCGTCTATACATCTTTTGGCCATTCATTTATACATCTGTACTTCCTGCATGTATATTTCCATAATCCTCACTATGATTATAGCGCTATCTTATTTATTTAAAAATCATATATAATATTACTATCGACGTCGATTTATTTCTTTCGATTCCATACTCTACTAGACATCATAATCATTTATTGAGATCTCATAATTTTTCACGTACCCGGGGTTTTCAATAACCTTCATGTCTAGTTTTTCTTTAAGAGACTATTATGGGTCTTTATTACCTCGATTCGACCATCTTCATTTTAATGCTCCATTTTATCTCTTCATTCGAGGACTTTTATTAGGAATCGATTAGCCTATCACGTTGCAGACGTGTCATAGACTCACTATCAATAATTGGTTTTAATGTGGAAAACTAGAAGGGGGGTTTAATAGTTTTGTCGATTTTAAATTGATTTCAAAAACTTTAGATCCGATATTATGTGAAATCGTATGGATGTTGAGAACGTATAGATCTAATGATAATGCAAGCAAATAAATAAAGTTAAGGGATAGAAATGACACAACCGATTTATAGTGGTTCGCTACAAGGACACATTCCTTGCCCTAATCCACTCCCGAGTCACCTACCCGAGAGTTCAAGCACTATTACAACAAACTCCTTCACTGCGTAGAAGCCTTCACAACGTTGTTTACACTTTTTCCGTACAAAGCTAGATACCGAGTCCGTAGCACGGTGGACCAAACCAACACAACTATTACACAACAAATATGTGAAATATCAAATACAAGATCTTCGCTATGTAAATTTTATGGAGTGACAAATCAATCAAGGACCCTTGCTTGGATGACTTGTAGAATGCTCGTGATCTCGCCTTGAGAAGGACCTATACGAGGATCACAAATAGAAAGAAAGAAGAACAACTCTCTAGATCAAGTGATCTATATGTTAGAAGAGAATGAGAGTGTATGAGAGATTTAGTAAGAAGAGGTGAGTTAGAATTAATAAATGGCTCTCTATTTATAGGCAAAATTCTTCATCGTTCCTCGATCCCACGGATCCTTCCACTGGGATCCGCTCTAGTGTAATCCTAGGGATCCTTGAATGCTCCTCTTGCCCATGGGTTTTTGGTTATGGGTCATGGGTTATGGGTTGGTTCATGGGTTTTCTTTAGATTCAATGTATCTAAGTATACGTTGTATCTAGTCTACTTGGGTATGGGTTAAGATCCATGGGTTATGGTTTTTACCCATCATAATAAACTATTACAACAAATGCTTAATTACTACATTTTTGTATTTAAATGGCTATATGTAAATGCTTTACAAAAATAACATGTATCCTTAAAATTATACTTAAGATAACATTATATTTGTTATCAATGAAAACACAAAGAGATCGCAAAATATTAATAAACGCTTACGGTTTATTTGTATTAACAATCTCTCCTTTTATTGATGACAAAACATAGTGTTATGATGAGTAAAACTTAAGAGTAGATGTAAGTTTTGAAAGCTCCTGAGTTTTACTTCTTCTCCCTTTTGTCGAAACAAAAGTTAACCCTGGAAGAAATAAACAATAAATGTGGAAAAGTAATCCACATATTTTACTCCCTCGACGGTAGCTCCCCAGCTTGGGGCGCAAGTGAAGAAAATAAAATCTTACAAAAGAAAGGTTAGTAACATGCTTAAATAATCTTGTGATTGCCGAGAATCAAGATTGGGAGCCAAGGTATGTAAACAAGGCCTTGTAATAAAACAACAAATTGTAGTGGTATTTGTGCCACTTACAAGCATGTAAAAATAAGAACAAGACTTGTTCTTGAAAATGACTTCAAAGAAAAAAAATACTAAAAGTAGAAAATAGTAGTAGTGATTCCTTCCATGCTTGCATAAGGTTATGGATGGAGGTTTTGATGAGTGATGGTATTGATGCGATCAAGGATGAGGTCGAGTATGAAACGATTTCTTCCCTAACTTCTATTGCGATTTCCTAGTGGATTGGCAATGTTCACAATGTAAATGATGTGGGTAATGAGTGCGGAAGTTTTCCGGGTTGTTTTATTTGAGTTATGCGAAAGTTGTGATGGAAAAATAGGAAAATAAGGATCAACATCCGAATGTTTGTAAATGGTGGTGGAAAAGAACCTAGATGTTCTTGTAATGTGATGGGAGCTAATGGTGGTGATGTTTCAAGATCTTGAAAAATAGTATTTGAGATGTGGGGTGTTGAAAAGACTATTTCTTTTCTTTAGGTTGGTTAGATCTTGTTGAGTCTTAAGGAGTTCCAAAAGAGTGACTTTAGTGGTGATGAAGTTGGTGTACTTGTTGGTGATGAGGGGGTGCTATAATGGAAGCATCTTGTGTGAGTTATTTGTTGAGGATGAACCATTTGAGGTTGGTTTTGTTAAACAACAAGATTGTATACTAATCCGCGGATATCCTAGAGTTTGATTGTGGTATTTTGATGGTGGTAGTATAAAGGTGTGGGTATCATGAAAATGATTGTTTGTACTAGGTGATTCATCTAAAGGGTTTTGGATGACATGGTGTATTGTGTATGTGAGGATGAGATGGATTATGCAAGCATTTTGGGAGTTCTATATATAGAAAAACAAAGCGTTGTAATGAATGCTTGACCCAATATGTGGATTAAAATCTAATGATTAGATATGAATTCAAGGCATGTGATCATGAGAACACAAGCATTAAAGCGCATACTCCCAAAAATGAAACAAATGTGGATTTTTCATCCAAAGTGAGAAATTAGAAGGTAAAAACAGCTTCTGTTTCACGGATCCCACGGATCCTTCCCTCGAGGGATCCGTCTAGCATAAAGGCTTGGATCCGTGGGTCTCAGTGATTCAGCAAAGACAAAATTTTTCTTTGGAAACATTTTTGCCTAGTGTGTGCCTATATGCAAACTATTTGGAGTTGCGGTTATCTCGAATTCTCAAAAGAATTAGAAAATAAACTAGAAGTACAAAACATCCTATTGAGATAACCCGAAACACATATTTAGTACATGAGTACGTAATTTTGTGTTATCAATGCTCCTTAATTCATTGTTGCTTAAATGAATGTACCCAAAACACATATTAGTTATGTGTGCCTTTAGCATTCAAAAGACATGAGATGCAATGAAAACGGGTTTTACTTTGTATTAATAATGAAAAGCGATTTGTCCTAGACGTGAGAAATTGCTTTTGTGAAATTGATACAGGAATGTATCGTCCTTTTAGAAAACATTGTGAAAGGAGGTTTTCTTTGAAAATGTGTATATGTTTAAAAAAAAATAAGAAAGCTATAAGTGGAAAACTCATCTTGGGTTTGAAAATTCCCGTATTGTTTGTGAGTTGTGCATGAAATAGAGATCCTAGACTCAGAAAGAAGAAGGCTAGTGTTTACATACCTTGTAGAGTCAAATAAATTACGACGTTTGTTCCATTAGACCAAGACCAAGACGAAGTAGGTTGAATTGTTCCCACTTCAACGGTTTGGTGAAGACGTCGGCTATGTTGTCTTCGAATGCTACCTTCTCAATAGAAATGTTCCCCTTTTGAACAATGTCTCTTAAGAAGTGGTGACGAATTTCTATATTCTTTGTGCGAGAATGCAATACCGGATTCTTGCTTAAGTCGATGGCACCTTTGTTGTCACATAGGATGGCTATGTCCCTTAGATGAATGTCGTAGTCTACTAACGCTTGTTTCATCCATAGTGCTTGTTGGCATGCTTTGCCGGTGGAGACGTACTCGGCTTCGGTTGTTGATATTGCTAGTGCCGTTTGTTTTTTAGAAAACCAAGACGCTAAACAACATCCCATGAAAGTACACACCTCACTTGTACTTTTTCTATCAACGTAATCACTTGCATGGTCAAAATCTGCATATACAATTGTTTCTACTCCCGTGCCCTTAGGATACCATAATCCTAATTGTGTTATACCCTTAATGTATCTAAATATCCTTTTTACGGCTTCTAGGTGTGATGTTTTGGGGTCTTCTTGAAACCTAGCACATAAGCAAACACTAAACATGATATCCAGCCTACTTGCCGTGAGGTAGAGAAGACTACCTATCATGCCATGATATTTAGTATTATCTACGGATTCGCCGTCTTCATCTTTTGTGAGTTTGGTGTCGGATGACATTGGTGTCCTAATTGGTTTCACTCTTCTAGACCAAATTTCTTTAACATCTCCTTTATGTATTTAGATTGATTAAAGAAGATACCATCTTCTACTTGTTTAATTTGTAGACCAAGAAAGAAACTAAGTTCTCCCATCATACTCATCTCGAACTCGTCATGCATGATTTTAGAGAAATCATCACACATGTCTTGACAAGTGGATCCGAATATAATATCATCTAATTTGTTCTTATAAACCCATTTTGTTCCTATTATGGTTTGATTACTAGGTGCAGGGACAAGTGTCCAAACATCATTAGAAACGAATTGATTTAGTTCTTCTTGCATAGCCATTACCCAACTTTCATCTTTTATGGCTTCTTGTGTGTTCTTAGGTTCTATGGTTGAAACGAAACAAAACAAGCTACTTTGGTTTTGAACTTGAGATCTTAATGTTCGTTCATTTAGTTTTCCTATGACTTTATCTACGGGGTGATCTTTGGACTCTTTAATGTTTATGATTTCATCATTTAAAGGTTCTTCTTATTGATTTATCTTTTTCTTTATTACTATAGCTTCACTTTCTATGATCTCGTCATCGACAAGAGGTAGAGAGGGTTTGGGTGGACTTTCATCAAATTTTATGTTTAATGACTCTTCTACCTTCATTGTTTCTTTGTTTAATATGACGTAAGCTTTGCTATTTGGCGAGTAACCTAGAAAGATACCTTCGGTTGATTTAGGATCAAATTTTGTAAGGTAATCTTTAGTGTTAAGAATAAAACATTTGCTTCCAAAGACTCTAAAGTGATTCAACGTACGCTTTTTGCCTCAGAGTAACTTATATGGACTTTTACCTAAGATTGGTCTAATTAAGACTCGATTGAGTATGTACGTTGAAGGATCAACGACATTACACCAAAAATTTTTAGGTATGGATTGTTCATTAAGCATTGTTCGACTCATTTCTTGAAGGGTTCTATTCTTTCTTTCTACTACCCCATTCGATTGTGGAGTGCGTGGAGCCGAGAAGTTGTGAGTAATACCATTAGCGTCACCAAAGGCTCCAAATTGCACTTCATTATCGAATTCCCTATCATGATCCGTCCTAATGGACACTATAGGACTTCTTAGTTGTCTTTGGATCTTTTTGCTTAATATTTCAAAATAATTAAAGGTTTCCGTTTTGTTCTTTAAAAATTTTGTCCATGTATACCTAGAGTAGTCATCCACTATTACCAAAGTGTAGTAGTTGCCTCCATAACTTTGGATAGCGGATGGACCAAATAAATCCATATGTAGTAATTCTAGACACCTAGTTGTAGACACCATGTTTTTAGCTTTATGACTTGAATGAGCTTGTTTTCCTACATTACAAGCATCACAAAAATGATGTTCATATTTTAACTTAGGTAGATCTCTTACTAGATCTTTGGATGATAGCGATCAAGAAGTCGCATGTTGGCGTGACCCAATCTTCGATGCCATAAGGTCAAGTATCATCCATAGAGGTAATACATAGTTTGTCTTTAGGTTTATTATCGATTTTAATGACATAGACTCCATGTTTCCTAATTCTCTTCCTATGGTTATGCCATTTTAAGTATCTTACTACCGGTTTCGTAAAAAGTACATTGCACTTTTTATCACATATTTGTCCTATACTTAAGAGGTTAAAGTTTAGGTTTTCTATGTGACACACATCGTTAATGGTTAGAGATTTGTTAGAAATCATACCTTACCGATGATTCTACTTTGATATTTCCAAACACCACATTACCTCCATTTATGGATTCATATGTGGAGAATATATCCCTATTGCCGGTCATGTGCCTGCACCCGCTATCCTTGACCCATTCATCGGGGTCTAGGTCGACCTTTAAGCACACCTAAAACAATAATAAACTCAAAGTTTGGTCCCCATTTGTTCATGGGTCCATTAGTGTTAAACATTTCATTCATGTTAGACATGTATGGATAAGATGAGTATGCATTCCATGGAGCAAAGTTTTGAAAAGGAAAACCGCTTTTGCATATTAGGGTTCCATCCCATTTGATGGTTACTTCTTGGATAAACGTTATTAGGTCTCCTAGATGCATTATATTTTGAAAAGATGGTGCTTTGTTTCTTGCAAAAGTAGGATTATATTTTGGAGGTGGTTGTTCAGTGGTGACATGAGTTGGTTTCTTCCTATTAACGATAACGAACTCGCCTTGATGAAGAAGCTACGTTATTACTATAAGGTCGTCAAGATCGCGATCTTGCGTGGGATCGTTTTTGTCTTTGCAAGATCGAGATCGTAGGATCGGATCGCGATCCTAAGATCATACCAATTTGTCATAGTTTGTAAGCAAATGATAAACGAGTCAAACTGTTTTACATTTCTACTCAATGTCAAAGATAAATTCATATAACATCCTCTTGAAAAATGACAAAGTTCCAATTTCAAAGACCAAAGTAATAATAAAACACAAAAAAATTAAGTTTCAATCGTTAAATTAACGATTTAGCGGAATAATATTACATAGCATGAGTCCTAAATGTCTCAAAACATACGAGTCATCTACATGATTTCAAAGAAACAAACACTTCATTAGTAGCATTCCAAAACATACCATTTGACCGGTTTAATCACAATGAAGTAAAGTAAAATTGAATTATTGAACACTTTTAGACTATAATCTATTTAGAAAAGTAGAAAACTAGGTACAAACTATAATCTATTTAGAAAATGAAACAACAGTGGTTTACTTATTAGACATTAGTAAAATACACGTTTGGTTTTTGGCCTAAACAAGTGAGATGGACTTAAAAAAAAAGGTTTAACTCAGATCGCTTGATGATCCTACGATCTTACGTGCCATCCTACGATCCTACCACATATGCGATCCTACCACTATCCTACACGGTTTTAGCTAGTGAACACGTAAACTCGTACGATCCTACGAGTTTACACGCGATCTTGACAACCTTGGTTATTACCACTAGTTGTTGCAGCAGATCCACGGATCCCCGTCTGCACATTAGCCGTTCCCTTTTAGGATTCAGGATCCGCCACAACAGTGGCTGGTTTTTCTAGTTCCTTAACAAATTTTGTTTCTTTTCTTTCACTAGTTGATGGATCGTTGTTGAATACCTAGACCCTTTTAGTTGTTACCGTTTTAACACCATCGAGTATTGTATCTAAAGTGTCCAGACTCATTCTAGCAATTTTAGAATCTAGATGATCAACTAGTGTTTGTAGTTGAACGCAAAGTTCGTGATTCACCACTTGCTATTTTACCCTTTTCTAAACGCTTTAGTTTTGCTTTTAATTCTATGACTTCTTTATCTAAACGTTGATTTTGACTCTTTAAAAGCTTGTTTTTGTTAATTAGTTTTAAGCTAATATTGCATAGTTTGTCATATTCATTATGCAATGAGTCGTCATTAAGTGATGAACTACTATAGTATTCGTGACATACCTCGCCATTTGCCATGAGATGTATTTCTTCGTCCTCCTCGTCAGCCATTCCCATGTGCCCTTACGAACGCTTTTGATCATCCCGCTTGGGACACTTACTAATAAAGTGGTTTGGGTCCCACAATTAAAGCAAGTACGATCATCCTTTGGCTTCGCCTCTTTGCCTTCCGAAGCCTTTCTTATCGCCATACGGTTGTTTGACGTATCTTCCTTTTCTTCTAAAGAACTTCTTAAAGTCCCTTACCGCCATGGCATACTCCTCATCATCACTATCCGAAGATGAGTTCTCTTCATCACTTGAGACTTTCTTTGCTTTAAGGGCAAGAGATTTGTGTTTTTCTTTCACCTTTGAAGCTTCAGAATCTTTAGCGAGAACGAGCTCATAGACTTTTAAGTTTCCTATGAGTTCATCATGAGTGAGGATTGTCAAATCTTTTGATTCTTCGATCGCCATCACCTTAGATCTCCACTTCGATGGAAGCGCCATTAGATATCTCCTAACATGGTTACGGCTAGAAAAAGATTCATCAAGTGCTTGTAAAGATGTAATAATAGTATTGAAATTAGCAAATGAATGATCTATAGTTTCCTCATCCGATATTGAAAATTGTTCATATTGTTGAACAAACAAATCAATTTTATTATTTTTAACTTGTTGATTTCCTTGATGAGTTACAACTAAAGAATTCCAAATTTCTTTAGAGGTTTTAAGCAAAGAGATTCTTTCAAATTCCTTTTTCGGTAAAGCATTATATAAAACTATTTTTGCTTCACTATTTTTGGAAAGCTTTTTCTTCATGTCATCATTTAGTTTATCATGAGGTATGTTAACTAAATTTCCCTTATCATCATTTGAGGTAGCCTCAAAATCACTTTCAACAATAATGTACCAAAGATCAATATCTTTAGACTTCACATACGCTCAATCTATTTTTCCAATATATAAAACCATTAGTTTCAAGTAGTGGTGGTCGTTGTATAGATTGCCCTTCTTTATAATTTTCGAACCCATAGTGATCGAAAAGTTTTTAAAATACAAATTTACTTTAAAACTTTTATAAACTTAGCTTTTGATGCCAATTGTGGAAAACTAGAAGGGGGTTGAATATTTTGCCGATTTTAAATTGATTTCAAAACTTTAGATCCGATATTATGTGAAATCGTATGGATATTGAGAACGATAGATCTCACCGATAATGCAAGCAAATAAATAAAGTTAAGGGATAGAAATGACACAACCGATTTATAGTGGTTCGCCACAAGGACACATTCCTTGCCCTACTCCACTCCCCGAGTCACCTACTCGAGAGTTCAAGCACTATTTCAACAAACTCCTTCACTTAGCGGAGAAGCCTTCACAACGTTGCTTACACTTTTTCCAGACAAAGCTAGATACCGATTCAGAGAACGGTGGACCAAACAAACACAACTATTACACAACAAATATGTGAAATATCAAATACAAGATCTTCGCTATGTAAATCTTGCGGAGTGACAAATCAATCAAGGACCCCTTGCTTGGATGACTTGTAGAATACTCGTGATCTAGCCTTAGAAGGACCTATATGAGGATCACAAATAGAAAGAAAGAAGAACAACTCTCTAGATCAAGTTATCTATATGTTAGAAGAGAATGAGAGTGTATGAGATTTAGTAAGAAGAGGGTGAGTTAGAATGAATAAATGGCTCTCATTTATAGGCAAAATTCTTCATCGCTTCTCGGATCCCACGGATCCTTCCACTGGGATCCGTCTAGTGTAATCCTAGGGATCCGTGGAATGCTCCTCTTGCCCATGGGTTTTTGGTTATGGGTCATGGGTTATGGGTTGGTCCATGGGTTTTCTTTAGATTCAATGTATCTAAGTATACATTTGTATCTAGTCTACTTGGGTATGGGTTAAGATGCATGGGTTATGGTCCATGGGTTATGGTTTTTACCCATCCTAATAAACTATTACAACAAATGCTTGATTACTACATTTTTTTATTTAAATGGCTATATGTAAATGCTTTACAAAAATAACATGTATCCTTAAAATTATACTTAAGATAACATGATATTTGTTATCAACAAAACACAAAGAGATCGCAAAATATTAATAAACGTTTTTACGGTTTATTTGTATTAACAGGAGCATTAGCAGCGCATGTATGATCTAGTCACTTTATTTAGGTCACAAAACATGTCTGGCATCTGCTAGATCTGGATTGTAAATTCTCCCTTGAACTTTAAGTTCATTTTCATTAGTGTGAGGATCAACATTTTTGTATCATAATTCATTCCATATTTCTCGCTGCTCATTCTCCCCCTGAATGAATTATCAACTTCAACATCCCATTGTTGTGCGATGTGGTGGGTTTCCAATAAAAGTTTCGCACATTTACATAAACTTTAATGGGAAACATATGGTTCGTGACCATAAACCATTTTATTAGGGAGTATTCATTAATCTTGTTGGCATGATGCGAATTCATACTCATATTTTATAACATGCCCCATAATCTAAGATTTTTGTTCTCATAATTATTGGTTTTGCAATTAACTGAAGACGTTTTATGAACGTTTCAACAAAATCAATTCGCGTACGAACATGAGCTACTTTTAAGTTCGACACTTATTCCAATAACTACCCAACATATGAAAGTATTCACCATCATTTCCAAATATACAATTTGGAAAACCATGCTCGCATTTTATAAGACGAGCCATTCATCACGCTAACCTTAAGTTACGTCTTTAATTATCATTTTGACGATGCATCGATTTTAAAACTCAAAATGATCAACATGGCGGATGTATAGGCCTACATACATCCCCTTCATATTCATTCCAAAACTTTATAAGATAAAGTCCTTACTTATATGGTGGTGATATATGAACAATTAACTTCCATTGAGAACAATCAAATCTATTTTGAAAGAAACTTATTGTTCCTCTATATATTTCGCATCTTCATTGATCCGGGATGGTCTAACCGGTCATGCCAATTAATAATGGCGGCTCATAAACTCTAGTTTATGACCAACATGTACTTCGATTGCACTTTCTATGTAAACATCAAATAATATGGAGATCTTAATACAACATCACATTTCTCAAATCGAATTGATATAATCACTTTTATAATTTTTAATATATTATTCATATAATAGCCCATAACATTATCAAATTATAAAACATACGGAGTATTATAACTAGCGAAGTTGCACAATTTTCAAGACACATGCATGTCATTAATCAATTATGTCACAAGCAAATAAAATCACATGATATGATAAATCAAAATATATATAAAAAATCAATGGCACAATTTATGTTAACTAAGTCATCTTATTTTCATATTTATTATCTTCGTTACTCTTAAGCGACGATAGTTAACATATCTCTACGTTACATCAAAATGATTATCATACTTGTACCTATAACAAAAATGATTATCATACTTGTACCTATAATGCATATTTTTAATGACACATCGTCCTTTTCAAATTTTAATAGCTCTCATTTATTTTGTCATGCAAGGAATGAGACTCGTTAAATTATGCGGTCATAAACAATTACAGTCGTATAGATGCAAAACACTTCAAAGTTAAAACACATGTTTCACTGTTAAGTGGTATTATTTTTACATAATATTAACCGATAGACAATTTGCATGCTTGACTTAAATTCATTCTTTTGAGTATGCAATTCACTGTTTAGGATAATCTATAACTAGCTTTATAAAGAACTATATATTTTTCCTTGTATTAAATAACGATCAAGGATTACTCTGTTCACTACTAGAAAAAGTGCCAATAGCAACGAAAATTTTGCAACAACCAACAAGTCGTTGCTAAATTCACACATTAGCAACGAATATAGCAACGAAATTCATAAAAAAAATTATCTTTGTTTAGCAACGACTTTTAGTTGTTAAATTCATTGCTATATTCTCAATATTTGGCGGGAACATTCCCACTCTTTTTTAGCAACGACTTTCTCTTAAATTTTCGTTGCAAAAAATTAGCAACGAAGTTTTAATTTTTGTCAATCAAACCATCAATTATTAGCAACAAAATTGAAAATATAGCAACGAAACATTTGGTGCAAAATATATTGGTAAAAAATTAGAACATTTTTGTTGCTAAATTTATGAAAAGTGGAGCGAAAATCAAACCATTTTTATAAACAAGTTAACCAATTTTATTTAAACTATTTTTCTAGTTACAACATCTATGAAGAATTAAGGAAAACAAATTTTCACCTTTTTCTATGGGTTTTTCTAACATGTGCCAAGGACAGTTAGCATAAAAGGACGGCTGGCCCACAAAAAAGGACGTCGGACCCACAAAAATACACTTTTCAAATAAAATATGGGTCCGGACGTCCTTTTGAGTCCGACCGTCCTTTAGGTGCTTAACATGTGCCCCGGGACACATGTTAGAAAAACCCTTTTTCTAAACCTTATTAACTAATTATGATTTAATTTCAGTGCGACAATGTATACATATAAATATAACATGTAGTCTATTACATGCATAAATATGAATTTTATGGTTCATCTATAGAAAATAAATAATGTACATTGGTTATATGTCTTAAAAGCGTGAACTTCATTGTCGTGAGTGTTTGACTCACGTCGCGATGCAAACGGGTAAAAAATTAAGCTTTCAGTTTCAAAATGAAAGTCATAAATCTCTCTTTCCCGATTTCGTGACCTCTTGAATCATCAAAAGCGGACTTCATATGAAGGAGTTATGACCAAAACAATGTAATTGTGTGGCCATATGTTGTGTTAACGTCAATTATTTATTTGTTTTCGCTTATTCACTTGACTATCCATCTTTATCAAATTTTAATCATTTAGTCATCGCTTCTTGGTCATTCTCCGCATGTAACCCCAATGGAGCTACAATCATATTTATGCACCGTCTTGCGTCATGAGTGTTTGGCTCACATCAAAAAACTGAAATTTTTATGTGATTTGACTCGTGATGCTAAAGGTATTAAATTGTAGCCTTCACTCTAAATCCAAAGTTGTAGAACTCTCTTCCGGTTAGTGGCCTTTTTTTTTCGTTAAAAGTGGAGTTCGTAAGAAAGAGAGATATGGACAAAACAATGTAACTTTGTCACCATATGATGCGTTATCATTAATTCTCCATTTGTTCTTCGTTCTTCACTTCATTCTTTCTCGATCCATCTTTATCAACTTTTAATAACTTAATCACCGCTCCTTGGTCATGTCTATGCATGTAACCTACGATAAAGCTATAATATATTTATGCACTACCAGATTGCAAGTGTTTGACTCCCAAAATGTAATTTTCGTTGACTTGAATTGTGACGAGAATGGGGTGAAATTTTGATTTCGACTCATAACCATAGTTGTAGAAATCTCTCCCGGTTTCGTGGCTTGAATTATCAAAAGCGGAGTTCGTGTGAAAGAATTATGACCGTAACGATGTAACTATTTCAACATATAACGGGTTATCATTAATTCTTCATTTATTCGCTTGATTCTTTCTCGATCCATCTTTATCAAATTTTATTCATTTAATCATTGTTCCTCGAGCATGTATCAAGATGTCACCTCAATGGAGCTATAATCTTAAAGTTGCTTCTAAGTTCATAAGCATGCAATAATTAAGGAAAATATCGATCCCGAGTTTGTTAACCATTGATCGTCCTCAAATTTGTACCATACCATATAAATGTATGTATCTAGATTTTGACCGTTAGAATTTATGACCAAAGGTGTCTTTTCCGAGAACAACTTGCTTGTCCAATTCTAGATAACACTATATAACGAGCATTAAAGTGACATACAGTTTTTTTATACAATTTTTGCACCATGTATAACTACTTATTTATAAATTTATCAAGCTTTTTGATATGAGATCGAGTCGAATCAAGCTTTATCAAGCCGAGCTCAACCTTTTCTAAAGAAAGCTCATTAAGCTAACATAAAATTGTCGAGTCGAGCCTTATCAAAGTTCGACTCGATTTAACTAGTTTACTCCGCTACTTTAGGAATTAAAATTTTCAAATACTAAATGACTACTTTTGAAATCTTAAGTATAAAGCAATGTTGTGAAACCCGGGTCGACCCGACCGGGTTAACTAGTTGAACAGGTTCCGTCAAAAAAAACGGGTTAACCGGTTAGACCCGTTTGGTTTTAAGTGACCCGAGTCAACCCGGTTCTCGATACCCGACCAAGTTTGGTGTTTTTTTTTTAATAAAAAACCGGGTTGACCCGGTGGTCGAACCAGTGATTGAACTGGTTGACCCAGTTGAAAAAAATAATATTTTTAATAGAAAATCGGGTTGACCCGGCGGTTGAACCGATGACTAGACCGGGTCAATTAAAAACCGAGTTTTGAAAACATCGGTACAAAGTTATTACCTTTTAAGTTATACATATAGCACATTTACAAACTTTATCTAATCTAAGTTTTACGATTTAAGAAATGTAAAAATCAAAGAAAGAGCATAAATATAAAACATTAAAACTGGATCACGCTATTTCTAGCCAAGCAAACCTTATCTACCCTTTTACCTTTACATCTCTACTCTCTTATCACTTTGTTCTTGTGAAAAAAAGCAGAAAAGGGGAAAATGAAAACTTTAGCGGGATACTGAAAATTTAGTGAGCGGGAGAAAGGGATCTGGTTTATAAGGAAAAAACCCTAAATCTAATCCCCAAATTGTAGTCTCATCGCCGCCTCCTTTCTTTTATTCAACCTAAAGTATGACACGATTCCTTTCTTTTTCGATCTATAGCTGATTTTATGTTTGATATTGTGTTCACTTCTACCTCACTATAATTTGTTGCTTATTTTGCTTATTAGTTTTATGGTATATTTCAATAGTTGCATACATTTTGCTAGATATTGTGTTTTATAAGTTGACTTTCATTTGTTCTTCAATTATATGTTTGGTTCCATGTTTAATTTTATGCTCAATCTCATTTGTTGTTTGCTATTTTGGACACCCACTGTGTGCTATATATTTTTTGTCTTAAGCATAATTGTTGTTATTGTAGTTAAAAGGAATGGTTACATGTTCTTGTTGTATTGTCATAATTGTTGTTGTTTTTGTAGTTTAATGAATGTTACATGTTTTATAAAACATTACAAAACCAGGAAGAAACAAATAAGGTAAGTGTGCGACTCGAACTTGAGACCTAGGATTGTTTTGGTAAAACTTAAAAGTAAGCTAAACTTCTAATTTATGTTCTAACTTGATTATAACTTATAAATTGGTACAAGTTATGAAAACTTTACAATATTAGGGTAACAGTGAAGCTTGAACTCATGGCCTACCCTTTAATTGTGACCATTGGCGAAGGATACAGGGCTAGAAGGGTGCTGGCCCCCTAATTTTTTGCTCACACTTAGCGATTTATATAGTTCATGAATTTATAAAAGTATTTTACATTGTGTGCATCCTAAAACTTGGTACCAATACATAGCTAATGAGAAAAGTCAAAGTTTAAAATAAATAAAAATGGTGCACTTGCAATCTTTTCGCTAGTCTCTTTTACTTGGTCTGCTGTTCTTTCTCTAGTAAAATTAGTTTCATTTATAATAATTTGACTAGGCAATGAATGTATAAATTAGCTGTCAAGGTTCAAGAAGATAGTTGTCAATGGGTACTAATTTGTTTATATAGGTATTGATAGTTTAGTAGTTTTGCTTCGTTGTAGTCATTTATATAAAACAATGTTACACTTTATTCTTGAAAATTTTGGCCCCTAATAAAGACGATCAAGCTTCGCACCGATTGTGACCCAACTTTCTATTGTGCCTAACTTGTGTTTATATTTGTTATTTGATGTATTAACATCCAATTTGGCAATCTATTAACCACATATTACCGTCGTATGTAATAGCTTATTGTGCTGAAATGCAACATTCTTTTTGTTTACTATCTCATAAGTTACTCGACTTGATATCTATGACACTTATTGGAATTCAATACATTCTTATCCCTGCAATTTCAATTTTGTGACATAACTTGATCTCATTTTATATGTATCACATGACAGATATGGCTGGAAGGGGTAGATCTCAAGCAACTAGAGGGAAGTGTAACCGTCGAGCTAACATATCACATAGGTTGATACCTGATTCACCAATGCCAGTAACCCCACCTTCCACATTGCCGGTTCCTCATTCTTCCTCACCGATGCCAGATACATTGTCTCCAACTCCAATGGAATCCCAAGCACTTGTTGCACCCGCTGAGGCAATTTCTAGCACTAGCAAAAGTATGTTTCTTACACTTTGTCATGGTTTAGGCCAAGTTTTTTGTGTCTTAACATTAAATTTACATTACTTTTTTTACACAGATGACGACACATCTACTCAAAAAAGAGGACCAAGAGGAGAATACTTGAACAAAAATATTCCTAAGGACCCATCTGAAAAAAAACTAATCCATATTATTGGTCCCTCAGAGTAAGTATAACTCACATGGTTATTTATCTTGCTATGATATGGTAATTAATACATGAATCATCTATTGTGAAGGTATCTTGAATCATGTGCTGCAATCTCAATTACGAAAGACTTCAAGGCACATTTCCGTGGGATTGGTACTTATACTTGCATAAGGAATATTCAGACAATATGGGAATGTTGATATTCACTGAATTTAAAGTATTGTTTCTTCTCTTCTGAAATACTTTTAGCAGTTTAATGCATTTTTTTAGCAATACCAGCCTTTTAAGGAAAGCATGAAGTATTTGATTTATGTTTAACTGATTTTACAGGAGAAAAAAACAGGAAAACGAGCATCAAAAGTTGATATGTTTGAGAGATTGCACAAGAGAAACAAAGGTAAAGGTGTTTGGTGTGATACAAGGTCCGAAAAGTTTTGACAACTTATAAAGAGTCCGTCCAAGTCACGATGGTGTTGATTTGAATTCATCGATGGTGTTGGTTTGGATTCGCTCATCTAGTATTCCTTTTACTCGGGCGTGGGAAAAAGCCGTCGGCGATCCAAAGAAGAAGAACTTTATGGGCACGGAATTACTCAAGATCCCGAGATTATGCATGGCCATGGAACTTCATTCAATTCAACATCGGTCGACAATGAGGCCAACATTCAAGCACAAGTAAATGCTAGAGTTGAAAGCCACTTGAAGTCATGAGGGAAGAAATGAGGGTGAGATGAGAAAAATGTTTAGTGATCAACAAAGGCCTTGTCTTCTAACAAGTGAGTTCGTGATGTCTAACCTTTATCGGTATAAAGCTTTAAACTTTTAGGTAGCTAATTTTGTAATGATGTTGTGAATTCATAATCAGAGCCCCTTACCGATTTTTGATGGGTTGTTATTTTGAACGAATAGTTGATGGATCTTGTTTAGCTTTATATATTGCAATGTTGGAATGAATATCTTTGTCTATATGTGTAGTAGTTATAAATGGTTTGTAATGAAACAAACCAATATGTGTATTTCTGTAAAGAATTTTTGTAGCAACAACTTCATGGGTTGCTACTATAACAAAAATTACCAACAAAAGTTACCAACAAAAGTTACCAACAACTTTACGTTGCTATTCCAAAAACTGAAAGTTGTTGCTAATTTAGTTGCAGATTTAGCAACGAGTGAAAAGTCGTTGGTAATATCATCAATAAGAATTTCGTTGCTATCTTTTGATTTAGCAACGAAATGTCCATATCCCAAAACTAGCAACGACTTCGAATGTCGTTGCCAAATAGCAACGGACTGACCAATTTAGCAACGATATGTGGTTTAGCAACGGGCGATATAGCAACGAACCTATTTCATTGGTAATATCGTTGCTAACAGCATTTAGCAACGAATTTAGGCCATATAGCAACGACTTTGGGCCGTTGCTATTGGCACTTTTTCTAGTAGTGGTTTCTTTTGAAAGCCTTATTTCCTTTCATTTCTATATCTATCCGTATTAGTTTATGGCCTATATACAATTCATAGTGGTGTATACCTATCTTGTTATGCAATATTTTCCGATGAGCAATTACCTACGTATGCTTACTAATACCAAGATTTTATGATATTCATCAAAAATTACTATGTGTTTGGTCAAAGGCTCGGACTAAAATTGTATAAGTTTAGTGTAACACGTTACATCTTTGAATCACATTTTATATACCGTAGAGATCAAACTAAAAGTACGCTTTATGATTGTTTTAAACAATGTAATAATTGACATAACATCTTAAGTGATCAAGTTAGTCAATATAATGTGTTCCATAAAAATATTTAATCTTCGGACATGCGTATAATAGTAGCCAAATTAAAATTTTGTCTATAACTAGAAGTATGATTTCATTAATTGTGGTATAGCCATGCAACATAAACAAGTAAACAATCATGTCCGGCCATTAGCCTTTGAATTTACTCCCATCATAAGCAAAGAACCATAATGTTTCAATAAGTGGTGACAGTTTTGTACATTTATATAGAACCTTCTATTTAATATAACTATTCATTAATACCTAGAGCATATATGGGTTATCTTGTGGTTACTTGAACAAATTATAAAACTAAGTTCTACACAAAGCGATGACATATCTACTATTTTTTTTTTTTTTTTTGAACGGCACATATCTATTAATAATGCTTATAAGATCCATCCATTAACTGATTATCGTATTTGACAAGTAACAAGAACAACTGTAATCACAGTCATCAAAACAATATAGTACAAAAGAAAGTATGCCAACTGGAAAACACATATTATGATAATCATAAGATGATATATTACTAGAAGACATTCATATACAGTTTTTAAATCAGAGCGCTCAAGACGTAAACATCCTTAGGACACATCATGAATAGGATTCGACAATGAATATAAGTAAATATTATACCAATTCGGTTAACATGTGAAATATTTACAATTACAGGCAATAGGATCTTATATTTTACCGATTGAGTACCACATAAAACAAACGCCATCATATTGTACATGACATATGTACAATTCATATGCAATAATACCATACCAATCATAACTACTCTAGTATATATGATATAAGTATAATTTAATTATATGAGATAATACATTACAGTTAAAAGACGATCTATATAAAACAACACATTACGTAAGATTGTTGTATACAAATAATAATCAGATGAGCACCACAATAATAATTAACACTTTCACTATGACTTTAAGCAAAACATATAAAAAAAATATATATGCATGTCATACTGTACATGTAACTCGTTAAAAGACTACATATGAATATTATATTAAATTATTTAGTGAGTGAGTTATGGTGTGTGGTGTTTGATAAAATAATACAACTAATTGCAGTAGGTTATTAATATATGCCAGGGATTAGTAACAAATTGCAAACAATATTAAAAAGGAACGAACACATACCACGGGTAATGAGAGGAAAAAAAATTAGAGCCTGCTGATAACGTATTATGAACAAGAGTTAAGAGAATAAAAATAAAAGTATTCTTCAATTGATCATAGTGTAGAAGATTACAAGGAGTATATATAAAATAAATATTAAGGTAAAACTCTAATAGCTAATTGGGTCATGGGCCTCTTATGAGTTATATGAGCATCCACGTAATATTATTCATAACATATGTGACTAAAATTTTCGAAAAAATAAATAATGTAGTAATTCTTCTACATGTCCTCAAAAAGTGTCATTCTACATTGATTATTCCATCACGTTAATAATTACTTAATGAGATTGTGCACTATGGTCCAAAAAACACTCTACGAATATATAATTACGGACTAGGGGTGTCATTCGGGCTGACCAGACCCGAACCTGACCTGAGTTAATTTGGGTCGGGTCAATCGGGTTTAAAAATAGGGGTAATTATGAGAATGCATGTTTTGCTCAAGGTGTCAACACTTTTTAGGAAAAAAGTTTGAGACTTGCGACTTTTCTACTTTTCATATAAGCTTAACAAGTGTCCTTCGAAGTTTGTGTACCCAATCATTTTTTCTGACTTTTACAGCTACGATTGTACATCGACCGAATCTAAGCGACTTTTTTGGAATCTTGCAATTTTTTTTTGTCCTTTAGTAAAAAAGTCAAAGTTACTAAATTATTTTTATACATTTACTTCCTTCCCAAGGTGAGCGACTTAAGCGAAATAATATAAGCGACTTATTTTCTCAGACAATCGCTTGTACCTTTTATACTTTTTAACAAGATTTTTTACATTTTTTAAAAATTTTTACCCTGCTTTTAAATTTTTACCCAAACACAAACACACACACTAACACTCACACTAACACTCTTACTACTGAAAAACACAATTCAAAATTGTGAAACCCTAAATCAATCCCTAATTATTCACCAATTAAACTCTAAAATGACTTACATTCCCCAATATTTTGATGCTAAGGTAACGGTTCGCTCCCAAGTTAAGTTGTTTTAAAATTAATTCTAAATTGTTAAGCAATCCAGATCGAATGAAGATGTTCGAGCAACTGCTTTTGGGCCATGGTTAGATATTCCTCGCCTAGGTAAAGGCAATCATATGGTTAATTTCGCTTTACAACACCGGTATATATCGACAAACTTCTTGATTCTTGTCCCCATTTTATACAAAATTGGGAACAATGTATTGAAATTCGCCGGAAGAGTTTCTATTGATGACCTGATTTCGTTTTGGTCGCTTGCCTCCCACGTAGAAATTGATCAAGTCCTTTTGCTTTGCGTGTCTTTCCCGAAAAACAATTTATAAGAAAGGTAATCGTAAAGGGAATGAGCTTTTAGATTTGTTTGGGAATGACACGAATTTTCAAAGTTATCACCGAGGATGCGGTAAGGGTATGTCTGTTGCTAGTCGCTGAGGTCGTGTTCATAGGTCGTGGACCGTGGTACATTGTTGACAATCATTTGTTGCAATTAGTTGAGGATTTTGGAGCATGGAATGCATATCCATGGGGAGAGTTCTTGTTGACCCGTTTTTACAAAAATTTAGCCAATGTGGAACCCCGGCATTACAATGCTCACTACAAAGAGAAATTGCAAGAAAACCCTTCTACAATTGCAACATATAATATTTCTGGCTTTTTCTTGGCTTTTAAGGTTATATGTGTATACATTTATGAACATCTCAGTTTTTGTTTACTAGCAGTTCATACAATGCTTTTATTCTTTTCGTTTATTTTAGATATGGATTCTCGAGAGTTATCCCACTAGCACTTCATGGTGGAACAAAGACCCGTCAAAGATACCACGTTGTCTTTGTTGGTCAAAGGTAAAACATTTGCCAAACGGCATTATGGCAAACTTTTTGGTCCTGTAAGTATTTCCATTTGTTTGTATTTGTCAAATAAGTTACGACTTCGTTATATTTGTTTTTAACTTTATAATTGTTTGTTTACTAGGGTTCTATTCCAGTATTGGATCTTCTTCCAACAAATACGAAATGTTACAACCATGGTTTGCACCAAGTAACGATATTTAAGCCAATTGGATGGTCTAGAAGATCAATTACCGCCGATGATCCCACTAATGAGGTAAGCTGCCCGCTTGTGCAAACCATGGTTGTATTCACGTTGACAATTGACCAATGCACATTCTGTTTCGATCTTGCTTTGTAGGTGCATGAAGAGGTGGTGATAACTGATACAGATGTGGCATTAGGTGATAAAGAGGTGGTTATAGTCAATAATGATGTGCCAGTAGCTGATAAAGGTCAAAGTTCCAATCAGCTAGACATAGATGCCGAGGTTGACGATATTAACAATAGACTTGCCGCTGTAGAGGAAGCTCTAAAGATAAAGATACAACCCCAGGCCAATGTCGTAGTCCTTAATGATATTAAAAATAGACTTGCCGTTGTTGAGGAAGTCAGAAGATACAACGTCCAAAGGTGAACATGGTCTTTACATTAATTTTAGGATATATGTTTCAAAGAACTTTGAATTAGAAAAGAGACACGATATTACAACTTATTTTAAAAACTCATAAGTCGTAAGTATAATGAGGATTTGTTGTAAATGTACCCACACGTGATTTTCATGAGTCCTTGGAGTTGACCTGATAATGTATACTTAGGGGGCTGTTTTGTAAATTTGATGTATCCACTGCTAGCGTCTATCAAACCCCTGCTAGTGGTTTTCAATCCACTTCTAGCAGGTTCCTGTTAATGTATCACTTGAGGGGCTGTTTTGTAAATTTGATTTATCCACTGCTATCGTTTATCAAACCACTGCTAGTGTCTATCAAACCACTGCTAGTGGTTTCAATCCACTGCTAGTGGTTTTCCTGATAATGTATACTTGGGGGGCTGTTTTGTAAATTTGATACATCATTTAGATATGTATTTTAATGGTTTTCACCAACTAATGGATTATATACATACATTATTCAAGATCAATTGCAAATAAGGCAATGTGTTGATGAAAATTTGGCTTCTAATGGATTATACACTTTAATATTTGTTAATCTTTGGTAGTATAATTGATTGTATATTTTAAATTTCGACTTCAACTCATACGCACGACAAATCGGATGAGGATTGTTTTGGCCAAATGCCATGGAAATTCGACGTCAAGTCCAATTCATAATGAAAACCGGAATGGTAGTCCTAGTTTGTCCGATCTTCATTCTCGTGATGTTCATTCGCCGATTATAAAAAGGTTATGTTCCTTTTAGTAGTACTTTTTATTTTATAGTTTTTGTTACATACCTAAATCGCTTTGCTTAACTACGAATTCGACAAATCGAGTTGTGTTAATGCCGAAACGAACAAGGTGGTCTTACTTATATAGACCCTGCCGCTTTTCAATCAGCTATGTCGCAGCTTGCGGATTATTGTCTTCAACACGAACCATTGCCGTTAGTTGATCACATTCCCGATCATGATCCCAGTCATTTGAATTTACCTAATTTGAATGAAACATTTTCTCAATCGGCTGTTGAAGTACGTATATATAAATTCCACCTGCACTATCTATACATGTTTTCTAGATTTGGTCATCCATATAGTTGTGTTTTTCTTGTATAGTTACAGGGCAAACAGCTGCAGCTAGATGAACAGCTAGAGCTAGAAGATGATTTCTCTGTTTATGAACTTTCGGAATGTCAGGACAAACAGGTGGAGCTAGATGAACAAAAGGCTGCTGAAAACAAGCAAGATGGCGAAACACCAAGTGAGGTAGTGGTAAGTGTTGATGATAAACTCGGAGACGCGGTTCAAGCTACTGAGATACATGCTCATGATTCCGATGTTACTTTGAAAGTAAGTGAATGTGCGTCTAACGTTGATGATAAATCGCATCGATAAACAAGGAGAGGCGGTTCAAGCCACCGAGATACATCCTCATGATTCCGGCGTTACTCTCAAAGTAAGTGAAGGTGCGCTAACGTTGAGCATAACCGTGAAGATAAACCCGAGAGGTGGTTCAAGCTACCGAGATACATCCTCATGATTCGATGTTACGGTGAAAGTAAGTGAAGGTGCGTCTAACGTTGAGCATAACCGGTGATGATAAACCCGAGGCGGTTCAAGCTACCGCGATACATCCTCATGATTCCGATGTTACGGTGAAAGTAAGTGAAGGTGTGTCTAACGCTGACGATAACCGTGATGATAACCGTAAGGCGCTCACGGTAATGAAACCGACATTGTTGATTGCAATGTCACGATGAACACTCTCATGATCGTGAGGCATCAAAATGTTCTTGAGAAATCTATAGATTCTCATGATGGTCGAAAGTAAGTGAAGCAAGGTCACAAATGGCGGGGATGGGGATGAGCATATGAATCATCTTGGAGAGATGGTTACTCATAATGAAGCACACAATGTTGATGGCCACATTAACGAGAAAGTAAGCGGGGTTGAGTTCTTGGTTGCAAATGAGTTGTCAAGCAAGGCGGTATTAGACAAAATTGATAATGATGTTTGTGAAGGCAAGACAGTCATGTTTCATAATTCGACGGACAAGCCAAGAAGCCTTTGCCTACGCCTTCGAGGTACAAATACATTATTTATTAAAGTTACCACATGTAGTTCAAAAGTTAGATGTTATTTCAATGATGAAATTTTTTGTATAAGATGTTTTCATGCGTGCTAAAAGGAAGAGAAATGCAAGTAAGTTCGAGACAACACCTTATAATGGCAGAGCAATAAAGAAAACTAGAAAGGCCAAAGTTACCAAAGAGAGTAATGCTGGCTACCCACGAGAGTACTCTGCTTTGAAAGAAGATGTTGACTCAAAAGGACAAAGCGTGGGCAAGTGTTTGCAGGACCCATACGTGAACCTCCTCCCACGACTCCACAGCTGTCGAACGACGCTCCAAAAGACCGAGAAAAGATAATCATTGGAAACATGGGTAGAGGTATAGCGAACTACATTTACAAAGAGACATCTTAAAGACATATACATTAATCTTGTTTTGAAATTTTTCAGATCATCACGTCACGAAGGTTACGATATCAACAAGATTACTAAACCGGTGGCTATGGATACCTTTATAAAAAAATTAAGTCATCGCATAGCTTTCCTTGGGGTCTTGGCGACATCGTTGTTCATCGACAATTTTGGTTGGCTTTGTTGGGTTATGGAAGAGGCAATAAAAGGATGGCTTGGAGATGAGGTACCTAATGATATTTAATTTCCATAAAAAATTAATTTTTATTTGAATTAGTTTAACGGTATTTTGCTTATAAATTTTTTTTGCGAGATCCGGATATCCGGGTTGATCTAATGTGGCGCTTTAGGCCGGCAATGCCGATTGGGCTATGGCTGGACCATTTTCTCTTCTTCTATCCTTGATGGGTCTATGCGTGGCTACTACGCCATCGGGTCAACGCTATCCATTGCCATGGTCTAGTGTCGATAAGGTTTGTATATAAAGACCATACTTTCTTCTAGATACTTGGGTAAATATATACATGCTCAAATGTGATGAATTGTGACAATGTTTATTTGTTCACATTTAGGTATACTTTCTCGTGTTTGTTCACATTTAGGTATACTTTCCCGTGAACGCACCGATCGCCATCGGTTTCTCGCTGTTACAAATTGCATCGGAGTTATAACAATTTATGACACACTAGGTACGCCGTAACCCGAGACAAGAGAAAAGAATTTAAAATGGAGGGTCACTTTTGAGAGAATGCTACCACAGATATCTAAACTTGTGTAAAGTTCTTCAACCCAAATCAATATCGGTTCGATTATAAGATCACATTTCGAGTTGGATGATGTCCCTATACAAGCCAATGCATACGGTGATCATGGAGTTTGGGTATGTATTTTTTCACAGTGGGTAACAACTTAAGTATGAAGGTTGATGACCTCTTCAAGTTGCTTTAGCGATCGAGCATATGGTGGAGTACTTTTGGAAGTATAAGGTGGTCATTGATACAAGTGATGAATAAAGATGCATTTCATCTCTTTGGGTATGGCTTGTATGTGGGTTTAGACTTTTGTTGTTCAACCAAATGTAACTGAGAAATCAGATGTCTGTAAGACATCAAAAGACAATTCTTATTCATGTCTGTAGTGCAACTTGGTATATTCCTAACACCCATGTAGGCTTTCTTTAAGGCCTAGTTTCAGATATATCGTGTTGTGATAATCGTTGATTTGCAACAAACATTTTGTGTAAATTGCTAAAATGTTTGTTTTTACAAACATCCATTTGATTTGAAAAGCGACTACAAACAATCTTATTGCTAAAAGACTATAACATACATATTACATAACAATTATTGCTAAACACATTACCATAACCAAACTACAAGACCTTTGAAGAGAACAATCAAGCGAAAACCAACACAACTTTGTCATGAACTTTCACTCTTGACTTTATAAAAGTCAACTCATCCATCATTTTCATGATATCATTGTTTGAAACCTCAATAACTTCATCCGAGACTGAACGCTTTCCGTCTTCATTAAATGTTTCTTTTCCTCATGTTCCTTGTAAAACAAATCTTTGTAATCTTGACTTGGTAGTTTCGGGTCTAGGAACCCATAGAAGTTACATTTGGTCTCTTTGTCCAAAAATAAGATTTGTTAAATTCACATATTCAACCTAACAAGTAAAATAAGTATAATACATAATAATATTACATAAATTGATGTGCCTTGAATCTTCTACCGTGATGATTCGGGTCCAAGAGGTTTGTACTTCCACGGTAATGGTTTTGGACATTCGCGGTGTGTAGCATTGATGTAGTATTCCAATGGCTTTCGATTGATCCGAAGTAGAGGCGAGAGGAGGAAGCATTGTTTTATTTTACCCAATGAGTAAACTTGACGCTTTTCTAGTAGAGTGACATCTAATTTGGCGGAAATATACTTTGTGAATGAGCGGGTAATGAATATTATGGAGGGAAAAGTTTGCTTAATTTTATATTGAGTGACTAAAGGTCCTATTTTCATTAATTTTTGTGGGTTTATTGTTTTGTACAATCCCGAACACAAATCCCCGAACACAAATCCGGAAAAATGACTTGACTAATTCCCAAAATTCAAACTTTATTTGGATTTTGAGAGATCAATCGTGGAGTTTTACTTCCGCTTAACATCACCTACCTACAGTGATTACCTATCTCACTAACAAATATCGATTAAAGATAAGATCATCGGTTTATACTACATGTCCGCTTCAACCAAAATTCATGTGGTGACGATGATGATGTTTCTTTCTTCATTCATGAAATATGATGTAAGTAACCCGATCCAGACGCTATACATCAAACTTATCGAGAAATCTTCCAAGGTAAAGCCATCTACTTCTTCTAAGACTCTTGGTATTGATCTTAATGTTCCTTTGTTGCCTCAAGAATCGATTTTCAAACACCAAAGTTGAAGATCATAATAACGAGGGTGCGATGCATAAACGTTAATGTAGATGTGCGACCTAGTTGGCGTAAAACCACATTTCTAAATATCCCCGATCCACCCAGTTTAGTGATCCCATAATTAAAAAGTGAGTAACCATAAACACCTCGTAGTATCTAAATTAAAGGTGGGTAGTCGGTTTGATGATAGCAAGGATGCATTTATGCAATAGGAATAAAAGTGTTGGTTGATATGTTTGAGTATAAAGTTACTAACTCATGTAAGAAAAGGTACGGTGTAGCTTGTTTTGCAAAAGGTTGCAAGCGGTACATTAACGCACGAAAAAGTGTTGTTAGCCGATACTTCTATGTTACTTCCATTAACGATGTCATACATGTTCCGAACAAAATTCATCCTAATCATCGAAATGCTACACGAAAATTAGTGGGTCACATACTTGTTGATAAATTGAGGAATTGCAAAAGGGTCTATACGGTGCGGACATAAAAAGATTTTAATGTTGATTGGAAAGTAGACATTTCTTACTACCGAGCTTGGGGTGGGAAAAACATTGCATTACGCTTGTTGAGCGGTTGTCCTAGGGAGTCTTTTAGCGCTTGTCAGACATCGCTATAACTTAAAGTTGCAAAATGAGGGACAAGAACACACATTGAGACAGATGAGACAGATCGGTTTAAGATGGTATTCATCGGTTTGATGTTCTTGTAAGTTTTCATAAATTCTATTATATTTTATTTCCGATTAATACCTTTATTATTATGTAAATATTATTAATTAAGCAATTTCGATTGATTTAAAATAGATTCGGGGCTTTACATTTTATGCGACCATTGCTAATCATTGATGCCGCACATCTTAAAGGGAGATACCTTGGTACGAATCGGTTGTTGTTGGGATGGGCGGCAACAACCAGATTATACCTATTGCAACCGGTGTTTCTCAAGGTGAGACCAATGAATCATGGACCTGTTTTGAGCAAACTTAAAGAATGCATTGGTGAAGTAAAAGATTTGGCCATCATCTCGGCGGACATTGGTAATTGCACATGCATGTAGTAGCGTTTTCCCAACGCGTTTCATGGTTTTGTTGTCGTCATTTAATGATGAACGCAATTTGAAAACTAGAAAGTGGAAGGTTATATCTTGGAGGACATGCAAAGCTTACAGGCGGGAGTTTGATGCTTCAATTTACGAGATTCAATCATTAAAACTCGATGTGTATAAAAAACTAAAAGATGAAGTGGATTTGATAAATGGTCGCGTGCTTACTCCCCGCAAATGAGTTCAATTATTTGACCTCAAATAGTCTTTGAATCAAGAACTCAGTAACCAAAGATGTTAAGAAGGTTCCAATAACGCAGCTAATGGAGTACTACCGAAGGCTTCTACAAAAATGGTATTTTGAACGTCGAGCAAAATACAAAGGTAACTTAAAAAAACTGTCTATTATAATTGGGTTATTACATATTTGGCACATCGATTGAAAATGTATTATTATTTTTTTAGTTCAGATGCTCCAACGGATGAACTTACCGAATGGGCAAATGCAAAAGTAAACAATAGAATGGCAAAGAGTGCTAATTGGGTGTTAACGAATTGAGATGCACAAGATTTACCAAGTTCTTGATCCGAAACATGTTCATATTGTTGACTTTGACAACAGAGAATGCACTTGCATAAATGGCAGACTATCCGGTCTACCTTGTGGTCATGTTTGTCTTTGTGTCTAGAGTTGAAGGATGACCGACACTAGCAATTGGGCGATGGATTGGTTTAAGAGAACGTCACTAAAAATACATACGAAGCAAGGGTTTATCCTCTAAAAGATGTATCCTTGTAGCGTACTCACGATGACTTGCAAACCGTAAAACCACCGCTATGGATAAGCGACAACTGGAAGACCCAAAGAAAAACACGTATTCGATCACGGGGGAAGACCGAGAAAAGCAAAACCCGTGGCGGTGTGGAAAGCGAGACACACAAGACGGTCATGTCTTGAACCGTTGATGACAAGGAAGGCAAGTGTGTTTCTATATTTTATTTCAATGTATATAATTTTGTATGTAATTACGATATGGTTGTTTGAACTAATGTCACATGTCGAAAGCGTAAAAGAAACTCACAATCGTGCACCCTACAACTAATGAAGAAGCGTGGAACAAGAACGACACGGAGGACGGAGGACGCATGTAGAGGTCGAGCAGGGAGAAGCAAGTGCTCAATCAAACAATGATTTCGTATGGAAATGTGAATCATCTACTCCACGAAAACAACGTTCCTAACAACATTCGATCACAACTCGGATGAAAATGTTGTTCATTTGAATGATTTATAGTTATTCCAAATTGAACGTTAACACAATGGAAGCACAACTTATCACCATAGAATTTTCAATGTTTGTTACTTGAATAATAATAGCTACGAGAGTGGGTTGCTTTTATTGTTTTTATGTTACTTTGTGAGAATGTTATACAATCAACTGTTGAACATGTGCATATTTTTGTTCTTTTCTATAAAACATATATGAGTCGGGCATATAGTGTAACGTCAATGGTATGCATGTGACTATTTATTTACCTTTCAATTTGTCTATTTAAGAGCAAACTTGCAAGTATATTTTGACACAAAATCATTCCATAAATAAGTAAGCAAAAACAATGTCGTCGCGCTAAATGTGATGAGATAAGAGCTGCCGCTAACACTAACAACCGGATGTACATGATGATTTACTACCGCCGTACACGCAATCGAAGATGTTCAATTGGCAAGAAAGGTGAACATCCTAACTTAAGAATTGGCTAGACTTAATCGTGAAAGGGTCGTTATTCAAGTGATGGCAATCGTGCGAAAGAAGGTGCCACGAAAAAGCGTTGAGTTTCAAGCGAGAGCAAGCCCTTAGTGAACACAAAGTGATGCAAATGAATATCTTGGCGGTGACTGGGTGAGTGCTCAAACAAGAATTTCTTTATTCATAAGCTTGAGGGTACGTTGCCGCTATAAGCACTTGTGAGATATGTTTAGTACTAATCGTTATATCGTATGTGATCTCCTAGTAACTAAGAGTACTATATGCCCACAATGTATCGATTTCCAAGTACTTAGTGTTATATCGTGCGTGCTTTCCTAGTAACATACTTTATTCAATAAAGTTTCCTAGTAAGTAGGAGTTTTACTCACATTTTATCTTGTCTTCAATAGTTGGATGGTCTTGAATCTTCATCTTTTCATCATATCCAACAGATACCTATGGAATCTATGGGATTTTAATTTAAAATGAGGTTGCGAAAATAACAAAAATGAACAATCGAAGACATTAACTTAACATTGTTAAAGTATCGTCGACCTTTTTGCATCAATTTCTTGGTTTCCAAATTTTGCGCCTAATCCGTTATACTTTACTACTAGCCAGCGGTCTAACATCGTGATGGATTCAATCTTCTAGTATGTATGCAATCTTCTATCTTTTGAAACAAAGGATCAATTATAGGATGTGTCTCATTTGTTCCTCTTGAAGTGAGTTTAGCTTCCAAAGATTTGTCTTGCCCCATTCTTTGATAAAGGATAATCCTATCAACAAACATGAAAAACCTTTCCTTTTTTAGTTTTTACAAAGATGAACCTTGCAAGATGAGTACAATAGCCATTGAACCACCTCACAATCATACCAATATTCAAAGATCAAGATCGAGGTTCAAACATGTTCTTTATAGCAGCCTCATACAAACTTAGCTAACTCTCCATTTGGACCTAACTTCCCATATCTCGAACTTCATTACTTTCCACAATTGGTCCAAATCACTCTTAGTCAAACAATCCAAGAAGATCCCAAATGTTAAATAAGTGGATTTGCATCCATCACCTCTTGTAATCTCAACTACTTCTACCTCTTTCTATAACAATCTGCCAATCCATAATAGGATGAACTGCTTTTAAAGGAATAGGATTAATAGGTTCAGGATTAGGACTATCAGTCTCCTTAAAATACTGTTTAGTTCTTTCTTTCTTTTTCAACTCTTCATCCACCTTTTGTCTTTTATAACTGGATTGCTTCTTTAACCATTCTGCTTCTTTCTCAGAATTCATAGGATTAAAATCATCCCTAACTCTCATACACATCAGACAAAGCTCCTTAATCCTCTCAAATGAACATATTCTTAGATTTTCAAGAACATGTATGCAAATTCTTGATAATCTTCATGTATGTATTTCTCATCTCGCTCTTTGTAGGAGGTTTCTTTCTTTGACTTGCTTTTATCTTTTTGAACCTTGTTGCCCATTCACCCAAGATTCTTGCTTTTTGATTATTAGAGAACGGTTCCACTCTTGACGAGTG
This sequence comes from Chrysanthemum lavandulifolium, assembly GCA_022545495.1. Classification (NCBI taxonomy): domain Eukaryota; kingdom Viridiplantae; phylum Streptophyta; class Magnoliopsida; order Asterales; family Asteraceae; genus Chrysanthemum; species Chrysanthemum lavandulifolium. The sequence continues at coordinate 17,207,966 of CM040244.1, read as the reverse complement.
TACACATTCTTAATATTATTAGAAGCTTCAAGATATGATTGTGAAATATCCCAATCATCTAACCATCTCTGATTAGTGATTGCAGAGTTGAAGCTTTTGTATCCCTTTGATTCAGGTGTGCAAAGTATTTCACAGTTGAATATTTTGCAAAATGAGGATTTGGCAGACATTGCAAACATGTTGGTGAAGGTTGTGAACAAGAAGAAGCGAACAATGGAGCTTATGTCATTCATTGAGAAGCTCAAGTATATGGTGTACTGAACTGGTTTCTTCTGGTGTTTTTCATATGTCTTTTGAGTTTAATATATGGTTAGGAATGTATAAAGTTTATGTTTATGCTTATGGATGTTTTATAAACCTATTAAGGTTAATTTTGTTGAATATTTTAATATATGCACTTACTTATTTATGTTTGTCTATGTACTTTTGTGGGAACATACCTGTGTTATAACCTGCTCCCTTGATATGCTGGCTTGTAACGTAGTGTTGAAAACATAACCTACATCATCAAAAAAAAAAGTATAATCGATATGGATACGTGTCCTGTGGTAAGTGTGATATGAATTAATTGGTAACTTTGACGCACCAGGTAAAATATAAGTGTCTGCTATAAAAAAAACAAAAAAAATGATATTCTGGTCGCTAAATGCTACTTTGTGACACATATATCGCCTGGTTTATTAGATTTATGTGTCACAAAGTAGCATCTAACGACTCGAAATAGGGTTTTTTTTTTTTTTTTTTTTTTTTTGCACCACCTTAATTTTTTATCGATTGCTCGCAAAGGCTTTATCTTGCTCTTCAATGAAAACCAAGTTACGCTTAACCTTAGGCTTAGCAACTACATCCCTATGGCTAATGTACATATCGACATCAACATCAATAAGGTCGCTTGCTTTCTTCACCCCCAAGCAATAAGCTCATCATATGTCATATTGCTTGCATCTTTTAATCTTCTTCCATGTATAATCAATTTGGTTGTATAATCATCTTCGTAATCATAAAAGTTAAGATTTTCATAATAAAAATCAAATAAGTTTTGGGGATTATGTGCCATATACATCATTAACTTCCCATATCGATCGACAAGGTCATACATGGCGACCACATCCCTATCACACTCTATTAGTTTCAATCCTACCTCTAATTGACATTGTGGTAAACAAAAAACAACGAATGGAAATTTAGCTCAAGATGTTCTTTCGAGATCTTGGCACATACTACTATAGTCCACCTTCCTATCCTTGGACACACTCGAATAAAAACACCCCATTTTCATACCTCAACGGTTGGAATAAAACTCCCCAAAACATGAACGTCAAATGTAACGAGGATCCGAAGTCCAACTAGGTGCCATCCTGTTACAGGAACACGTAAAATAAAATACTTTAAAATATATATATATAATTTTAAATGTAAACCCTAATTAGGTACGAATATTGAAACATTAAATAGAGACAAAATTGATATTGGGGACCATGACAATAAAGTATCACGAACCTTTCGCACAATTCAATTTTAATAATTGAACGAAAACGACAGTTGAATTAGATTATTAAGCAGCTAGGGTTCTGGTTGGTAGGAAGTGAATGTGGGCACAAAAAGATAAAACACAAAGTAGTAGTGTATCATAAATCGCTAAATTGAATAAAGGCGCTTTTAAAAAGTCGCTCCGAATATTTTGGGAAATGTGATAGTACTTTACAGTTGTCAATGTATATAATGTAACAACGTCGATTAAAAAATTTTGCTTTAATATTTACCTGAAAAAGTCGCTTATTCAGTTTCAGGCCTTTTTTCACACCTAAAAAGTCGCTTAGCAGTTATTACAATATACTAACAGTGGTTAAACAACACTACTAGCGTGGGTTTAATTCAAGCATTGGATTCATTCTTCCGGCAATGGTTTCATCAACTCTAGCGGTGGTTTGAAATGTCCTAGCAAAGGATACACCAACCACACTCCAATCTGCTGCCCAAGATTACATCAACCAAACCTAGGCAAAAATAGTGATATTATGCACTAATATGAAAGATTACAACATAATGGTTGTGTTGAAAGTATATCAGAGAAAAATTTTAGTGAAATGTTTTTTCGTTTGGTCTACATGATCCTTGAGTGGTCTTATGCACTAATATGAAGGATTACAACAAAATGGTTGTGTTGTGAAACTCCTCACGTATAAAAGGGTTGACCGCCTAACCGTTATACGCGCATAAAATGGCCATGTTGAAAAGTCCTTACCATAAACTGTTAAAATTTGTAATGCTAAACAAATTCAATCGAATACAAGTATATACACACCCACCACTGAAAGTTTGTTCATGTAACCCAAAAAAATAAATAAAGAAATAATAGTTAAAATGTCATAACAATCTACATACATGAACTTAAACCTTATACGATTTCCTAACAAATATGGAAAACAGGATACACCAAACCATCATAACAATCTACATACATGAACTTAAACCTTATCATCTTTCCATGCTCAAACTCACAATCTTCAAAAAAGTACGTCCAGTCACCTAATGCATTCACATGATTCACCCGGTATGGATTGTCTCTATGATACTCAATCTGAATTTGCATCATGTATTCGACTTCATCATTCCTAAAAAGTGCATTTTGATAAAAATGCATAGGATGATTGTGAAGAAAATGGTCTGGAATGTCCTGGTGTGCAACAATTACATAAATTATATAAAATTATATAAATGCATAGACAAAAAAGTACACACAAAACACAAACTTACAAGTTTACATAACGGAAGAATTTCATTAGACCTTCTGTAAAAGACATCAGTTCACTCACCAAAATGATCAAGGTGACCAATCCATTGGCAAATGTGTTGCATTCGCTCATCACCTGTTTCAAAAATATCAAAATAAATCTTAAAGATAAATGTTATGATATTACTCAATATGATTATGAGATTTCAAGCCTACCTCCATCTTCATTATCAAGATCATTTTGTGGATAAAACAATTGCGTCACACCAAGAAACTGCCCCTGTATCTTTGCCCCACCATCGAAACCAAACACGGTTATATTCAACCTATTCTTCTCCAATTTAGTAAAAACAATAACATCGCCAAATTCAATATCGGAATATTGAAGAGCAGTCGACCACATCTCATCATCCATAACATACAAAGCACGAGGATCATGACCTCGTTCATAGCCCCAAGTAACATCCACATTAAACTCCATTCCTTCAACAACAACAACAACAATACCTTGCAACCCAATACCATCTAGAAAATTACCGGGCAATGTCTGAAACACCATCTGCTGATTGACAATTATAACATATACAGTAATAAAATACACTTATTTTTAAAAAAACGTAAACAAAAAAATTATTTCTTATAAATAACCTGTGGAAATTGAGGGTATGGCAGCCGATAACTCTGAAACCTTATATGACGACTTTCTACACCAGCATATTCCTCAACTTCCAACCCATTAGAATCATAGCCAGTAACGTAAAAAGAGTAATCACCTTCTTGAACAAAGTGTAACATATGAACATCCGTATACATGTTTTCATGAACAAATTCTACCCATTTGTTACCTACAATCCTAATGGGACCTCCTAACCGAGCAACAATCCTTACTTTCTTCCGTTGTCTTTGTATTCCAGTTAAATATAAATGACGATTCCCATTAAAAGCACGGTCAGCAAATCGAGGAAGCTCAAGAAACCCAGGGTAAAAAGTTATGTTTGGTCGCACCACAAACTCGATGGCCATGATTACCTTATAAACAATTACAAGCATGTAAAGTTAAGTTAATTCTAAAATTTTGATAATGAATATTCAAACATAAAATACAATCAATATTGATATGGGGACCATGACAATAAAGGATCACGAACCTTTGAGAAATTCAATTTTAATAATTGAACGAAATTGACAACTGTACGAAAAAGCAAGGGTTCTGGTCGGGTAGAAATTGGATGTGGCCAAAAATAGCTAAAAGATAAGGTTTTAGTGTATCATAAATCGCTTTAAAAAAGTCGCTCAGACTATATCGCTTAAAAATTCGCTTATCTATTCTCCCGCCAAAATAATTTTCCCGCCTAAACACAAGTCAACAAAATAAGCATAAATACAGTAAATTCTATAGTGCACATACAACAATCCACTATGGCTTTGAACTTATCTGGAAAAGGTAATTATGAACAAGTGCCAAACAGAAAGAGGATGTCGATGACAATTTGATAGCACACATACAACAATCCACAATGGCTTTAGACTTATCCGAGAAGAAAAAGCTAGATGGTGATGTTACGGTAAGGAGAACCAAGATGGCATTACACCGTAAAAAGTTAAGGCATTGGCAAAAGGATTAAAGATCCGGAAGAGTTCTTTGAAAACTCAAGGAAAGGAAAGCAACTGAAGAAGGATGTGGTTCTAGCAGTACTGTTTGAATGGATGTAATGGTTGAATAAAAAATGTTATGAGTCTAAAATTTAACAATGTAATGGTTGTGTTGAAAATCTTATCTATGAAATAATTTATTGAGATGATTGTTGTAGTTTTGTTATCGAGATACTTGTGCTGATAGACATCAGCATATTTAATCAAAATAATTGCAATGTAACATACACATGGTAGTAGAACCATCATCACATACTAGTTTGTAACATACACTAACTAGCCTTCACCACATACTGAAAATAAATTGTTTCATCATGATGACTAGTTAGTGTAGTTTGTAACATACACTAACTAGTCATCATGCATGGAAAGGAACAAAAATACAAATTGTTTAACAGGGTACATACCACCCTGGAAGATCAAATAACTACCACATGGTAGCCTTCATCATACCTTCAATTACTTGGATCAGAAGAGGCTGGGTATGACATGGAACCATCAGCTGTGGAATCTTCAACTATCACTTGATCATTAACCAAACTGATTGCCTCATCACCCTTCATATCATCAGATTGATTACTACCAACTGCTTCAAATTCATCAAATAATCTCCTAGATTTCAAGGTACCAGTTTCAAAACGACTATTCTTGGACACATATTGAACTACAGTAGAGCTTCCAACTGTAGGAAGGCCATCAATATCAGTAAAAAGCCTCTTACACTTTAAAGGGTTGTTTTGAATAGATGGGAGTAAACTAGTAGAATGTGGATCCTGAAGGTCATGATTATCAGCAGCCTCAAAGTCGTTAAAAAGGTTCTTACCTCTTAACAGACTAATATCGAACCCACGTTCGTTTGACAAACACTCGGTAACAGTTGACTTCTGTGTCCAAGAATCTTCAAAGTCATTCGACACATAAGGTCGGATGTAGTCCTTAAACAAGGAGGAATGTATTCAAGGTCATTAATACCACCAAATTCGACTTTCCTCCGAATAAACTAGCTTCAACAAAAGGCTTCATATAAGGTGTCCTAAGGTAGGTGGTGAATTTTTTCCTCTTCTTCCCATGCCATTAGTTCTTCAAACGACAGACAGTCGACATCTTTTTTTTCTTTTCGTGACTTTTAATTTTAAATGTCAGTTCATCGTCTGAGGAATCAAAAGACAGGTTCTTGTGATAGTAGCTAACTAAATGAACCTGTGGCTGATGACAAACATAGATCTCAACTAGACCATGGAGCTCACCATGTCATACGCTTGACATCATTATCACCTTCTACAAGGGTCAACCCTTCCTCCGCACTACTACTTGGAAGACAAAATACCAAGCCCAAATATCCTCCTTAATTTCTTTCAACAACATGTCACATATTTGAGAATACGATAACCTACTCAACCTAGGTAACCTCAAATGTAAAACATCTCCACCTAAATAACTTAAGGGATAAAAAAGCTCGATCGCCATGATAAACATCAAACCCAAGATCTTGACTGCTTTCGGACATTCTGTAACAATGGAAATAATTCAGCAAAAAAAATATATTTAAGATAAAATTTAACAGAGAAAAAGTAAATGGACAAACTTACGGCCATTCTTGATACCATAATTCATAACATGCCTTTGATTATGTGTTTTGTGATGCCATAGTTAGTAGAAGTCTGAAAGACACAAAATATATGTAAGATAAAATTTAGTTTTGGTTAATAATAGGTACAAAATATACAAAAGGTATAAAAAAGTGAACAGTATAAAAGTGTCTAAAAAGTACAGTACAGCCATACTCAAATGATATATCTAAGATTTAGTCAAACTCACCCAAAAAAAAGTCGTCTAGTTTTCATGTTGGATAATGCATACCGAATGGACAATACTTGTAAAGTAGCATGCATGGGTTTGCCCTACTTTGTATATCCATAATTTGGTGTGTGCTTATTTTTTTTTTGCTTATTTTTTTAGAAAAATATTACTAGTAAACAAATTTGTAGCGTCTCTAATTATCCTATTACATTAGTTTGAACACAACAATATAATACAACATGTTGAATACAAAAATTAAAACCATTCAAGGAGCATATGGTTATCAATTTGTTTCAAGTAATACATCAACAAAACTAGAACATAACTAAATGAAACACGGTGTTTAAAAAACCTAGCCATTTGTTCACGGTATGAAAGCGCACTGAATACGATCCTTCACATCCAATGATAGACCAAAAGCCAAGCGGTATAAAAATACATACCCAAATACCACAATCACCAAATATCCCTACCGCTTCGGTACTTGTTCAACGATAGTAAATGTAATGAAATAACTTGCCGGATCAATGCCTTTCTTCTCAAATACTTGCGCTTGTGCTAGGACCTCAGGTAATTGTAGTTGTGGACAAAAGTAGCACTGTTTTAAAAAATCTAATGTTTTAAAACCTGGTTAAATGGTTATGTATTAATTCTTATGACATATGAATAAATAGCCAAACCTGTAAACACTCTCTCAGTTTGATATAAAACTCTCGCCATTCCTCTTCAAAAGTTTGACCGCTATCATAAAAGGTAACAATGCCAGTGTCTATCTCCAAACGCGCAAGACACCAATGAGCTTCAGTTTCATTAATAGGCATGAAAACCTACAACATTTGGGTCACAAACATAACATTAATATATGGCAAAAGCTAATCAGCATAATTAAATATATATATATATATATATATATATATATATATATATATATATATATATATATATATATATATATATATCGTAACGCCGCACCATGGAATAGAGTATCTTTCACCATTAGCATACCACAACGGCAAAGAATTTTGTAATGTGTGAAAAAAATAGCTACTAACCATCGCCCAATCATCCGTGATCGGGCCTAACATGCCAAAGGTAATTAACCCACAACTCTATGTGTTGTACATTTTGAAACATGAATGAGTGTGATAAACGTTATAAGAAATCAATTATGAGGTACAGGTTGTATGAGTACTTGCCTCATCCCTTAGCCAACCTTTCCTAGGCGGGTCTAAGCAAACCAAACTTTCCCAAAACCTTCTATCCACACACACATCGTCACACCAAGGAAACTTGCAGTTAAGCGGTCCAATTTGTCCAAGAAATTCGTCAAATTCATTTGTAAAATGAACTCTGTTGACAGCATCGGTGGAGCGTGCAAGATCCTAGTATATGAAACGATTAAACTTATAATCAATTGTCATTAACAAGATATATTTTAAAAGGTTGTCAAGAAGTATTTTTCATACCTCAACCCAAGGCGTGACAAATTTAAGTTTTTCACTCATATCTGGATCAGGTAAGCTAGAGCATCGTCTTTTCTTTTAAACATATGCCTTGGTCCAATAATACGAATTAGCTTCACTTGAACGTTGTTCACTCCTCTTGAAACCGCAAAACGCGCCTCTCCGGCTTTCATATGATCCGAGTTCATGATTGCTTCTCCCTTTTCTTTCGTTCATTTTCATCGCAACCTCTTTCCTCTTCCCTCATTATCAACTTGTCCTCTTCCATCCTTAACCTCTTCTCTTGTCGCATCAATCACGCTCTTTAACCGGCACTTTCTAATTCTTCATGTCGCAACCTTAATTCTTCTTGGATAATAAATTCGTCGTCGTTTATAAAGAACCTATCGTTATGATATGTTATGGTACGGAAAGGGTTTTACACTTGTTTCCGATTTTGTAAATTACCTTTGCAAGATCGTCATCGAAATTTCATCTAGCCGCTACCGATGAACTAGTATCAATGCTTGACCGACTTGACTCAAACAAGTCAAGAAAATCATGATTAAGCTCATCACAAAACTGCACTAAGATGCGAAGATCATTAGTTAACTCCAATTTCTCCTAAGAATGAAAATAAGTATTTATAAAAGCATATATACGAAAGATAAATTAAGTTTTCAATCCATCGCTAGAGTATATGAAACCACCGCTAGTGGTTTTGAATCCATCGCTAGCGTGTTCCGATAATGGATAATTGAAGGGCTATTTTGTAAATTTTGTGTATCCACTGCTAGAGTATATGAAACCACCGCTAGTGGTTTGAAATCCACCGCTAGCGTGTTCTCGATAATGGATACTTGAACAAGGGTTGTTTTGTAAATTTCGTGTATCCACCGCTAGAGTATATGAAACCACCGCTAGTGGTTTGAAATCCACCGCTAGCGTTTCGATGATGTCAAAGTATATATACGAAAAAAAAAAGGAAATATTACCCCATTTCTTTCTCGAGCAAGAACACGAAAAAGGGACGATATTATTATCGATAGTCGTGTGATTATTGATGGGTCTATGAGTTTGAACAAACGCTTAAATAACCGAATAATTGTCTCAAGTTTGAACAAACGCTTATTTAACTCTGTAATAACACGATCCGTGTTATCTTGATCTCTATTATATTGCTCTCACTCCTGCGTATAATAGGTAAATGTTTCCTTCGGTCTTGCCACGTTATGCGTCTTTGCGCCATCTTCTTCAACCACTCGTCAGAAAGATGTGTTGTTTTCACCGGTGGAGTTCTAGGTATGTAATCATGGAAAAATGCCGTAAACTTTATATACCAATCGATCTCCTCTCGCCTATTGTCGGTGTAAGTTCTTTAACAGATTGGAATCCTTAAAATCAAATAATAATGTTCAATAAAATATTGCATTAATGTAGAAAAAAGATTGCATTAATAAGAAAATTTTAAATATTACTTTTACCTTTCCAAAAGAAACTTATAATCGATCTTTTGAAGGGTGTATTCTTTGACCACGCTACTCCTCTTGGCATAATATCGTGAACTTTATTCCACCATAGAATGCTTCTTTCAAAAGACTCCAAGATCCATATCTATACGGATTTTGGAATTTCAATAAAAATAATAACATAAAATATTGATACATAAATGAATCCAAAGGTATATTGATATATATAATATTAACCTTGAAAGCCCAAACGAATCCTCGACAAGGTATAGGTTGGAACAAACTTGTGGTCTTTGTTAATACCTTGAAGGAAATCCCACTTGTGTTTATCCGCAACATCCAAAATTTCATCATACAAATGCCTCCAAATATGCTCTCCCATGGGAAGGCATCCCAATCATCTAGGTTTTCAACTAATCGCATGAGAGAAACATCAACTTCCCGAACCAATAATCTGCCCATGAAGATAACCTCCAAAGCTAACAATAGACAAAGACGTACTGCATCTTCGTCGCATATGATACCAAATGCCTCTTCATCCTCAATTAGGCCAAGAATATCTAAGTTTGTAATTTTTGAACCTGAAAGTTTTGGGAAAACCCTTGACATAAAATTGAGGTGTCCAGATCCATATTTTTTAAAACTTACTTTTCCAAAATGAAAACCAGTGATAAGCGAAAACTCTGGACGACCGAAATGTAGGGGACGGTCGTCAATATAATATACAATCGGCATATCATAATGATTTTCATTCGGATAACATTGTTTTTGTAAAATATAATCTATCATATGTGCTTCGTGGTCAAAATAAGAAAGGTCCAACCATTTACCGAAACAAGTTCCCCGAAACAACTTCCTTCGTTTTTTATCCAACTTGGATTTTATTAAAGAAAAGTAGTTTGGTTTACTTCTGATGATGATTTTCGCCTCATATTCCTACAAATGAAACAATTAAATAAATAAATAAATAAAAGAAAATAAAATAAAAAACATATTCTACTTAATTACATATAAGGGGAGTAACAAAGCTGCATTCAATCATCCAAGCCTCACAGTACAATTTTGTAACAAATACCAAATATATTTTCATTGGTTAATGCATTTATTGCAAAAAGGTAGAACAACAAAGAATCACATCTCAGACACCAGATAAATTACAAACCCCAACACAATCTAAAACCTTTTGCTAACTTAAATAACCACAATTGTTGTTGCAAAACTACTATTAAACATGATTAATTTCAAATAAATAAGGGGAAAAATAAAGATACGAACAATTTTTATATATCAACATAAAAATACATACCTGAATACGAAACATTTTGTTGCAGGATTTCGAGAAGACGGATAGTTATTGACTTGTAGGAGTATTTTGTAATGTATGTGTTATTCTAATTCATTGGTTAGGAAAGATATGCGATATGAAAAGCTACCGAAAATAAAACGCTTAAGTAAAAAGTATTTTTACAGTGGTGTAAAAAATTGGATAACAGTACAAAAGTACAATTTTGTTAAAAACCGCTCAAATTAATTCGCTTAAGTCGCTCGACATTGGGAAGGAGCAAAAGGAATAAAATAATACTTTCTAAAGTTTGACTTTTTTCTCAAAAATATAAAAAAAATCGCTCGAATCTTAAAAAGTCGCTGGATATAAGTCGACTATAAATCGTAGGTACGAAAATGATTGGGTTCAGAAAAGTGTCAGGACACTTGGCACTCTTAGATTGGAAGAGAAAAGTCGCAAGTCTCAAAGTCTATTTTGGAAATACCCCAACTTTTTTCTAAAAAGTGTTGACACCTTGAGCAAAACATGCATTCTCATAATTACCCCTTAACTGGCTCGGCTCAACAACACTTTTACAATGTAAAATACTCGGGTTGACCCCAAACCCGAATTTACCCGACCCGATTGACCCGACCCGAGTTATAAACAAAGTCAGGTTCAGGTATGTTTTTTAAGGCTTGACCTGATTTGACCTGACCGGAGTTGACTCGAACCCGACTGGTTCAACCCGAATAACACCCGGTAATGAGACCATCTACAAGAAAATAAGTCAAAAAAAGTATGCCCATAACCGTGTTTTGTACAAGCCAATCCAAAAAATACCAATTGGGGCATTAATTTACCTACTAAAAACAAGATCTGAGCATTACAATTTCATTTTTGTCTAAAGTTCGAAGATTCTTTTCTAAAAGAAAAGCGCGTTAAGAAAAAGGGACAAATTTTTGCTCATGCTACCCAAAGGATCTTCCATAATATTGTATTTTTACTTTATCTTCTCATTTTAATCATGCTCAACTTATTACTCGACATTTTCTTCGTCTATTATAAAAATAAATGTGATCTAGTATTCGTTCTATTATAAATATAGTGAAAAGTCCAAAATACTCTCCGTTACCATCTCCAGATTCCGGCTGACTTTTTTTTCTTCTTCAATATACCCACCTACCTTACGCAAATAACTATAAGTTCTTTTAAAGGTTTTTTCTCTTAAAAGTATTTTTTTTTTAAAATTATTATAACGTGAATAGTTGTCGATTACATTGTAAACTTATTTTTGATTAATTTTTCAAAATTGTATACACGTGCACAATTATTCGAATATGCTCGAACTTAGGTCACAACAAAGGTATTTCGTTGAAACGATGGCTCCATCTCTTCAGATCTGATGACCCACCCATCATTCGATGACTCACCCTTACCGTCACTTACACAGTCGTTTTCACCACCAGAATCAAATCTACTCGACTGCTCGGCTCTGTTTACGTGTGAGTTACTAGTATAGGTTTCAAGAATGCTCGACTGTCCAACGGTTGTTTTAGGAAAACCGTTGCGGTCTTAGGAGACAGATTCTTCATCATCTTTGGCGTTGAGGTATTTGTTGTGATTGTTCTTAAGACGAACTGCTTTTGCATTGCGAAACAGATCCATTGATCCTCTTAATCTTGTTTTTGTTGATGTTTCTTGTTAAAATGACGCACCTTTCTTTGTTTTTAGAAAATGAAATCAGATCAAATAATAAAGGTTTGGATGAAATTATTAATCTAAGGGTCGTTTAGTTTGTTTCCATGCATCATAATAGGTATCCAATTTGGTATGAGGTAGAATAACAATTGATATAATTAAATTTATCATTACAATTGTTAATGTTTGGATGACAAAATATTGAATGAATCATAAGATGTATCATGACTCGTACTCACTATTAACTAGCTACAATTGATCGGGTACACCGCCCGTTATTGTTATTCTATTGGTTAGTTCGGCAAAATATAAATATAAAACTTGGTAAAACAATATAGACTACAGACGACATATCAATTTCCTACTTATAAAATATTGAATGACTTTGAAATAAGTGGTAACCTGAGAACTTTTATTTTAATATCGTCTATGTTTTGAGTTTTTGTTGTTGTTTGGTGATGGATATGGACTGAGGCTGAATGCGTTTTAGGATAGTGTGTGTGTATGTGTGTGTGTATATATATATACACGCACATATGTCTAGTAGTTTGTTTCGTTTATACATTGTTGTTCTGGGCATGTGGTTGAAGTTGTTGACTTTCTTGATTCTAATGTTGGTTGTTGAGGCTTGACTTGATCGATGATGCATAAACTGTGACTATGAGAAAGAAGTTTGTGATACATAAGTGTGTATAATAATAGGCTTAAGGATTTGTATTTTTCACTTAAGGGTGTATTAAAGTAAATTACACCCAAAACTTCATTTTTATAGCCTATGTAGAAAACTAGAAGGGGGTTGAATAGTTTTACCAATTTAAAACTTCCTTTTAAATATTTAGATCGACTTATGTCAATCTATTTAGATGTGTATGTTGGACGTTGATAGATAGATATATAAAAGTATAATGAAAGATAAAGAGTAAGAAGCACATAACCACGACACGAGTATTTATAGTGGTTCGGCTACAAGGACACCTTCCTTGCCCTATTCCACTCTCCGAGTCACCTACTCGAGAGTTCGTAAACACTACACGATGATAACGCTACACGCGTCGTTCGGGGTCAAGGAAACTTCCTTTTCTTCGAGCAAGTTTTATAACACCCAGGCGGTGAACCTAATCGTTGTAGTGTAGTAATTAGGGTAAGCCACGGGTATTGATATCGTTCTCTGGGGAATAGGAATGCTAGTAAGAAGTTACTACGCTAAGGTTAAGGTTGAGGAAGATTATTTTGTATTTTTATATTTTATGAAATGGAAAGGTACTGAATCTCGGGTATTGGATTTGGGGGTTGGTATTTCTACCGATTACTCTACTATTATCTAATTATCTAAACTAAGGTTGTGGAGTCTATGTCTAATTAATGTGTGCTCGTATGATAGTTTAAAGATGTGTTTACTTAAGTTGTATTACTCCTTAATTATCTCCTATTGATGGTTGAGTTGTCACGTCCTTATTCTTAGTTGCGTTGTGTGTCTAAAGTTGTAGGGTATCGTTTCTCCTAACTCTTTGAACTTACCAAAGGGTCTCGTCTACAAAACCCACTAGGGATGATAAACTCTTACTCTAAGGCACTCTTTGGATAATTTAGCCTACAACTACTCGGTAATCATATTCTAAGGTTCACAAAGATGAATCAAGCATTAAGTACACAACGAATGACCTATCGCATTACTAGATCATTGATCAACTAAGATAAGAAACAACCAATCAATATTCAATAATTAAGTTTCATACTTCCTAAGCAAACACACAAATAAATTAGCCGGACATGGAGAACATGCAAGCATACACACAAATAATCAAAGACATAATTGAATTAATGAAGTAAATACTTATCTTGGTGTAAGATAGGGTTTAAAACCCTAAAATCTTGTACAAGACACCTTAGGTTCGGTTTTAGGTTTTACTCAAAAGACTCTCCTAAAGCGAAAAATTGGATTCTATATATAAGATTACATATGCGGCGTCACCTTATGTTTCGTGGCCCGTCGTGTCGCCGTCATTGGGGTTTCGTCTTGGCCACGTTAACCTTGCGACGCGTCACCTTATATCCGTGACGCCGTCCTCTTGAGTTCGGCGTCATTTGGATTGCATCTAGGCCGTCGAGTAGCGACGGCCTACTCTCTTACAACGGGCGTCGTCACTTGAAAATCTGAGTTTTGGGTTCGAACCGTCACAAAAATCCTCGGACGGCGTCGCAGTGCTTTTGACGCCGTCGCCTTCTATTTTCAAAGAAGCGTGAGTGTCTCGATTTTGACTTTGGCCATTTCTTCATATATTCGCCTTTTCGTCCAAATAAGTGCCATTCCAAGATTTTGCCTTCACGAGACCTAAAAAGTGAAAAGGAACGATATTAAGCAATAACGGATACAAAAGTGATCAAATAAGGGCTAAAACGACCTCTCAAAATGGTACCTTTTAAAACCTTATCACACGACACCAATCTCCTTATGGCAGAGAAGCCTTCACAACGTCGCCTACTCTTTCTCCGGTACTAGGCTAACCACCGGGTTCTTTCACTGCAAGGTGAACCACACCTATCACAACGCCGCCTACCCTTTATTAGGTACTAGGCTAAGTACCTAGTTCCAGTACTATGGAGGAACTACTACCCAACACAACACAACACCTAATCCCAAGGAGATCCACTCTTTATTACAACACCATCAAGGATATCACCATCCTTGAAAATAAACTAGTACTATATGTATAACGATGCACCTCATCGATTATACGACCTAGACATTCTTCCCTAATGCCACTTGATTTGATTCCTAGGCATCATTCACTAATGCCTTTGACACAACGCTTGGCACCTTTCACTAATGCCTTCGTCTTGACACCTTTAGCATTCTTCACTAATGCTTTTGACACGGACGTGAAGCACCTTTCACTAATGCTTTCGTCTTGACTCTTTCGACATCCTTCACTAATGCCTTCAACACAACACATATACGGAGGAAGAAAGAACTATCAACAAGAGAACCTCAGTTGTATTGATGATGACAAAGCATGGCAACTCATGGACTTGAGCTTGCTCGACTTCAAGAAGTGGTGATCTCGCCTTTAAGAGAAACCTAGAGAATCACACAAAAACAGAAGAAAAACTACATAGAAAGATCCCTTAGGATCAGTGGTTAGAGAGATACAATACTTGAAGAAAGTATGTGTGAAAGTGGCAAGCAAAAAGGAAGAAATCACTCACTATTTATAGAGGAGAAAGTTTACTGTTCCCCGGATCCCACGGATCCTTCCCACAAGGGATCCGTCTAGTGTAATCCTAGGGATCCATGGGACGCTCCTATTTACCCATGGGTATTTTGGTTATGGGTCATGGGTCATGGGTTATGGCTTGATCCATGGGTTACTTATTAGATACAATGTATCTTATGAGTTCAATGTACCTAGTCAAGTGGTTTGGATAATACCATGGGTTATGGGTCAATACCATTTGTTAGTTTTTACCCATTTTAGTATATACTAGTTAAGTATATATTTGCCTAATATGTAAACACTAGTTGTTGTACATATATATTACTAAATCATAAAATCACTTATACTTGTTTTAGTGTCTTATGTGAAAGCGTAAGTGTGTTAGAAAACTATTGGCTCAAACAGTTTTTATTTTATTTGTTTCGTTAAAATGATTTTACGTTTGTTATAGACAAAACATTAGAAGATCGTAAAATATAAATAAGCGTTTTTACGGCTTATTTGTACTAACAATCTCCCCTTTTGTTGATGACAAAACATAAAATTATTTTAAGGAAAACTAAAATTGTGAGGTTTGAATTAGAGTTTTTACTCTCTTCTCCCCCTTTTTGTCGAAACAAAAAGAGCGTCGAAAAGAAACTAACACAAAATTTTTAAGAAAAACATGTAAAAATAAAAGATGTAAAGAGAGCAAGTGACGAGAATGGTTCTCATCTTAACTCCCCCTTGACGAGTCCATCCCTTTGTGAGGGCGTCAAGTACATAAAAATAAGTAAGCTAATGTATTGCAATTATGTTTGCAAATGGTTCGTCCTTGTGACGAAAATGCTCCCCCTTGAAGATTGCAACGTTGCAATGGGGTGTCATGAAGTATAATCCAAATAAGGATTATGTTGCAAATGGTTTTGCAATATGGCTTGACACAAAGCTTCCCCTAGCTTTATGGTGTCAAGTTCTTCATGTGTATTTTAAAAATCTACAAAAGAAAGGTTAGAAAACAAGAGTATAGTGCATAATTTTCTGCAAATAAGACTCAAGTTAGTAGAAATTTTCTTTCTGTTGCACGGATCCTGCGGTTCCCTTCTTAGAGGATCCGTCTAGGCTTTAAAGGGATCCGTCATGCGGTGACGATTTTCAGCAATTGTGATATTCCAAACAATGCTAAATATGAAAGTGAGATATGTGTAAATAATACACTCAAAGCAATATGGCACATAAGATATCATTCAATAAAACAAAGAGATAATCAAATAAATCTCTAAAACTAAGAGAATGATCTAGCCATACATTTTCTACTAATAAGTTACTAAAGCCTAGAATGCAACAAAGTACTAGAGTCTAAGGATGAGTAGACTTGTTGATTTGGTCCAATATTTCAAGAATATGATTAAATATGAAATGTAACTCATTTCGTACTTCTTGAACAAGTCCTTGGGTGATTAGACAATTTGGGCAACTATTGCCTTGATTGGGAACTGGAGGGAAATGTATGTTTTGAGGAGGCTCTACGAATGATTGTGGGGTTACATTTTGAGGTGTGGGATGAGGTTCTACTAAAGGTGATGGTGGTGGTAGTGGAAGTTTCTCCATATGATCATGTCCATGATTGTTACTTGTTTCTTATGATGGACTATTTGGTGTTGTGGTGGTTTCCTATTTAATGAGAAAGTTGGTGAGTGAGAGGTTCTTGGAGGCGAGTGCTCTAATGCATAGAGATTTGGGTGAGGAAGAGGCTCGTTAAATCTATGCTCAAGGAATGAGGACTTAGACGGCTTGCTAGAACTAGCTATGTTTGGTTGTGAACTAGATGACCTTTTTTGTAGCCCAAAAGGTTTGATGCTAATCCTTGCGGTTCTCTTAGCAATTGTTGAATGAGTTTGTTGAGGTGGGATTCTCCCATTGTTATCTCTTATGGGAGATGATTCGGTGGATGAGATTTCATGAATCATATGACCCTTTCTTTTGGATGAGCCTTTTGTTGAGGAGTTGTTGCTAAGAGCTTTAGTCATGGTGGTGATAAGGATGCTATATGAGCTGATTTTTGAGAGCTAGGTGAAAGTGATGCCCTAACCTTAAGAGTGTTTGGTTTATAAAGGGTAATTTGAATTAGAGAATTAAATTCTTGGCCACTAAGAGGATTAAGCATGCACTTAGGATTTTGATCAGCTCTAGAGAGACAATAAATAAAAGCTAAAAGTGGTTAGATAACCAAAAGGTGGTTTAAAATTGAATAGGAAGGCGATTTAAGCTTTACTGCGACCACGGATCTTGGATTCCTCTCACCGAGGATCCGTCAGTTATAAACCAAGGATCCGTCTGTCGAGCGAGTTCTAGGTGAAATGATTATGCTTTTGTGAGGTTTATTACCTATGTCTTTCGAGGTTTTGACTTAATTTTGAAGTTTTTAACGGGTGGATATCTTAAATGCTCAACCATAATGGGTGATGGTGCTTAATGATGGTTTTGGGTAAGAAAATTGACTTTAGTTAGTCTTAACTAAGTGTTTGACAAGGATACCATTTGATTTGATATGGAGATATGGTGGTAATTAGTCCTAGAAGTCAGATGATGACTCAAGAAAAATTTACTAAAATCTTAAAAAATAAAGAAAAAATGAAAAACTAGTTTTGAGACTAATTTTGAGTCAAAAGTGATTAAGGCCAATTTGCTAAAATTGATGGATATATCAAACTAAGTGTTATGAGATGTGATAAATAATGTGTGAGCGTTGGAGAAGAAGTATGGTGAGTTTTGATGAGTTGATAAATCAAAAACACTTTGAAATATATCCTAGGTAAGCCATGGGTGAGTGTGAGGCTTTCAAATATTTGAGGAAGACTTATTTGGCTCTAATATCTTATGTTTGACTAGTGTGAGGTGATGCTATTTTGATGTAAGCAAGTCTCAGTATTGCTCATCAGAGTCACGGATCCCGCGGTTCCGCTCGGGAGGGATCAGGCTAGTTATAATGCACGGATCCGCCTCTGCGGATCGGAAGGCTTTCAAAAATGTGCAACTTTGCACTTTTAGCAAATGCTTCTCCTAGTTGTTTCTATAAGGGCTAAATGCAAGAACACAACAAATATAAGACATAGCAAAGTAGGGAGAGCTAAAAGTTCCTAAAATGAGTGACGACGACCACTTGAATGTTTTCAAGGAGTCGTAAAATCTCATTCTACAAGTTCCTAAGTTAAGATTGTTTAGTGCCAAGATATGGCAAGACTTACATACTACACTATTCTACATAAGCATTGTTTAAGTGTTACAACCCATTGTTTGAAATTGTTCTTCACAAATTTAGGTCCTATGACCTTACCTCATTTCTCCTCTCCTTCACGTCTTCACCAGTCCTCCACTCTTTATCATACCATCTCTACTTCTTTTTCTTCAAGAAGTTGGCGAAGCACTTCAAGATTCCCTTGGTTTGTTGCCATTCGGGTGATGCACCAGGAACGTCCGGCAATTGGTTGATGTAGTCCAAGGGGTCGAGATCGGTATTTCCGAGTGGGTTGCTACTTCCTTCACCTTCTCTTTGCCTCTCCCTTTCTTCCGAGGAATCCGTGGATGGGTGAGGCCTTTTGCCATCTACCAGGAACCTTGTAGTTCTTCCCTCGGTCAATGACACCATAACCTTGTTGCAAAAGCTATGATCATAGGATTGTGGAGAAGGATCTAATGCAAAGATGAATTTAGCAAGACGGGTTAGAAGCATTGCATATGGGAGCACCATTTTGTCCATGATTCTTACACTTGCCATTCTATTGATCATGTAGTAGGCAAGGTTAAAGCGAGTCTCGGTCACTAGGAAATAGATCATGAAACTTAGACATGCTTTGGGGTGATCCTTGTTTCCTACTAGGCACACCACATTCTCCTTCACCACATTTTCCCATTTCCTATACAATGCATACATCTCGAAGAGCTCCATTTGGAAAGGATCTCTATAGATCACTTTCGAATTCCTAGTGACCCTTGATGGGGATGCTTTTGGCATGAACACGGTGTCCCTCACCGTGGTTGCTTCCGGGATTAACATGTGATAAATTTCATGATGATCAACCATAGTGTGTAGCTCTTCCAAAGACCACTCATTAGAATACATGCAAACACCTTCATATGGAACCCCTATTATTCTTCCAAACTCTACAAGCTAAAGGGTGTACTCATGCTCATTTATGGTGAAGACAATCGAGATGGACCCATCATCATTTCTAGTAATCCCCATTGTCTTGTAGAACTCGAGTACAAAGACCGGGCAAATTTGTTCGTTTATGTCCAATAAACAATCAAACCCAATAGCTCCAAAAACATCTCTTATGTCGGTATTGGAAAGAAATGATGGTTCTACTACTCGACCTTCGTGAAAGATTCTCTTTTCGAGCATTTTAAAGGCTTTTCTATCTTCGGGACTAAGTCCATCTTTTCTATGGTACATTGGTATGTAATGAGCGGTATCTTGGTAGTCTTGTTGTCGGTTGCTTGGCATGATTATTCCTAAACAATACAACCACAATGTGGTGTTAATTGTGAATAGTAACCTAGAGGGTTTGATCACAATTTCGCTCTCATCATCTTTGTTGAATTCAAGAAATGTGTTTAATTTGTATTAACAATGTTAATTCTTTGATTTAGATTATCTTAGAAAACAATGTGGTGACAAATTATGATAAACCCATTTGAACCTAACTCTTAAAGATGAAGAAATTGTAATCCTAGAAATCAAGGAATTAAATTAACAATGTAGTGAAGATTATACTTACACAAGTGATTGTTATGCTTGAGAGAAATGATCAAATTGCTCCTTTGAACAGTAGTTTTGTTATTGTTCGTGAGTCTTTGAAGTGAATATAATTGTGGAACTTCCACAGTGATCATTACTAACTTATGTTGTCTTCTGCTGCACGGATCCCGCGGATGCCTCTCATTTGGGATTCGGCTAGTGTAAACGCAGGGATCCAGCATGACAGCAAAAAATCAGCTTAAGCATTCCTTGATAACTTTGGTTTGGGAGTTCTAAAAACCCATAGAGTTTAATGTTTAAGCTTAATAACTTGTGTTTTGAGTTTTTGACGGTTTAGTACTAATTCTACTAGACTTAGTTCCCTTTTTAAGAATGAGTCACAATTCTTGGAAGGTTGATCAAAGATTATGATAAAATCGGATTTTATCATAATATAAGAACTTTCTCACGGAAAATTATTGACATAGATGGAGTGTCAATAATTCCTTTGTGATGGATAATGATTAAGGCTATCGAATAACCAAGATATCATTATTACGAGTTGGCAGTGTAGTCTATATAAATCAATCGAAGAATACCATTCTTGATGATGACTTTAATATGGATAACTACTTAAGTAATTACTAATAGATATTAATTATGCAACTAAGAATTTAACAATAATAAAAAAAAATTATTAACGATCATACCTTTGCTAAATATTCTTTTTAAGAAAAGAAGTATTTAGATGAAGTGCTTTGTGATCTTCTTGGAATCTCCAGATTCATGTGTGAGAGGAACATTCTTTTTGCGAAAAGAAATATTTAGATAGATTCTTCATGATCTTCTTGGTAAGCCCAAATCCAAGTATGGAGAATACTTAACAAGAAAAATGTTAGAACATTCTATCATTGTCCAACAATAAACATTGTAATAATTTTTAAAACATGACTTGTAAAATCCTTCTTTGTAGTGTTCAAACATACACGGATCGTATCAAGTTTTTAAAGTACAACATACTATAAGAAACTTGGTAACGAAGCTCTGATGCCAATTGTGGAAAACTAGAAGGGGGTTGAATAGTTTTACCAATTTAAAACTTCCTTTTAAATATTTAGATCGACTTATGTCAATCTATTTAGATGTGTATGTTGGACGTTGATAGATAGATATATAAAAGTATAATGAAAGATAAAGTAAGAAGCACATAACCACGACACGAGTATTTATAGTGGTTCGGCTACAAGGACACCTTCATTGCCCTACTCCACTCCACGAGTCACCTACGAGAGTTCGTAAACACTACACGACACCAATCTCCTTATGGTGGAGAAGCCTTCACAACGTCGCCTACTCTTTTTCCGGTACTAGGCTAACCACCGGGTTCTTTCACTCCAAGGTGAACCACACCTATCACAACGCCACCTACCCTTTATTAGGTACTAGGCTAAGTACCTAGTTCCATTACTATGGAGGAAATACTACCCAACACAACACAACACCTAATCCAAAGGAGATCCACTCCTTATTACAACACCATCAAGGATATCACCATCCTTGAAAATAAACTAGTACAATATGTATAACGATGCCCCTCATCGATTATACGATCTAGGAATTCTTCCCTAATGCCACTTGATTTGATTCCTAGGCATCCTTCACTAATGCCTTTGACAAAACGCTTGACACCTTTCACTAATGCCTTCGTCTTGACACCTTTAGCATTCTTCACTAATGCTTTTGACACGAACGTGAAACACCTTTCACTAATGCTTTCGTCTTGACTCTTTCGGCATCCTTCACTAATGCCTTCAACACAACACATCTACGGAGGAAGAAAGAACTATCAACAAGAGAACCTCAGTTGTCTTGATGATGATGAAGCATGGCAACTCATGGACTTGAGCTTGCTCGACTTCAAGAAGTGGTGATCACGCCTTTAAGAGGAACCTAAAGAATCACACAAAAACGTAAGACAAACTACATAGAAAGATCCCTTAGGATCAGTGGTTAGAGAGATACAATACTTGGAGAAAGTATGTGTGAAAGTGGCAAGAAAAAAGGAAGAAATGGCTCACTATTTATAGAGGAAAAAGTTTACTGTTCCCCGGATCCCACAGATCCCTCCCACAAGGGATCCGTCTAGTGTAATCCTAGGGATCCGTGGGACGCTCCTATTTACCCATTGGTATTTTGGTTATGGGTCATGGGTCATGGGTCATGGGTTGATCCATGGGTTACTTATTAGATACAATGTATCTTATGAGTTCAATGTACCTAGTCAAGTGGTTTGGATAATACCATAGGTTATGGGTCAATACCATTTGTTAGTTTTTACCCATTTTAGTATATACTAGTTAAGTATATATTTGCCCAATATGTAAACACTAGTTGTTGTACATATGTATTACTAAATCATAAAATCACTTATACTTGTTTTAGTGTTTTATGTGAAAGCGTAAGTGTGTTAGAAAACTATTGGCTCAAACAGTTTACGTATTTTATTTGTTTCGTTAAAATGATTTTACGTTTGTTATCGACAAAACATTAGAAGATCGTAAAATATTAATAAGCGTTTTCTGACATTTGTATTAACAGCTACTCTTTGAATCTTTAGGCGAGAATAAGGTCTCGAAAAAACATTTGTCATAACACGCCTATCATCAGATAGCGCACCAGTCATTAATCATTTAATTGAGTTGTAAAATCTCGCAACTATAACTTTCACACGAGGATGTTGCACCCATGTATTATATTTAAATCAAGACAGAACCAATTACTCATATTAAATAGCCACAATTAGTAAGAGTTAGACGATCTTGAATTATAAGATTGATGATTAGTGTGTGTGTGATATATATATATATATATATATATATATATATATATATATATATATATATATATATATATATATATATATATATATATATATATATATATATATATATAAAGATCAAATAAAAACAAATATCCGTAAAAAGATAAAAGATTTTTTTCAAAAAGTTCACGAAAAATTCCCAAAAATCCCACAAGATCGGGTATGATGGTGCATGAAAAAGTTGTGAAAAACTTTTTTCTAAAGTGGATATTTTTCCTAAAAAATTATGAAAATATACGTTTAGCATTAAATCTTTTTTGTGCATCAAAATTGGTTTTACACCAACTTCTTTGACTTTTTCATCAAAATAACATTGCGCATCAAACTAAAACAAGTTAAAATTTTGTGCATCAAAATTTTTATGCATCAAAATTGTTTTTGTGCATTAAAAAAGCGTATCAAAACTCAAAATTATAAAAATGTTTTCACAAAGTTTTATGCACCAACATACCCGATCTTGTAGGATTTTTGGGAATTTTTCGTGAACTTTTTTGAAAAAAAATCTTTATTCTTTTACGGATATTTGTCTTTTTATTTTAACTTCACCCTATATATATATATATATATATATATATATATATATATATATATATATATATATATATATAGGGAGAGGTTATTGTCGAACCAAATAAATTATGTAGAACTCATGAGTAACCAAGATCAACCAATCAAATTTTTTTGGATATTAAATTTTATTATTTATTTCAAAAGGGTATAATGGTAAAATACTTTTTATTTTTTTACAAAAACGTTTTATTAGTTCCCTAAATTCAAGTTTTTTTTTTTTTTTTTTTTTTTTTTTTTTTTTATACTGTTTAAAAAGACATTATGTGCACATGTGTTTTGCATTATATGACAATTATATTTTTGTTTATGTATAGGTGTTTTGTATTTGCACATGTATTTTTTTAAAAAAATACATAAATATGTATACAAACAACAAAACTTTGTTAATAACTCAAAATTGTACAAGCTAATGATTTACAAAATCTAACACCTGCTAAAATTTCTACTTTACTACAAATGCTTAATTAATAGAAAAAAAAATGAATTGAGGATGCACATGTGTAAACACCATGTTTTGCAACATCTTCTTTAGTATGCACGCATGCATTCACGTATCCTTGATTATCTTGATCGTTTTGCATATATGCAATGCGTGTAAAATTTTCGTCAGATTCACATGTACAATGCACACGTACATTCTTCATCCTTGATTATCTTGATCGTTTTTCATATAAAAACATATGTGCACAATGCACAATTAAATTCACATGTACATTATTCATCCTTGATTATCTTGATACCAAATTGTAAAACATATGTGCACAATTATCACCTCCCTCGTATTGAATAACTGTTTCAACAACATTAAAAAAATAATTACACGGTAGCCAAATACATTGCCACCTCTAGAACATGTGTGTTCCAAAACTAAAGAACCAAGTTAAAGGACAAACATGCACATGTATGTTTCTAAT
The DNA here is from genome assembly GCA_022545495.1 of Chrysanthemum lavandulifolium. Classification (NCBI taxonomy): domain Eukaryota; kingdom Viridiplantae; phylum Streptophyta; class Magnoliopsida; order Asterales; family Asteraceae; genus Chrysanthemum; species Chrysanthemum lavandulifolium. The sequence goes on along the minus strand of CM040244.1, from coordinate 17,183,603 downwards.
AACACTAGACTCGAACCAAGTTAAAGGACAAATATTCATACAATTATGCACATGATTTTTTCTAAACTCTACATAACTAATTACGAACAAAAGTCTTAAGAAACACAAATCGACTATCATGCCATTTGTATTTTTTATTTACCGAACCATAATTCTATTTTGTACAATAGAATTAATTACCAATTTCCAAATACCATTTATATATAAAAAACTACATATAGCCAATCAAAAACACGCGTGCACAAAATAAAACATATGTGCACAAAAGCAAGCAAAGATAACGAAGACAATCCGAACTATGCAACTACCAAACACATATGCTAATCAAAACACGTGTGCACAAAATAAAACATATGTGCACAAAAGCAAGCAAAGATATCGAAGACACTACTATCGGTTGTAAGTTAGATCATTGCTTAAGAATGAAAACAAATTACATCTAGCGGGTAAGATTACTCTTTCTCACCAAGCTTAACTTTAGTCCCACCATACTCGGAGTGTCACCATTTGTAACGCCAACAATATCTTGTTGCTAGTTTTTATCAAATGTCCCATGTACCAAAACAACTAAAAAAACTACAACCAATTAATAAACGAGTTATTTAATCATAACATCTAAAAAAACACATATGCATAATGTATTTCTTACTTGTTCACAAAAGACCATTTTGAGAAATTAGTAAAACCTTAAAACACAAAACACAAGTGCAACTTTAAATAAAAACTGTAAAAACACATATGCACATGTGTTTTTAATCCTTGTGCACATGTGTTTTTGTCGTCTTCCTTATCTTAACTGATATAAGTCTGTGCCAGCTTCCATATCAAGTAACCTACCATCATCAAATATCATTCACCACATCAATACATATGCATTCACATCTTCGTAATATTGAACATAAAGCAAAAAATTATCATTCAACTAAGTTATTAAAATGTAAGACCGAAACAAATAAACCTGCTTTCTTTTTTCATAAGTGATAACTACAAAAGAAAGTGTATAAACACTTCGCAATACAAAAGACCTATCCAAAATCATATCAAAATTCATATAAACATCCACTAATAGTTTTAATATAAATACGGTTGTAAGTCCTCCGCAAAAAAAACCATCCATAAAAAACTAAAGAAAAATTCAAAACCGAATCAAAATTGACATGAAATTTAAGATAAAGAGGTCATAAATAATATTTCATCGACGAACAAAATCGAGACACGAAAAGAAATAAATATTGAGTAAGAAGGTGGATCCTGATTAGTCATAGTCTAACCACCTATAGTTATCAATTGATGCACTCATCTTGATATACTAAAATCAATACAAGATGAAAGACAAAAAACAATTTAACAATTCAATAGAAAAAAATCAAATTAATTAAATGATACCTTCGACTAAAGTGTGCATAAGCATATGCAAATTATCAGATCTTGATTGGAAGAAAGTGACGACAAGTTGGTGACGGTAGTTTGATAATTTTAATAATAAAACGAAAATTAGGTCTTCTTATCCTATATAGTGGGACAGTTAAACAATAGGTTAATCTCAAATCCCATTTTTACCCCTTGTGAAATTATAAAACATTCCTTAATAGATGCCTAATTTACCAAAATGCCACAATTAATTTTAGCCATTGATCAAATATTTAATGGTTGAGATTGGTTCTCGCAGCTTCTCAATTTTTTAGTTCGAAAATAACCCTACACTATATATATATATATATATATATATATATATATATAGAGAGAGAGAGAGTTTGGTAACTTGTCTTTTATTCAACTAAAATTTGATACGGTTGAGAAAGTCGTTATCACCCACACAAAGCAACGTAGTTGCGATGCTCTAAGCACGGTAGGGTTGGCGTTGGGATTAGGTTAGAAATCTAAGAGGTAGGGGCGAGTGAACTTGATGAATTGACGGAAGGGCATTTCTTTGAGTTGCACAAATGCAAGGACTTGTGTACAATACTGAGTTCTGCTGGTAGCTCGGGTCAGTGAGCTATCAACCTGATTCTGGGTGAGAAATTTTGAATAGTTCAATGTCACGAAGGTTTAACCTTCCACGTTTTTCTGAAACGGTTTGCATCTTTCTAAGATGAAACTCTCAGCCAAACATACCGGTGATTTGGACTTTTAACCGTAGGTGTTCCGCATGGCACGGCCTTGACGCTGGTGTGATAGTTGTTATTGTGTTGGGGGCTCAGCTAACGATAGATGTATATCCCAACAATTTTCCGAAATCTATCACCCACACTCTCAGCATATTTTCTAAGGTTTGGATGGTCCTTTCACTCTGGCCATTAGTTTATGGATGGTAGGCGGTACTCATATCAAGACCGTTACTTAAAGTGTTCTAGAGAGTCCTCCAAAAATGTGAGATAACCTGCCATCTCTATCAGAGATAATGGAAAAAGTAACACCATGGCATTCTACGATTAATTCTATTTATAGAAGCATGAGCTTGTTTATACTATCGTTCTCCTGGGTAGGAAAATGATCGGGTTTGATGAGACAATTAATGATTACCCAAATGGTGTCAGAATCGTTTAATGTCTCCAGTAGTTTGGCAATGAAGTCTAGGATTACGTGTTTCCACTTTTGTTTGGAAGTTTCTGGTTGTACCAGTAGACCTGAAGGCTTCTAGTGTTCAGCTTAACCTTCAAACAGGTTAACCACCTTCTGACATAAGTTGCAATGTCAGCCTTCTTATTTGGTCACTAGTATAGATTTTACCAATCAAGGTACATTTTATTGGATCCTGTGTGAATAAGGTCTTTGGATTTGTGAGATCTGTGCATGACAGAATTTCATATCCCTTCCAAAGGTGGGACCCCAACTTCTGTCCGTGAATTGCAATATTCGATAATGGTCTCTCTACATGACTAATTCAGGTTTAATGTAGGTTCCTCTCTTGGTCGATTCTCTACCCTGATAAATTCGATTGGAGTCTCAAGAATTTATGATGGAAGGTGTGAACTAATTGTCATCCCAATGATTTGACCTATGTTCAAGTCCCTTCTCATATATTTTCTTCACCAACCGTGATTCTTTGATTCATTTCTAGCCTATATATAGCCACAATTGATCGGGTACACCGCCCGTAATTGTTATTCTATAAGTTAGTTCGACAAAATATAAATATAAAACTTGGTAAAATAATATAGACTACAGACGACACATTAATTTCCTACTTATAAAATATTGAATGATTTTGAAACAAGTGGTAACCTAAGAACTTTTTATTTCCGTATCGTGTATGTTTTGAGTTTTAGTTGTTGTTTGCTGATGGAAATGGACTGAGGCTGAATGCGTTTTAGGATAGTTTATTTATTTATTTATGTCTAGTAGTTTGTTTCGTTTGTACGTTATTGTTATTGGCATGTGGTTGAATTTGTTGGCTTTCTTGATTATTAATGTTGGTTGTTGAGGCTTGACTTGGTCGATGATGCATAAACTGATAATGCATAAACTGTGACTATGAGAAGGAAGTTTGTGATACACAGTGTGTATAATAGACTTAATAATTTGTATTTTTCACTTAAGAGGTTTATTAATGTAAATTACACCCAAAACATCATTTTTATAGCCTACTCTTTGAATCATTTAGCCGAGAATAAGGACCCGAAAAAACATTTGTCATAACACGCCTATTACCATATTATTACGCTTACGAGAACGTTTCTAAAAATATAATTTTTATATTTTACGTGTATCGAAAAGGTACGTTTACACAGAGACTCGACATAACACAAGGTACAGATTATACTTAAGAATTACAGCTAGCTAATATACTTAAGTGTGAATGGATCACACCTCTATGAATGTATTGATGTTTAAACGATATGGACATCTTGTAGCCAAAAAGTCTTGTAAATATGATGTTTTACTTTTGAAAGTTGTTAACAAAGCTGAAACAATATAATAAAAAATAAAGATAATGCAATTGATTTTAGTTAAGGCGGCTGTTTAATAAAAAAACTATTTTTACAATTTTAAGGGTGTAGGCGACAATGGTAAGACGTGTTGTTACCTAATTAAGTATGATGAGATTTTAAGTTGTTAATTAAGTACTATATGGTATCAGATAACTTCAATTTTATATGAGAGACTAATTTGGTAACTTGTCTTTTATGGAAATAAACTTTGATACGTACACTTACACATAACCAACTCAAAATGAAAAATAGACCAACTCCTCTTATTGAATACAGTATTAATATAGTCTCACAAATTATAACTTAACATGACAAAAAGAAAACGATTAAAACAACTTTAGGAGTTGATACAGAAGATATCACACGCGTGCCCGGCCTTAGGAGTTGATATCAGATATCAATTCCGTAAAACCTTGGACCACTAAAAAGCAATTTGCGAAGCCTTGTATGTTTCCGAATGAAAAACGTGAAGGTCGAAGAGGATTATCGGTTGACACATCAATTGCGGGAACATTCGCTGGAGGAGTACTAGTAGATGGGCTGACAATGTAGCATTTGTGAGAGATGCTAATTCGACCCATAACCACGCCGTTTGATAAATGAACGGCATGGCTAACTCTTTCGCCATTTGCTTCGCCAGAGATGAAGTGCTGGAGAGGAATTTTGACTCTTCCCATCCTTCTGGGGATTTTAGTCGAGGAGCTATGCCAGATTTCAAAGACAACGTCTGCATCCACAGGGAAAGGAGGTTGAAACCTAAATTTGAAAGCATAATTCCAAACAGGGTAGGAACCATGGATTTTATCAGTAGTGCTTTTGAAACTTCCAGGATAGCCTTCAATGAAGATGATGGCGTAAGGTTTCATGTTTGAAGAGAGTGATGACTCTTTTAGACCAAACCCATTGTGAAGAGTGAACTCAAGTTCCCTCGCCATGACTATGAGCTTGCTTGTTAATTATGGATGGAAAGAATTTGGGTTTGGTTAATTAGATGGACTGCGTTTCTCATAGGATTTATATACTAATGAAAATGTTTGGGCCGCCCCTCCTCCCCTACTGAAAAGTCAAAGCCCTTAGGTCGGAATAGAAGATACTAGAAAAATGCACCAAATACCTTGATAATCGTGTTTTTTTTAATCTGTACTTTGCTATTGATTTAAATTAATGTACAATCAAATATGGCATTGTGGTAGGAATAGAAGGTTAAAAGTAAGAATGTACAATCAAATATGGCATTATGGGTTTCTACCCCATTAACTTAAGAGAGTCACCTCACCATAAACTAATCATTATAAACAATCATTATCATTTATAACATAAATTAATTATTAAACAATCAGTACTATCATATTTAATTATTTTTTTCCTTTATTACTAATTAATCATTTTCTAGTTTTACTTTATTTTATTTTATTATTTTTTTTTTAGTTTTTGTTATTAAAAAAATTTAACGGAATGCGTACCCCTAGAAGTATGTAATATAGTATTTAGTTATTTCCTTTGTAAACAAAATCATACTATAAAGGATTAGTCTTTTAGCAGCCAATGAGCAATACCTATATGATCTTGAATATTATCCTGCCATACCAAAATGGAAATGTTTGGGCCCTAGTGCCCTACAGCTCCTACTAAAAAGTCAAATGAAATAATCAACGATGATTTACAGTATATACTACGAGTATATTGTATTGACTCAGTAGGAATGTTTGGGCCCTAGTTCCCGCCCTAGTGCTGACTGCTCAACCTGCGCAACTTAGGTAGGAAGATACTAGAAGGTTAAAAGTAAGAATGTACAATAAAATATAGTAAATGAAAACTAAGTAACACGTTGATTGGTGTAAGGTTATATGATTTTGGGGATTTGGTAAAAGTAAAATGAAATCAACTATGATTTATCGTATCCACTGAAAAGTCAGTTAAAACAATGTGTTTTAAAATTAAAGAAAAAGTATAGGTATTGTCTTCCCGCCGTATTAAAATTTAATGATCCATTCGTATTCACACTTCTTCTTCTAATTTCCTATCTCCTAATAGTTTATAACACGTTTTTTCTTACCATTTATCCTCGAGAGATAGCTTGTTCCAAAACCGATCATCTTTTTAATCTCTCGTTCTCTCTCTGGATACCTGAACTTTATTTCGGCATGTTTTTTCCGCAAAAAATAAATTATAGCCACTTCTATTTGTTTTCAGACGTGTTGGGTCATCTCTCTTTTTCCTCTTCCTTTTCCTCATTGAACTAGTCGAGTCCATATTAATTGGAAGAATGTCATTATGTTACGGATAGAGTACTCCATGTAGAATCTCATAATCTACTTTCATTCTCACGAAATAACCATAATCACCATAATCGAACATTGTTTCAATTATCCCAATAGCTTCAAATGATGAAGAACCTATAAAAGGAACATAATAAATGTTTGTACGTGTACATACCTTAGCAATGATGATATTTTTACAAACAATTTGCATTTTTAGTACAAGTATGTATATTTACATGACTGCTCGATAGAGAGTTCCGATCTTAGAAAATGTGTGTTTTTATACTGATACAACAATCTTAATTAACGCTTTTTTAGTACGTAGGAAGCAATTGTTGTAGTTGATGAGAATCAGAAAAGTGTACTGACCTCCCTCCATTTTTTAGTTGCCATCACCTACCATTGACGAAGAACATATAGTTGAAGCCACGCATAACTTGAAATATGTATAACGAGTAACTTATGATCAAATAAGAGTAAAAATTAAACCTAGTCAAAACTAGTTCTTTTAGCTCATAAATGAAACCATATTCATGATTAACGCACATAGTTTACTCGTGAACCAACGATGACTAGTTTATAGCCAAAAAAACATAAACAGGTACTCAATAAAACCAATGGCTATGTTAATATTATGTTAATATGTTATAAAACTAAACAAGGAAAATAAAGAGCATATATTACAGGAGTTTGGTGCCCATGAAGTTATGGAACCACATCAAAGGGTCACCGTAAAATTAAGAAATAGACTACCAGAAAACACACTTCAGATCGATGCATAGCTAATGCATGATAATAGTTATTTCTCATCATTTTTATTTTAAAATATAAGCTTTATTAGGTGGCTTAATTTTTCAAGACATTATCTTATAGGAAATTTGGGCCATTATAGGAAATTTGGGCCATAATATCAGAAAGCCAAACTTGTTCAACCGGATTTTGGGCCTCAAAACGTGTCTAATAATAGAGTCCAAACAAGATTAATTTATTTTACATGACAGTGGGCCATTTAATATTCCAAAAGACCTCAGCATTCCATCACAAAGTAACTGTCATATAACTTCAACATTCAACTTAGCACATGTCTAGTATTTGCTGTGATTATTTACAAAATTTTCGACCTTGTATTCAAACTTGATATTATCCGAAAGCAACTTATAAAATGATTAAAAAGCAACTTATAAAAATGAACATAAATAATGTTGATCACACTAGAAAAACTGTCTAATGTTTTAAGGTGTTAGAAATGACTTATCTTAGTGATTGTTTGCTCAATCTCAAAGTAAATAAAAAGACATACTAAAACTCTTACAACAACAGTTGAAACACCAAAAGCCACTCTAAAAAGACTTAACAATACAACTAATAACCCAAAAAACCATTAGCCTCGTTAGAACTATCGAGTTCTAACTTTAATACGACAATATCTAGTTACCTTATTGATTATATCTCAACCGTAATTCCCACATTGGCTAAAGAACTAAAACATTCTTTGTTTATGTACTACATTGTATATGCATTACGTATGTGTAGATTAATAGACAGTTTTCAAGGGGGTTTCGCTGGGTGAATGTAAGAGTTTGACTTCATCTTTGTCAAGTCCCCGTTGGAAAATGGTTATAAATTCTATATATTTTTTAATACTTGTTAACATACTATTTTCTTTTTCAAAGAATCCAAAGTCCTTTTTCATATAAAAAAATATAACTTAACGCTTATTACATCTAACAATTAAACTATTTTAGAACGGTCGCCACTTTAATATGCTAACATTACCATTACATTCATCTGAAATATCAGAAATTATGATGCATGTTTTTCGTTAACTGCTTTTTTAACCAAGTTTTCATGACGAGTAGATCATCTTTGAGTACTCGTGCTCGCCTCGAGGGTATTATGACATGAGTTCCTCCATGTTTGTTTTTACAAGTGGCTGTAAGGTTTTGCAATCCCACGTAGGTCAAGGAAATAAACTTTTGATACTTTATATATGTTTATCGTACAAAAAATGTTGTCATCTAGTATTGGTATTATGTTGTTGGCCATGGTTGTGAAGTTGGTATGACATAATTCATGTCTCTCTTCTTCACCTTAGTTCAATAACGATGGAAATACACACAAAATTCCATGGATAGCTTGGAATTCCACTTTAGCTTCCAAAGCTAAAGGTGGTCTTGGTATCGGAAGTTTGGAATCGCTCAACCACGCCTTAATCCAAAAATGGCGTTGGAGATTCTTCAACACTCCTAATGCTTATGGGTCATGACCATAAAAGCGATTCACGGTCTTAATGGAGATTCTTCTATCTTTAACTATTCAGTGAAAGGTAATGGTATATGGGCCAGAATTGTGAAAGATATCAATGCCATGAATGACCAAGGATTCATCCCTCATCACTTTATAAAGAGGAATGTCAGCGATGGTAGAACAACACGATTTTGGAAAGACCATTGGATGGGTGTCGCTCCGCTTCAACAACAGTTCCTCGCTTATTTCCTTTAGAGGTGAACCAAGATTGTTTGATTCGTGATAGGTGGAATGATGGATGGAATTTGATATGGTCCCGCCCTATATCCCGGTGGTATTAGCTCAACTCAGTTAAGTACTCTTACTACTTTGCTTGATCCAACTTTTCTTACCGAGGGTAGAGATGAATGGGTACGGCTTCTTGATCCCAATAACGGCTTCACTGTCCAAAAGACACGTATTCACTTAGATAATGCTTCTCTTCTGGATGCTTACATCTCAACTTGATGGTGTAAATTTATTCCAAAGAAGGTCAATATTTTCGTATAGCGTGCTCTCCGTGATCGTCTTCCTACTCGGTGGAATCTAAGCAATAAAGGTTTCGAGATTGAATCTATTCTTTGTCCCAGTTGTTCGTCTTCACCAGAAACTATACAACATTCATTATGGACTTGTTCTTTTGCAACATGTGTTTGGCTTAAAGTTTTCTCATGGTTGGATTTGCCTTATCCAACTCCTTCATTTCTCCAGAATGTATATGCATATATTGATCAGCTGCATATTCATAACGATAGGAAATTGATGCTTCAAGCTATCTTTGGTGTGGTGTTGTGGTCTTTATGGAGCTGTCGAAACGACCTCATCTTCAACACTCATCATATGGCCCGAGACGAGATATTTGACAAGATTATGGACATTTCATTTTTGTGGTACACAAATAGAAATAGGAAAGCTAATATTTCTTGGAACAATTGGCTTCAAAACCCATTGATCCCTTATGTCTTGTAACTCTTCTATCTGTCTTTTCTAGCTTCTTGCTAGCTTTTTATAAAATTTTGCTGTTAAAAAAAATATGAATTCTTTAATCTTTCTATACTAATTGTTTTTATATGCTCGAGTATCATGTTGAAAACTTGTATAAGTTCTTGACATATTGGGCTAGTTCTTGATATATATAATGTTGTATATCGGTATATCCTGCACAATCTTCTCATAAGATTTACTCTTGTAGATATCTTTACAGTTGAAGAAGTCACCCCAAAAAAGACTTCAAAAGTCTCACGACCGAAAATACTATTTTAACTAGCCACGATAAGAATTTAGCCACAAAACTTGTTTTCACTACTCGTTCCTGCTTTTAGGATACAATGAATTGGAATTGATGCTTTGATTAATAATCCCACATCGCTCACTGAAAGCAAATTTTGATACGATATAATTCATGGTGTGTAGCTTTACCTCGTTAGGATTTGTGTTAGATATTTGCACTTGGTTGTAAAAGGAAGTAGGGAAAATCATTCTTCCGCTTGCAAACAAGCTTAAGAGCTAACATATATCTTTCTTTTTTTCTTTTGCAAGCTTGTATAAGATCTTACCTATGCTTGTAAATAGGCTTACGTGCACTTACTATAAGTGAAAAGAAATAAGTGATACAACTTTATTTTGATTCGGTCCATCATTAAACCGCCCAGTAACTTAATTCCTTTCCCTAGTTGATATTGCTTTATTCGAATGATGTCGTGATAGAGTTGGAACATGTTTGTGTCTTAATGCTTTTGGATATAAGGAGTAATTTTCCATCTTATATAGGTCAATGATAATTAAGAGATGTTGCTAGCTACTCCAAATATACTAGAGTGACAATGAATGAATGAATGAATCACATGTGCGTCGATTAACGTACGTTGTATCCTTCACCCACTGATTCACACTTAGTAACTTTTCAAAAGGTAAAATACTAAATACCATTATATTCTGCAAAACATTTGATGATTGTTTTTATTTACATGCTCTTAAACCGGGTTTGACTTGCATAGTTGTTTTTATAACGGAGAAAGTATCTGTGTGAACCCGGTCCGTTTTCGCTTCTAAGATGTTATGAATTGAGCTCGACATGTGGTTTTGCAAGTAGCTGAAGATTTTTTACCTTTGTATCCTCATTTCATACTTGGTTGACTTGAGTTTTATTCAAGGGCCTCTACAAACCAAACGTAACACCTGTTAGTTTTTTTATGCTATGTAAGGAAATTATGTGCTTTATATAATGTAGTGGTATATAGTAGATGTTAGGATTTATGCTATGTTTTTTTTTGGGTAAAGGGGAGTATTCTTGCACCCTGGTAAATATATTAACCAAATAAACGTTTAAGTACAATGTATATGAGTGAAATCTCATATATCAGCCCGTTACATAGGCATAGAGCTTACATAACAAGATACTTCCTATTTTCTAAACAAGAAAACAAACCACTACTCAAGTGATAACAAATGACACAACGAAATAAGATTACTTCCTAGGACCTTGAAACTTTGTGCCATACATGGCATTAAAGGCATCCAAATTTCAGGAAGATCACGAACACGCTTTGCATAGTCATCAAGTCATATTCATCATACTCATCTTCAAACTCTTGGCCACCACAAAATATATTAGCTAACTCATCAAATGGGTTAGCAACAACCTCATCTTGAATCGACACCTCAATCTCTCCCACTTTAGAAAAAGGGTTAGCTCTCTTAGTAGAATAGGTGAGCGAAATAGGTTGACCATCATCATCCACAAGAGTAGCTTCCCATCAATAATTAGTTTTAAAGCTACCAATTTTCTCAACTATGGGAGTAGAACCAACATCTATTGTTCCCATTGAATCACTCACAAGCGGAACATGTGATGTAGAGCCGATCTTAATCGACTCATCCTCATTAACCTCCATTGTGCGACCGGATCCACATTGGTATCATCCATATTAAGAGCATCATCTGATTAGACGTAGTGATCCCGGTTCCACTCGAACTAGCCACATTAAAGCCATCGTCTTACCGACATTTACTTTCTTGGGTTCGGGAGGAGGCTTTTGGGCGATATTCAAAATGCTTGCCCACCACAGATTTAGAAGAACCTCCTCGACCGGATTCGCCCAACTTGCTTTCCTTCTTCTTATTGTTATGATCGAAACCATCACTACATCCTTATGAGGTTGAGCGATCGGAATCACAACCTTAGGACAATCCACCAAAGTATGTCCAAATACCCGACATTTCTCACATCTAGGCGGTTTCCATTCATATTCAACACGGATCTTCTCAATAGTCGAGCCGCACCATCAAGTAAAGGAATCTCGACGGTGAGGTCGTCCCTAAGAACCTCATCCGACTTCACTTCAATCATACACCTAGCAAAACTACTACGACCCCAAGATTCTTTGCACATTTGACTAGTAAAAGCATCTAATCTTTTGGGCGTACCAATCAATGTAGCAAGAAGGTTGAGCCCGTCATCGAAAAACATAGCTAAAGGAACATCATGGAATTTAACCCACACCGGAATGTTAGTCAAATCCTCTTTAAGCAAGTTGGTGTTCAATGTCCATGGTTTAAGAATAATAGGAACATTACGAATCAACCAAGGACCATTATCAAGAACATCATCAACGCCTTTTTCGAATTAAACTTGAAGAAGAAGAATCCTTAGCGTTCATCATAACCTTTGTAAACCATACTTAGCCCACGTGTTGCGAACATAATAGTCAACAACGGAAAAGCAAGGCGTTGACCAAGGAAGTATCCGTAAAGAGTATTCTCAAACCTCATGTTCACCTCTTCCACCACTTTCATTGGGACCGAAGGTCTACATCATCCTTTTTTTGCGCATTCTAACCTCCGAAAAGTAGACACGTGTTTCGGGATTCATTAGAAGCAACACCAGCGTGAAACCGACTTAACTCCATTACCACTAGTAGTAACAACCTTAGGTGCATTAGGATCAAGTAACACTATGATTAGTACCATACATCTAGGATTGCATAGCCACATCAAAACTCGACGAGTATTTCTTTGAATAAACTTTAGTACCCTTTGACTTAGATTGAATATCAATACCACTCGAATTGTTCACATCGAAGATGAAGCCATCTTAGCAATATCATCACAATTTTATTCATTGCTTCATCAAATTTCGATGCGCATTAGCAATCAATTGCTCCACATTAGTTGTTTTGAAATATTACAAGTCGAATCGAGCGAGGGTATCATGGCTTTGCTCCAAATCATCCAAAACAACCTTATCCTTAACCTTATTCACGTTATCAGCCCCATCACATTCAATATGATCAACAAGACTCTCTTTCTGACCAGTACTCCCATCAGCAGGTTGTTGTAGAACACCAGAATCGTTAATTGCATCAACCCTAGGGTTTAATGCGTTATCAGATCCAAGCAGAAGCAACATCCAAGCCCTCCCAGACACCCTCAAATCGTAGCACGCGATCGACATGTCATCACCATTAACATTCATGTTACCTCGTTCGGAATAGTCTTCTCCCCAATTAGACATCAAAAACCGAAACCCACCACCAATATGTAACCGAATAACAAAAGCTTACGTCCGCTTAAATAAGCCGAGTAAAACCTAGTAAAACTAGGGTTTATATAACATTAAATCACGGTACTAACCCATAGATAGCAAAAACGATCGAATAATTGATGTAGTGATTGCGTAGGGTGCAATCACACCAAACCCTTAGTTAGCGATTAAAGAAAAGAACCAAAAACGATTAAACCAAAACGAAACCCTAGAAATCAAACAAGAACGACACCAACACAAGATCAAAGAATGATCGAGCTTTGGACGAATTGCTATATGAATTAGAGGAGTCGATTAGGAAAACCGATTAGGGTTTAGTGATTGGTCGCCCAAATCGCCAGAGCAAAGGGGGGGATAACCGGATTTATGCTATGTTGTATTTAATACTAATTAAAGTATGAAGGTGCATGCATGACTTAATAATTTTAGGTGCTTACTATATTTGAATAAAGCCTACTCGGTGTTTCAGCCTTTTGTCCCACATTCGTAAAAAAGAATTTTTTTTGCTAGCTAATATAAGATAATGGACATGGATGGTATATCTTGAAATTAATTAATTTTTTTTTTTTCACGTAAACATTATATCTCTGATTAATATCTACTCTTGAAGTTTTGAATTAGAAAGAGAGTAATTTTTGTTATGAACTTGTATTAATTTCTTTACTTTACGTGCAACATCATTTTTTCTTTCATATGAGGTAAGTATACGTTTATTTTCCCCGTAAACATTAAGCCCCAAGTAGGTTAAATAAGATATGGCGGTAGCCTATAATCCAATATACCACAGTGTATATGCAGTACACATGTTTTGATGAGTATCAAGTTTTCAACGAGGTGTGTTGTAGGTTGCCGAAACAGAGTTAGATGTACATCATTCGGAAAATTTATATGAATTTTTGACATTTTTATATTTGTTTTACAGATCGGAGTACTCTATAAGTTAGATGATACTAAGATAGTCGCATATAGCGATGCAACTACTATCTGAATATTACATCGTCACAGTGTATTGAAACTCAGTGTTAATGAGCATATACATAACAGTGATTAGCATGGTAGAGGCATAAGTAAAGAGTAAAAAAATTAGGTGCCTAATTATTTTTGTAACCGAAACTATAACAACATTCCAATCCCACACGGGTCTAATAGAAGAAATAGTGCTAGTTGATATATGACAACGTATATTGGTCATACATGTTTGGATAAGTATCAAGGCCTCAGATCTATAATATGGTACATGTTGATGTTATACTTAACATGATCACATGTCCGGCGTAATATATCTGAGAAATTTATATGGATTCTTGACTTTTTCAATGTTAACAAAATTGTCCAAATTAGTATTCTTAACAAGGGAGCCCAAACTTTTCTTTTACAAAAATTGACAGTCTTTCTTTCTCAATCTTCGTAAGTTTTGTTAGTTTTAAAATTCTAACTCTCTAAAGCATTTTATTAAGAGAATTTTTTTTAAACGAACCATTTATGTTACTGTTTTACCAAACTGAACTTCGCCTATATGATTTACGAAAATGAACTTTCATATATGAACTATTAGATTCATTTCAGGATATATTTTTAACCAGACACGTGTTCCCGATCTTTTGGGCGACATTTTTACGTGATCAAAAAGTGACTTAATTCATGGGCTACATCCAGGGCGATTCCCAGGCGAGGCAGTTGAAGGATGGGCGAGCTTGGGGCGAGTCCTAGGCGAATGGCGAAGGCTGGGCGAGGGATGAATGATGCTAGGTGAGTGATGCTAGGCAAGTGTACTGGCGATTGTTGAGCGAGGGACTAATGATGCTAGGCGAGTTTCAAGTTAAACTGCTTCTCCTAGGCTATTCTTTGGCGATGAGTTTTGTCAAGCGAGTAAGACATGTTCTCGGCGATTAGGTTTTGGTTTTAATCACTCATGATTAACTTGCTTTCAAAAACTAAAAATCTATTAGATTCAAAAGAAAGATGTAAAAAAATTAAGACAAACATTTCAGTAATAGTGAGTGAATGTTTTCTTGTTTTTAAGATGAGGTTCATTTAAGATAAGGAAAATATGTTGTGGGGGTTGTGGGATCCGAATATGAGATGAGTTTCATTGGTTTTAATTTTGTAAAAGATGGTATGTAACTATGAGGGTTTTTAGATAGATAGGTTACTCAACTTTCCAACTTAATTCGCCTAAGTTACCAAACTTTATTTTTGTGCAAACAGGGTATTGGACTATCGTTACCGGACAAATTAGGGACCGAACTATTTTTAACCTTTGATACCTAGTTTCCTGCCACGCTGGCAGCTGGCTTTTATTTTTATTAATTTAAAAATAATCTTTATATAAAGGGTTTTTATACAAATAAGTTACTAAACTTTGCGAAATTGTTCACCTAAGTTACTAAAGTTTTTCTTGTTCAATTAGGTTACTGAACTATGCAACTTTGTTAATTTAGGTTATCTTATCGGTCACCTGAAAACATCCTCACTCACTAAACACATCGGCGCCACATCATAAATTAAAAACGTTACATAAATAAATAAAAACTTAAACGTATGAAATTAAAACCTAAACATTCATAAACTATAAACCTTATTCATTCATTTAAATAAAAATGAGAATTCAGCCACTAAAACCATAAGTCTTGTATACTTTATTTTTAATAATTTCCCATGAGTTAAACAACCCTGAAACCTTGTGATGTTATGAGCTACTTTTTCTTTTTTAAGCATGAAGAACTAATCAAAAACACAAAACCACTTTGAATCTTGAATAATCATATTCTTGTATTTGGGGGTTTGAGTTTCTTAAAGATTTGTGATGGAAATTCTAAGGGCCCGTTTGGTTTAGATATTCAAATGAATATTATAACTTAATGCTAAAATATATTATTACAATAAATGAAATAAAAAACAAGAGCTAACATTGTATTTTGGTTTTAACGATCGTTATAAAAACCACGGAGGCAATTTATGTAATTTACTCAATAAAAAAAATAAAGTTTTTTCTTTTTAATTTTATTATTCGAAATTTTTTTAATTTTATTACGATTAAATTTTTTAATAAAAAAACTTTTTTAAATTTAATTTTAATTTTATTATAATAAATTAAAAAAAACAAATTTTAATTTTAGTATAATAAATTAATTTTTTAATTTTATAAAAATCAAAAATTTATAATAAAACTAAAAAAAATTAATTTTAATTTTATTATAATATTTTTTTTAAAAAAAAACTGTTTTTTCTTTTAAAAAAAATGAAAATAAAATTAAAAAAAACAACGTACAAAAATTTTATTATTATAAAATGTATGAAAACGTGTAAAAACGGATGAAAAAGTATGAAAACAACGTACAAAAATGTGTGTTTCGTTGTAGGTATTTTTAAATTCAAGTTTTAAATTTATATTTTGCCGGACTGTACCTAAAGACACTTTCACAGGTAGTGTACCCGATCAGATGTAGCCAGTGGGGTAAGTACGAGGTCGTTCTCAGGAGTAGTGTTATCTAGAATTAACCTAGTGATTTTTACAAGTTTCATAGGAGTTTTAATTTGATTTAATTATAACTACTAAAACGATAAATTAAATTAATTAAACTATTCTATGAGTTTTGTGATCAAGCAAAGAGGAGAGTGCTAGCCATGTAAATAAATATATTGGTAACCCAATTGAACAAAAAAAACTTCAAGAACTTGATCTAACAAAATCGCAAAGTTGAGTAACCTATCCGCTTAGTAATGGTAAGTGGATATCCGGTTGGACAATGGGGCCCACAAAAAGCGAGGTGGACAAGGTAAAAGTCAATCTCCAGGTTACCGGTTTTGGGTAACCTAAATGAACAAGGTTCTAGTGTTCAGTAACCTGAATGTCGAACCCGTATACCCCAATACCCTGTTTGCACAAAAAAAAAAGTTTGGTAACTTAGGCGAATAAAGTTGGAAAGTTGGGTAAGCTATCTATCTAAAAGATGGTATGAAACTATGAATGTTGCTAGAAGAAAAGGACATATGAGGTGCCCAAACTTTGAGTGTAAAAGATGACAAGTGTCCCACTCTTTTTGTTTTATTAATAGTAAAAGCTTATGAAGAACCATTTATAAACTGCAACGTAAGGCCCATTTTAGTAAATATAATATTTTTGGTTTATTTTCGGTAAAATAAGTAGTTAGGTGGTTGGTTTTGATAATTTACTTTTTTATTAAAGAACCATTTAAGCCCTTGTGAAATAGATTTTGGTGAATATAAAATATGAAAAATAATCTCTTATATCAACGTATTATTTTTATATTTGTAATAGGTTAATACGCATACAATTTTTATCAATCAATTGAGAGATTAAATTGTTGATGCTTCGTTTAGTTTTCGGGCAAGGTTGGCTGTACCTATGTTTCTCTTTTGTGTTCCCCTCTTCTTAAATAAATCATTTCCGTATTGTTTGCGGTGATGGAATTATGTTGTGGACTTGTGGATAATTTGGGTACTCCGTGAGGTCACTTAATGACAGTTTTCGAACTTGGTATCAATTATTCAAGTAGCTCCGAAAGGCATACAAAACTTGTAACGAGCACGTAGGTGGTGTAGGTTAGGATAGCAAAAACGAATGTGTCAAAGAGTAAATCTAGATGTTTGTAGTTAAACCAAGGGTGTTCGTGGGGCGGTTCGGTTCGGTTAGTTGGAAGATTTAAACTATCGGGTAACTAATTTTACTACCCGAAACAGAACCGTACTAGACGGGTAATCGGACAAACGGGTACCCAAATGAGCGGTTACTCGCGGTTCGAGTCATGGTTAACCATTTTAGACGTTTAACCGAGTTTAACCGTATAAACAATAACATTTTCTAGAACGTAAAATATCATTTTAGTAAAATTAAATGACATTTAATAGATAATAGTCATATAAAAGTTATCCCGTTAGAATAATTGCATTCAAAGATATATCTAAAAGTGGTTTGAAGAAATGAGGAAATGACCGCACTTTATAGGTATTTACGTGAATTTTTGTCAAAGCAAGAAAGTAGATTTTGCTAGCTAATATACAATAGTGTATGTAAATCGTTTGTGTCTAGGCTAATATCATGTTTTCAAAAGCTAAAACTTCATCAATTATATAAACAATGAAATTAATGGGTGAAATGATGGCCTTCGAAACTAATATCAACTCTAAGCTTACAAGGAGGAGGGGAAAAATGGAAGTTAGAATTAATCTAAAAAATCTCAAACACACAATGAATCAAAATACCAATTCTCCTAGTTTTGTGGTTGTAATAATAGATTTAAAAGTTGCATTAGAATGACTAAAACAAAAACTACATAAAAGTGTATCCGGTTATCACAATCAAAGAAAGAAGAACGGAAAAGAGTGAACCATTAATTGCGTTATCAGTTCGTGATCGTATTTAAGCATGCCATAATTCATTTAAGTAGCTTCAACTCCTCAATAGATTAACGATTAATAAGTAAACACATAAAGGGTGGTGTATAATACTGAAAATGCATGAGTCAACATTTAAGAACCTTACATCCCACATTGGTTAAAGAAATGAAATGCTCTTTGTTTATACACCGGAGAATGAATCAACCATGCGTGATTGGTTTAGTGTTATGTTTTTGATGTTGAATCGTTGTTGGAGTTTAATGAAAAAAATTGAATTGGACTCCGATTACTTTAACATCATAAACTTGTACTATTTCTTAACTTTTAAAATTTTGTTTTACTTTCTCTTGTTAATGTGTGTCAAATATTTTTAATTTTAGAGATTCATGATCCATAATTACTTTACAAAGCAAGGCGTAGTTATCTGTCTAAGAAATTAAACGTAAAATACACAATATCTCGTAGTTTTTTGTGGAGAATAAATGATTAATAGTTATAGCACAAGGACAAAAATAATACTATGTGCTAAGCTAAATTTGATTGAAACAATAATATTCTGAATATGATATCGAGAAAAACATGATGTAGACGAAATATTAGAATGCTTTGTTACTAAAAGAACAATAATGTCATAATCCATGACTTATCAATTACTTTAAACTTGAAAATATATTGAGTGGGATTTTCTCAAGCTTGTATGAATATGATTGGTAACGTTTTTTCACAAACAAATTGTAAAAATATTAATCTATCATATAAACATAAAATTTTCCCTTGACCACAACCAATGACAAAGAATCAAAGTAAATACAGAAGAAACCATTAGTCATATCAGATCCATTGATGACGTATAGCATGTACACCAAGCTTATTGGGCTTAGCTCGTGCTATACGCACTTTAGGCCAGACGCAATAAAGTAAAACAACCACAAGTACTTCATCGCCAGTAAGCCCAATAAGAAACTGGCTACGGTCCGGAAACAAAGACGCACGTAGAAAACCTAGTGGATCAGACACATGACTGCGGAAGGTGATCTGTGTCTGCAACTACGAATACTGCGGAACATTGCTAGACAAGAGTCTCACTCTGGCCACTAACAATTATAAGCGAAATACTAGAAAACTCTAGCATTGTAATCATCTATAAAAGGAACTCTTTAATTCTCTTACAAGGTATGACTTTCTCATACATACTAATACACACACTCCAATATTCTCTGAAAAACATGAGTATTTACTCTTACGCAAGAGCTTAATCGTGGGGTCCGCCCCCACGGTAAGTCTAACGTTTATTTTCATTTGGGCAGGGAATCATCTTATTACTTGGCTTAGTACATATCCAGTCCACTAATAACTTGTTAGCCCGGCCAAACGCACATTCTCAATCCATATCCAAACTCGTCACATTTTTTGTACTACACCCATCATCAAACAAACCACTAAGCCCAAAAGGAGGTAGCTGAATCTTTTCGAAGTTTCGAACTATAGACGCTCCAAAATTTGCTTGAAAGTTTATAATTGAGACTTCAAACTATTATAACACCTTATATTGCTTGATGATGCTGGTAATGGAGGATCGATCTCGAAGCGAATTGAATCGAAACTTAACAGGTGTGTTGGAACTTAGTAATAATTAACATGATAGGTTTAGAAGAAAAAAATTAGCACATAATGTAGGTTAGAAATAGTTCGTCGAAAGCATATCCAAATGCATGTCTAGTGAAAGATAAAAAAATTCTCGTTGCGATGGTGTATTTTTTGTCGCTTAACAATTTACCGTTTACTAAGTATATTATTTTTAGGAAAAGGATTAAAAATGATTGACTTTTGTTTTAATAAAAAATAAATTGCTAAAATTTGTAATTGAAGAATTTGTGATTTATATTTATGGTGAAAGATAAGTAATTTTCAGTGGTTCTCGGACAACAAAGAGGAAGAAGTCGGACAGCTTTTGTTCGATATTGGGTGTTTGGTAAAACTGCTTCTTGGGCAGTTGTGATCTCGGACAAAAAAGAGAGAAAGAGTTCTTGGCATTTCTAGTTTGTGGTGTTCAAGTATTCAAGGTGTTGATTGGGTTAAATGTTCTTGACTAGCGTTTATTCGAACGTACTTGGTTTAAGTGTTTGTATGTGATACTTGTAGAGGTGTCTATTTTAGATACTTGGTTTGATAAACGTGCAGTTGACATCGAGGGTTAGTTTTCTATTTATCTTTTAATTATTATTGTTTATTAAATATGTGTTTAACTAATTGCAATTATTAGATCCAATTCCGCTGCATACTTGTTAGCGTTACTTGGCTAACTAGGTTATAAAATCCCAACAAAATCGGTTTTTCGTAAAATTTTGTCGTTTGAAAGTTATTTGCATTGGAAGTTTGGGGTGAAATTAAAAAAACGAATCAAATGACTAAATGTCCTCTAACCGAAATTATTAAAAAAAGGAGGAAAGAAGATAACGTTAGTGGTAGGGATGGCAACGGGTCGGGTTCGGAGCAGGTTTTAGTGTACCCGTACCCGAACCCGTTTATAATATCCGTACCCGTACCCGTTTCATTACCCGCCGGATACCCAATTAATATTATCCATCGGTTTTTCGGATTTTCCTGCGGGTATCGGTTATCCCCAATTGATTATTATATGGACAAAATGGTGGTATTAAGATTAAGTCACACTAAAATCAAGCAACAAAGCAAAGGAAAACACCCTAATATATTCAAAATTTTTAATAAAAATGAATATCGTATCAAACGATTTAACGCTTTTGAATTATTCATGTACAAATAAAATGTGTTATGTAATAGAGATACTTATATAAAATAATATAATGGAAGAAATTATATATAATGTATATAGATTCTAGTTAATTATAATATCAATAAAGCGGGTATAGATTCGGGTAAACGGGTAATCGGGCGGGTATTACCAGAACCCGTACCCGGCTAATTTTTTTTATTACTACCCAAACCCGCATCCATACCCGTCAACCCGCATCCGAACCCAACCTAACCGGTTGTCACTATCTTATTGGCTTTGTAGACTTTTTAAAGTCTTTCTCTTCAAAAATCGTAACTCATAATTGGAAAACATATTTGCATTCAACGTTGGCTTAAGCCCAAACTCAATTGCTTAGTTAAACACCATTTTAAAATGTTCTAAAAAGTATAGGAATTTATATTAGTTTTTGGATTAGGTGATAGAGCATGAAGAAGCATGTCTTCATCTTCTTACGCCTAAGTCCAACAACATAATACTAATCTCAAATTACAACTATGCATGTACAACAAATATATAAAGTATAAAAAGTTTCTCTAGTTCACCAATGTGGGATTATAAATCAGTATAACTATTTGCAAAAACGAATGTGGAGCTCATGTCATAAACTTGGTTGAAGCGATTAAATATGAACAAGCATCATATATCTTGATATCTCAATTTTAAGTTACTCACGTATCGGCAATTGTCAAATATTATTTTTATTTTACTATAAACACAAGAGCCTTGTTTTGAAAAATCATGCTCGAAAAAGAAGCAGGGGCGTGGGTTGGCAGGGGATAAGGGTAGGTTAGCTTTTATTTGTTTTATTTTGTTATTAATACTGTATAACTTGTACTGCGTATGTTGTCGGGTCTCCGCATAAACGTACTCTCCGGGTGTTCGAAAAATATAAAAATTATATTTTTGGAAGCGTCTTCGAAAAACTGTTATAAGAATAATGTCGTTGGTATTGATAGTTCGTTTTTATATTTACGTCATAACTCGTCGTGATTATAGATCGAAAAGAAAGAAAAGAAAAAGAAAAAAAAATATAGTCGCGAAAAATCGGTAGGGAAATTTACGAGTGGTTACAGTACCTACCCCTTAAAAGAAACCACGTCCTCGTGGTTTATGATGCGAGAATCGTCGAGGTCGATATAGTGACGAGATGTGAGTATATATACTTAAAACGTAACGTGGAAAAGGGCTAGTCGTTCAAGGAAGATTCGGTGACGTGAGGCGATAAGTGAACAACAGATAAAGGATTCATTAAACGGAATACGACACAGTTCATAAAAGAGTACGATAGTTGAGTTCAAAACAGAAAGAACAGAGTCGTATGACGTTATAAAGGATAGAGCATAAGAGTGCTATAAGAGATCGTGACCAGTGACAGAGGTGGTTTAACTACAATTGCGAGGATCAAGTAGTTGTATGTTACATAATAACATAGACGCAGTGACGAGTTGTACGTTACACACAGAAATAACGTAGAGGTCGATATAGTGACAAGTTGTACGTTACATACAGAAATAACATATAAGCAATCAGAGGCATAGCATAGTGTGATATTGTAATAGTGGGCATGTTAAGCAGTTTAACATAGAGATGTAACAAGTATAAACATTCGTAGTCTACTCTACACTCTCTTTAAGTTAATTATTCCTTAATTTCATTCAGTTTGTTACATCAACATTATTCTCATTTAAACTTGACCCAATCAAACAAGAATGGTCTTAAAGTTTAAATGTGAGTTAATTAAGAAACTTAATGATTTTGAGAAATAATTAATTTAATTCAAATGAGAGCTTATACGAACCTAAAATATAGCAATAACACATACACGACTACATCGTGTAAGAGTAGGCAAGGCATGATGACATCGGCATTGTGGCGGCGTTGAAGTGTTTTAGGAAAAATTGGTTATAGTTTAGGTTTTGAAAAATACCTAATTCTCTATAACCTTGGCTCGAATACCAACTGTAACACCCCAAAATTTCACAATGAAGCGTTGGGTTATGGGGTGCTACTAAATCAATATACACAATACAAGGTAATAAAGAATGGAAATTCTATTCCATTTTCAAAAGATATATTAATTTAAGAATTAGTTTTACATCATTGTTTCAAAGTGCGGAAGTAAAGCCCATAAAAATATATGTTGTCCTATTAAAATTTGTATTAGATTTGTTTGAAAACACTTCGGTTGCCAGTCTTCAACGAATGCCTTTGCCATTGCCCACGCCAATAATTAAACCTGAGAAAAACATGCTAAAATGTCAACACAAAGGTTGGTGAGTTCATAGGTTTAAGTAATCAAGTTTTCAAGTTGGACCACGATTGCATATAGCATCTCCGTGAATGACACTATATGCAAAAGGCTATTACTGCTGGTACCAAGTTCATGCGACCGAAACTACGACGGTGTGCATGCATCTAGAAGCATGATAAATAAAAGCCCAACAAGTGTATTTCCAGACACTCAATCAATACGATATGATATCGCCCGACGTTTGCCTATCCGATCAAACTCGAACGGGGTGTCATCCCCATAGATCTATTCATAACAATCGCGCCCCCCAAAGGGAACTAACGGTAGCATAGTTGGGATTCAAGGTTGTTTCACGTAATAGTGTTTTCGGTTCAGTCCAAAAGAGTTTTGCATGTTTCTCACCCCAAAGTTTTATAAAGCAAGTAATAAAAGTAAAGAGGGCTATAAACTCACCTCAGCTTCGGTGAATAAAGCACAAAGAGATCAAGTAACAAGTAGCTCCAACACAACCTAAATAATCGGCAATTTAGTCTTTACTCATGTTTAAGACTCGATAAAGTTTAACTAACTTTATAAGTTTTAAATGTTTTGTTGTTGTTGTTGTTGTTGTGCTTGTGTGGCAACATTTATGTTTGAGAAAATAAATTTTCTAAATGTTTGTAGGTATTGGATCTTGGAAGTGTAACAAAAATAGCAAGGCGATTAAATCTCTAGTTTAACAGATTCCGAGAGGCTGTATGCGAAAAGTGGTCACAAATAAATAATAGGCGTCGTCGAAAGGAGAAAATATAAAATACCAATTAAAATAATTGTAGTGATGTTATTAGTTTATGGCATGTATATAAGTGTAAGTGGAATGGATATTAATTTTTTTTTTGTTAAGTGTTATGCATATAGTTTATATATAATTAACTAGCGAGCAACGTAGTTTAGGAAGTAATAGGTAGGTGTATAGAAAATAATTCATTCTTGCCTTTTGGTTGAATTTAATAGAAAAATAAGTTAGATGCACATTTTGATGACAATTGGGCATGACCCATATATACGTCTTAGTTTTCCGAAATCTCAATGTTACAATATTACCATAAATATTTCCAATTGTTTGTTAATTTGTTAAATTTCAAAATAATATTAGATTTCATAACCGAAAGTCACGTCAAGTTATTAAGGTTAAAACAAGTCGGGAAGGATAAGTCGATACCAAAAGAGCTCGTTAAATGCCATGGGGCCCAGCTTAGGCTGTCAGCCCACTGATTCTCGACGCACACAAAGAAACTCAACCCAATTTATTTTAACTATCAACCAGCTCACATGTTTCCATACGTACTTCATTTTAGTTTTCAACAAGCATTTAGGCCCAATTCATATAATATATACATGCATGTGTTACATTGTAAAACGAGATTGGCACTGGTCCGCCGCGTTGCGGGCGGGCGAATTTTTTAGCCGAGGTGATTGTGCATTAATAAATAGTAATATAATCCTTTTTTTTTTCGGGCGGGCGAATTTTTTAGCCGAGGTGATTGTGCATTAATAAATAGTAATATAACCTTTTTTTTTTTTTTTTTTTTTTTGCATCAGAAATGCCTGCCCCAACGCATGTATGTGCTTCTTGTAGCAACCCGCCCAAAAACGAAAAGCATCTTGTAGCAAATCTTGTATCTTGTATCGTGTCTTGAGCTCTGATTACATAAAACAATGCGCTTTGATTGTGTTTAATATATACTTATAATGTATGCACAATTATTTCAAATTAAATATAGGAAACTTTGTTTCCCTTTTTCTTGGACAGAACAATGAGCATATCCGAAACCCCTTTGGGCTCGGTTTGGAGTCTCGACTCAACGTACTGCGGCAAACAGCAAGGCTACTCAACACAAGTTTTAAAATTTAACCAACCCAAATATTTCTACTAAGTTTTAGTACTTGAAATTTGAAAGCCCAAAATCACAAAACTAAAAATCTTATATATCTTAAAACCAACGCTTAAGAAAATGTCTATAAGTCGGAGTCGTAGTAAGTAAACCGAGCTCACATATTTGGCCCTCGGCTCGAAGTCTTTTGACCAAAACAACAACAGTGGCTCAACTTGTGCATAATGTCAACTATCAAAATCAACTAAATGAGTTAAGTCTTATCAGTTTTAATGTCTTGACTTTATTTTGACCCGAAATAATAAGCAAAGTAGAACACCCTTATGGGTTTAGTGGCGGTACAAAATAAAACAAACACCCTTGCTATGGATTTTTTTCCTAGCCGAACATAAAAATAAGCCATCAATTAAGCCACGTTAACAAGAGAATGTCGAAGAAGCAAATTTCCAATCTTTCAAGCCAGTACCAAATTTATAGTTTGAGTTCTTTTCTTACTTTGGCCACACAAGATTTAATAACAACAACAGTTATATTTCTTGTTCAAGCAAACATATACTTCGAATAATTAACAATCAGACTCATCACATATAAAAATTAATTATATCACAAATTATCAAAAGTAGGGCTGTAAACAAACCGGACGAACACGAACGGAGCCTTGTTCATGTTCGTTCATTTAATTATAACCGGACAAATAAACGAACACGAACGCTTAAACGGAAAAAATTTCTTGTTCATGTTCGTTTATTAAGAAAATGAGTTGTTCATGTTCGTTCATTAAGACACTAAACGAACGCTAAACGGACATAAACGATCGAACATAAATAAACACAAACAAACAAACATAAACTTTATTAAATTATGCATCTGATATTGTTTTATAAGTGTTGTTTTGTTTAAACAAACTAATTTTAAAACTATACAATTAAAAGATATAATATACGAACATAAATAAATAAATGAACATAAACGAACGCTAACAAACGTATAATCGGACGTTCACGGACATAAATAAACGGACGTGACTTTTGTTCATGTTCGTTCATTTAACTAAACGATCGTAAAATATTGTTCATGTTCGTTCATTTAATAAATAAACGAATATAAACGAACTTTTTACCGAACGGTTCATGAAATGTTCAATGAACGTTCAGTTCGTTTACAACCCTAATCAAAAGTTCTTACAATAATTAGACAGTGGGTCGAGGAAAAACCGAACACCAAGGGCTCCAATTAGAAGGACTCGGGATGAATTGAAGCAATTAAACACTTGATCAAGCCTCCTTGCACTCCCAATAACAAAACCCCTAACCTAATTTTAAAAACCCCTTTGATTCTATGAACCTATTTTTGAATTTTGGTGAGATGAGGTGATGAAGTCAGAAAACCTCGTAGCTATAAATAGGTGAAATGGAGGTGCTTGGACCACCACTTTTGGTCTTGAAGATGATAAGGAGCCTCTTTGAGTAATCTTCCCACTAAGTGCGAGGCCTTCACGTGGCTCTTCCGCTTTTGATTCCAACCGTACCACAGAGACAAGGGAATCGGATGGGGCCTTGATACCTTGTCGTCTCTTCCAAGAGTGAAGTTTAATGATTTTGGGTGAGTTTGACTTTGAAGGTGGGAGAAGTAGTATTGGAGGATTTATCATTTGAGGAGAGATAGAGGAGCGTGAGAGGGGTGAAGGTAGAGAGAGACGAAAATGGAGGTGAGGTACAGGTTGTGGGGTGTGTTTTCTGGGGAAGACAGTGAAAGAAAAAGAAGCATGGGCGTGGGTTGGCAGGGGATAAGGGTAGGTTAGCTTTTATTTGTTTTGTTTTGTTATTAATACTATATAACTTGTACTGCGTATGTTGTCGGGTCTCCGCATAAACGTACTCTCCGGGTGTCCGAAAAATATAAAAATTATATTTTTGGAAGCGTCTTCGAAAAACTGTTATAAAAATAATGTCGTTGGTATTGATAGTTCGTTTTTATATTTACGTCATAACTCGTCGTGATTATAGATCGAAAAGAAAGAAAAGAAAAAGAAAAAAAAATATACTCGTGAAAAATCGGTAGGGAAATTTACGAGTGGTTACAGACCTGTTTTGGATTGCTTTCTGAATACACTTATAGGTATTGTTTGGGAATTCTTGTTGAAAGTGCCAACATTTTCGATAAGCAATCCGAAACAGCTGATTTTTTTTTTTATTGTTAAAGTAAGAAAAGAGACAGGTTTTGCATCTTGAAACCGGTCTAGATTAGGTATTTGAGACTTGTTTTTAAGACGAAAACCTGCCTCAATTTTGTTTTTGAGGCGTGTTTTAATCATCAAACCAGTCTCAAAACTGCAATCGAGACCAGTTTAAAAACCGGTCCTATTTGATTTTCACATGGAGAGCCCCCCTCATACAGACCCTATCAAAAACTGGTCTTGATTTAATTTAGAACGGGTCTCCAAAGTGCTTTTTGTATACAAAGTTCAAGTAAAGATTATACGACTAGACAAACATACCTTCAACTCTATTTTGTGGTTGTAGATATTTGTTGGTTTGCCAATTGCATAAGTTAAAAATTCATTTGCAGTTATTTCACAAAAAAAACATCATGTGAAGTGAATGTGGATTGAGGTGACATGTTTAGTTTGATCAAGGGCAGAGAAACCGAACCGAACAATCTAGTAGCAACATGGACGGAACCAAAGGGTTCTTATGAGGACCCGGGACACTTATGGATTTTTTCGATGTAGTGTTAATTTTTGAAGAAACAAAAACATCAATTTTTCCTAAGTGCATCTTAAATGCACCCGGTCTACCAAAATGTGTTTCGATATTACTATTCCAAAAAATTTGTGCACTTAGTCATATTTGGTTCAGATTTCGTCCTTGAATGTATTGTAAAGATAATAGATGTTAGGATTTATGCTATGTTGTTGAATGTTGTTGTAGATGTTTAAGGAAATGTAGAATATTTCTATAAACATCCTTACATCATAAAAAACTGCTTAATAAAAACTTACATAATACTCCTTCCGTCTCAAAATAATAGTCCGCATTATCTTTTTTTGATGTCTTGAAATAATTGTCCACTTTTCTTTTTTAGTAAAATAAGAGAATTTAGTGTAGGGGAATTATTTTTGAATGGTTGAAAATTAAAGTGGCCATACTTTTTTTAAACTGTGTGAATCTTGTCTCCTGACAATAATTTTAAAACAGAGGGAGTAGTATAACATAAAATGTCGTTAAAAGTTATGTACCTACTCCATCGTTCCACCGTGAGGATGTAAGGCTGCATATGGAACCTATTACCCCCAGAAGCGCGCATTAACAATCATCGGCATCTTCATCCTGAACGTAGATTATATATCGACAACTTTTGAGTAGAAAGTTAAGAAAAACGATAGAAAGGGTCGTCGAGAGAATTCGATTTAGTTTTGTAACGAGTAAACTATGTTTTAGTCGTTTCTATACTAGAGAAGCCACCCTAGACATGAAATATTAAAACTACGATTCTACACGTCTTTAATTTTAACTTAGTTAAAATTTTCAATTTCAATTGTATTCTTATTTGTGATGACAATCTCATTAACATATAGAGAAATAAACAAACAACATTCTAAGTTTACTTACAAAGGAATGACAATCTCATTTTCCTTTTAACACACGGATTAGTTTCTCATTCCTTTTTTTGGGCTCAATTTTAACGTTTAACCCAAGCAAAGATTTGAGAAATTGCGACCTTATTACTAGAATTGCAAACCTACATAAATTTAGGGCTGTTTATCGGTTCGGTTATTAGGTAGTTCGGTTAATTTTTAATTTTTTACCCAAAGTAAAACCGAAAATCGAATAGAAGCAAATTCAAGTTGGATTATAACCGAACCGAAAACCGATTTTGAATACGATTCAGTTTTCGTACCCGAATTACATAATTTAATTCAAATTTTAACAAATATTATATTTATACTAGAAAAGAGTTATAATGTTTTATTTTATTTGTGTATATATAAAAGATATTTACTTCAGTTTTCATTTTGCCAAAACTATATCCATATTCATATTTAATTTGGTTTTCGTTTTAATACGGTTTTCATATTCATATCCATATCCGTATTTAATTTGGTTTTTATTTTGCCAAAATCATATTTAATTCGCTTTTCGTTTTAATATATCCAAATTGAAAGTCGAATATTTAATTCGGTGCGGTTTAGTTTTGACAAATTCAGTTCAGTTTCAAGTTTGGTTCGTTTTGGTTTCGGTTTTCGCTTCGAGTGGCTATTACCTGATTAGTGAACACCCTACTGAAGTGCCAATTTGGTGGCCTCTTTTTGGGCTTCAAGAGCTCAGTTAGACGGAGTGTTTATGGACTCTTAACGGATACTGGCCCTACATAGACGTGTAAAACTATTAAATGCAAAATTTTACATGTCTCAAGAATTAAATGGTGGGAAAAATTATAAAAAATCTTACCTGAACTAACAAAATTGTGTTTTCGTAACACTTATTCACATTAAGGAAATTATTCACATAGATACTATATATCATTATCAGTTATAGTTTATTTTAGCTAAAGGATATAGAAGATATATCTATCTTGAGGTACCCTACGCAATTCATGTTCCGTGTGTTCCCTTTTAGCCATGCTAATAGGAACAAGCTGAAATAGAACACCTTTTTTCAATTAAACATACTAACACTCTCAGACAGCAATTGATAACGGGCCACGTAGAGTAAAAACTCATTTAGACTCGTCACACGACCCGACCCATCTATTTTGCCATTTATTTAATGGTGGTAAAAAGCTAAAAACAGCTTCACGAGTGTTGCTATTGAACTAGTATTGGATAATAAGTTAACTTTGGAGGTGGTGGGTTCAGTTTTACAAAAGAAAAAAAAATGAGGTAAGGCGTTTATAACTCTATATCAAAGTTTAGACATATTTAATTGAAAATTGGCTATGTTTGTAAGTCTGATTTTTTCATGGTAAATTTACAATGTGCTTTGATTAATGTTGGTATCATTCATCCATTCATTCACACTTTGTACCTTTTAACGGTGAAATAATAAATATGAATCTCTATATTCATCAACATACATTATGAACTTTTTGTCTAACTACGGTGTGTTTGTTTCATTAAGATGTTTTGTGCTCTGACCGATCATTCCACATCTTACCAAGAAGAGGTGGTAGAAAGTCTAAATCGAACGAAATAATGTTGTTTATTTTTTTATAATTGTCCGAATGATTTTAAGTCTTATTTCTAATTTATTTATTAAATCAACCTTAATCGATAATAAGAATCTTATGTAAATATGAAACAACACTTTTTATCATAAATATAACATAGTTGATAAACCATCAAATATATTATATTAACACAAATCTTCAATCTTTTATCGAAGAAGGCGCAGTAAGACAGATGCCTCCCAAACTTCATCGAGTAAGATGTTATATGTCTTCACGAGTCACTCAAAATAAAAAATACAAACAAGAAAACGTCTGTCCTTCTTACCTGGTAAGAGTAAGAAGTAGTAAGATTTTTCTTTTAAAAACAAACACACCCTACTTCTCGAAGTAAGATTTCCTTCAATAGAAAAGTCGTTTTCGGAAGTATGATATTATTATGTATTGAGTTCGACGTGTGATTTTGCAAGTAGCTGTTTTGATTGATAATCCCACATGGGTCAATGAAACCCATTTTTGACACTTTATATATCGTTGTGTATAGACAATGAATATTTAAGATTAGTTTAATGTTGTTTAGCATGGTTGTTAAATAACTGAAATAAATAAATAATTAGTTCTTTGATAATAATGCTAAATAACTTATATAAAATCTTAATTATTTTTTGCAACTTTTCTAAATAGCGTGTTGCTTGATGTGCTGTTTTTAATAAATTGATATGTGCGAATATCTTTACTTACACTTACCATTGTGAATAGAGATACAACTTTCAGATGCATTTATTTTGGTGGTATCATTATCTGAAAGCCTTTAAATTTTGTGATTGAGCCAAAGGATTATGTTCTTGACTTCTTTTGATACATCTAAATTCATAAAAGAATTGAATCATTTCAAAACACTCTAAAACTTTGCACTATAAAAATTACGCTAAACTTCATGACACGTTAAATCCATAACTTAAATAGACATGATATGTGATGGCCACAATTCATTTCTCGAATCTAAAACAAGTCAAACAAAAAAAGACTTGACGAAAGACCGTTAGTGATTTTAGTGTCAATAAGAGAATTTTAAAATGGACCAGTACGCGAGGAGTGCACACCCGGTTAAATGAACGTAAATCCGTACTTAATGTGACATTGTAATCAAACTTAGTAATCGTTTGTAACTACCTTTAATCATGTGTGGTAGCTATGGATAATGTTCTTGTCATAAAGTGAGGTAACCACAGTTGGGAGTTGTTTAACCTCTATATCATGGGTCATGTATTGTACTTTCAAATTCATCCTCTTTAGGGTATTTTGCAAAAATGTCACATAGTACCCATAGAGAATGAATTTAAAAGTATACTATCCACAAAAGCAAAAAATTTTGTGTTACACATCTTAGCTTTGTCATCAATGATATTGAGAAAATGTTATCCTCAATATCAATTGTGATCATGCTGAAGAGTTAAACATATATCTTAGCTTGGTTATCAATGATATTGAGAAAATGCTATCCTCAATATGAATTGTGATCACGCTGAAGAGTTAAACATATATCTTCTTTTTTCTTTTATAAGATCTTGACAGTTTGTGGTAAAATATTTTTAAATATATTTATGGTAAATGATAAAAAAAATATTATACTTGACACCATTTGCTTTTGTGTTATACATCTTAGCCTGGTTATCAATGATATTGAGAAAATGCTATCCTCGATATGAATTGTGATCACGCTGAAGAGTTAAACATATATCTTCTTTTTTCTTTTATAAGATCTTGACAGTTTGTGGTAAAATATTTTTAAATATATTTAGGGTAAATGATAAAAAAAAATATTATACATGACACCATTTAACTCTTGTGGGTAGTGAACAAAATTTTTTCTTTTGTAGGTCTTTGACTTTCAAATTCATCCTCTTTAGGGTATTTTGCGAATTTTTGGACATTTTGCCCTCTTAGCTAATAGAATTTTTTTTTTCCAAGAGCAAAATGTCACATAATACATAAAGAGGATGAATTTAAAAGTATAAGATCCACAAAGCTAAAAATTTTGTGTTACACATCTTAGCTTGGTCATCAATGATATTGAGAAAATGTTATCCTCAATATCAATTGTGATCATGCTGAAGAGTTAAACATATATCTTCTTTTTTCTTTTATAAGATCTTGACAGTTTATGGTAGAATATTTCTAAATATATGCCCCTCTTAGCTAATAGAAAATTTTTTTTCTAGAAGGGCAAAAATGTTACATAGTACCCTAAAGAAAATGAATTTGAAAGTATAGTATCCACAAAAACAAAAAATTTTGTACACTACCCACAAAAGCAAATTATGGGAAGTATGATATTTTTTTTCTCATTTGCCCATATATTTATGCTTGTAAATAGGCTTACGTGCACTTACCTTAAGTGAAAACAAATAAAAGAGATACAACGTTATTTTGATTCGGTCCATCATTAAACCACCCAGTAAATTAATTCCTTACTTCCTAGTTGATATTACATTGTTCGAACGTTGTCGTGAGAGAGTTGGAACATGTTTGTGTCTTAATGCTTTTGGATATAAGGAGTATTTTTCCATCTCACATAGGTCAATGATAATTAAGAGATGTTGCTAGTTACTCCTAATATACTAGTCACAAGGAATCACATGTGCGTGGATTAACGATTAACGTACGTTGTAACCTTCAAACACTGATTCACACTAAATAATTTTCAAAGGTAAAATATTAAGTACCATTATCTTCAACAAGTTCCAACTCTATCACGACATGTGCTTTTGCAACGATAGTAACACCTTACACCTCATACCATGAAACTACAGAAACCTTGGAATATGTTCAAGTTGATGTTGCGCCCATTCTTATCAAGCAGAAGCATTTCTTAGTTTTTGAGTGAAATTTTGCCAAAAACTTACGTAAATAATGAAATCTTGGATGATACCGGAAATAATAGTCGTAACTATATTTTTTGTCTTGACACAACCAAAACCATAAACCAAAAAAATAGCAATGCGTAAGTCACAATAAACACAGACATACAAACGGTTATCGTAAACAATAACATAAAATCCAATTTAAAGAACAAAGTGAGTTACTTGAATCAAATTTTAATGAAAAACACTTTATAGTACCAACGACACTAAACTTCATGGCTTGTAATTCAAGAAACAAAAGATGTGTTGCATCTATGTCGATTTTCCATACGGCAACAATCAAAGATAGAAGAACGAAAAATTTGGAGTAAACCCACATGAAACCAATAGTATGAATTGTACTCCATATAAGGATCTACGAATCCATTAATAGATTAAAAAAATGTATATTAAACACGTTACTCGTATGAAATAGAATACTAAAAGTGCATTTTTCAACATTTAGGTACCTTGCTTATTTCTTTTTGATAAAGAACCAACCATCCCACATAGGTTTAAGACATAAAAGGTTCCTAAGTTATATACCAAACTGTATGTGGAATGTAATGTGTTGAGAAGTTGTATATGCTTCGGGTACGCCCTAGTTGTTGTTGTTGAAATAGAAGTTGAACAACCAACAACACGGAAATCCTAAACATAATACAAGTTCATAATTTTTCAAGTTTTATTTCAACTTAATGTATTGTTAACAATTATGTCCAAAACATGTCTTAATAAGGTTACAAGTCCATAATTGTGCATATAAAGTATGTGTACCTTTTTTATTCTTGCTGAACAAGAATCAATTCCACAAAACTAGCAAGTTTTATTTCAACTTAATGTATTGTTAACAATTATGTCCAAAACATGTCTTAATAAGGTTACAAGTCCATAATTGTGCTTATAAAAGTTAGATTATCAGTTTAAGAAGAGTCCATAATTGTGCTTATGAAAGTTATATTATCAATTTAAGAAAAGTAACATAAACATTTATATCTCCTGAAATTATTCGAAAGTTAAACCAATTCGAACTATGGCAAATAACTTGTTTATGAAACTTTTGGGTTTGGTTTTGAAGGAATAATGTGAGACACGTAACTTGTTAATGATACATTTGGGTTTGATACAAGGAATAAATGTGAGGCAGGTAACTTGTTTAAGATACTTTTTGATAAATAATGTCAATTATTAATCTCATACATAAATAAAGAAACAAAATGCTGCTCACTAAGATACTAATGATGATTGGATGACATGTGTTGAGAAGTGATCCTTCATATATGGGAGGTGATTTGTGTTGGAATTATATAATATGACCATCATATATAAAACACATAAATATCAAAGAAACATGTGAAATCGTATAGGAAGTTAGGAACGAATAATGAATAATTAACTAACATAAACATAAAGTGTGTGTACCTTTTTTATTCTAGCCGAACAAGAATCAATTCCACAAAACTAGCAAGCGATGAACCCTAATTAGGGTTTATAGGATTATAAGAATTACCCCTTACCGATTTTGTAATTCAATCCAAGATACCAACAAAAGTATGTTAGTACCACGTTTCCGTACACACGTACTAAATCAAATTAAAGTAATGCTAGTTTTAATCACACGAAAATATTTGTTTTGGAAAAACAAGTGTATCAACACCCTTGTGGAGGTGGTCAATCGGTTGGAACAAAGAAACACACAAAACACTTTTAGGTTTTAGATTATGAGTACAAGAGATGGAATACAAAGACCCTAGACCTTGTATTTATACCCAAAGTAACTTGGTGACCAAGTTAGCAATGGATCGGGCTTTTGGAACCCTTGGCCGATCGGTTTGCAAATCCCAAGGGATTCCGGAACCTTTCCAATCTCTATTTTATAATTTAGTCCTTCCATTTAACATATAACGATCGTTAATCCATTACACTTAATTAACTTAACGTCCGTTATATATTTCGTGTAATTAATAAATAAAGATAACATTTTATATTTAATTATTAACTTTAATTCTCATACGTAAAGCGTGCAATCTCGTGGTCTCGAGTTCAATCCTAACTCACGACTACTAATTTATATCCATAAAATTAACAATTTGTATACTCACATAAATGATTGAGACACTCAAATTTCGAGTACTTGAATATTTTGCTTTAACAGGATAAATATAACTAAAAATAATATGAGGGTATAAATGTCCAAACACTTAAAATTTGAGTATCCTAATTATTTATGGGAATATGTAAATCATCTCCATTCATATATTAATGTGTAAATATTGCAAGAGGATAGTTGTGAGTGAGAGGATATTATTGTGTATATATTGCAAATCATCTCCCTTCATACGTAATGTTTTTATAAGTGGTGGGCTTAAATAAGTAAGTTGATGTAAGTTGTGAGTGAGGATGAGACGTTAGTTGCAGAGGTTTGTTATACTGATGTGGCACCCTGTAGGTTTTTAATAAGTAATTTTGGCTCTTCATTACACCTAGTTCTCTAGATGAAAGAGATGCAATATTTTAAATATAGGTACAATGGTAACAGTACCTCCAAATCTTGAAATGTATTTTGACCAAAGGATTCTCTTTCTTTGATACGTCTATTCATAACTTACTCGTTTACAGTTTTACAATGTATCGATTGGTCAAAGAAATAAATACAGGAGAGTAAGCTACGAGAACGTGGGCTTTATATAACCAAACAATCAACATCACGTTACCAGTAACCCATCATCGGTAGGGGTGTTTTGATCGGTTCGGTTTATCGGGTTGTTCGGATTGTTTGGTTCGGTTAAAAATTTTATTAGGTCAACCCGCAAACCGAACTGAACCGAACTAGAATTCAACCGAACCTAACCGAACCGAAAACTGAATTTGAATTCAGTTCGGTTTTTGGGTTGACCCGAATAACCCGAATTTCACTATTTATTTTAAAAATTAATAATTAAACAGATATTTAGCAAAAAATTTCAAGCATAAAAAGTTTTTTTATATTAAGATAACATTTTAATAGTATTTATATATATAAAATATAAAAAATAAATACATATATATATATATATAAATATATAAAATAAATATATATTTATATGAATTCGGTTTTGGTTTGGTTTCGGTTGATTGTCAAACCTATATCCAACCCGAGAACCGAATTAGTAGTTCGGTTCGGTGTTTTAGCAAATTCGGTTTGGTTATTAGTTCGATCCGGTTGTTTTCAATTCGGTTCGGTTTTGATTTTCGGTTTTTTTCTCACCCCTGATCATCACGGTTACCATGCCCAGTGATTTAAAGCCCACCCTCGAACTATTGATTACATATTTATTAGTGTTGGAGGTGATACATGGATTCCATTGAATATAGCGTTTAACTAAGCAATAGAGTTTGGGCTTAAGCTAACGTTAAATACAAATATGATTTCCTGTTATAGACGCAAAGCACAAACAAGAAACATGCCAACCACTCTGAACTTCATGGCATGTAATTTAAGAAATTAAAGACGTGTTGTATGTTTTGATGTTCATTGAATCTCCCCCCGGCCACAACCAAATAAAGTAGAACGGGAAAAGTAAATACTCGCGCATGAAATCAATGGTAACAAACCATACGCTGTTGAGTGTTCAGGATCTACGAATCAATAACTCGCGTTGTCACTTTATAAACATGTTAAAACTTACTATCAATGGTTTAAACTCTACTACACGTTACTTACCCATAATGACGACGGTGTATAGTAGCATTAGTTTGTATGTGCAATTTTATTTATATATATATATGGTTGTTGAGTAAGTGAGAGTAAAGAGAGTTAGTGGTTTAAACTATAATCTAGTATTTAATAAATTGCATTGAGTTTTATAAATACATATATTTAGTCTAACAACATTACTTTTTTTTAAGTTTTATGTTTTAAGTAAATGTGTTTTTTTTATACATGGTATAGATATTAAAAAAAATGCATGAGTCAATATCTAGTTACCTTATTGATTCTTTTAGGGCTAAAAATCATCTCAGTCATACTTCCCACATTGGCTTAGGAGCTAAAACGTTCTTTGGTTATATACTACATTGTATATGTAGCATGTCTGTGTAGATTAATAAACAGTTTTCAATGGGGTTTTGGTAGGTTGAATGTAAGAGTATGACTTCAACATATTACTACTAACATTGAAAAATGGTTATAAACTATAACTTTTTTGTTGCTCGTTTGGCTTGCACTTCTATTTAAATCGAAATAACATATTCACGTTAATAAAATAACTTTGAGTAACAAAAATTAGGGGCTTTTACCTATAACTAGACAGTGATGGTTACTACTCAAACAAAAACACAAAATAGTCCTTACTTTTGATATATGATTTAGTTACCTGATTCATACCCACACACAATATACGATCTCTCATAATTTTGTGGGCAATAAAAGATTTTTAAGTTGCCTCACACTCACAAAAGCAAACACTGTAGCAAGATTATATTTTGATTCAAACAAAGGAAACCGTGAATCAAAATTGACATATTTTTTGATTTAATTCAAATAGAGGAATGTTTTATAGTTGTAAAAAAAAGTCACTCTTAATAACTAATCTAGCTACCTTTAGCTCTTTCTTGATTTAAAAAAAAAAACCCTTATCAAAATTTAATCCCACATTGGTTTAAGAAAGAAAATGTTGGTAGCTAATATACCAAACTGTATATGCATACATGTTTGTAACTAGTATAATGTTTACAGATTGTGTCTTTAGAGTGTCTAAAGTCTAAAATTAAGATTTAGAACATGCTATTGTCACAATTTGTAAATTCATATAACTTCAAAACTTTTTTTTTGAACTTTTGTTAATTCATGTGAACTCCAGATATTTTATTTACAAAGATTGACAATCTATATCTCTATTTGGTACAGTACATTAACTAAATTTGAAAGTAGGATGAATTAATGATAAATTCCAAAACAATAATGATGAGAAAATGATCTCTTCTAAATTTGGGTAAATAATTGATAAAAAAGCTCATACGACAATGTCAAAAAGACATTATAAGAAATTCGAAATAGATCACCGCAAGTAAATAAACAATGGATTAAATACACTCTTGTTTACCTTTTTTTATCAGTTAGTCTAAAGGTTTTACAATATCGCTTCTTCAACTCTTTTGTGAGTTCTTTATCACTCACATCTACTTGAAATAGATATTAACAAATACTTAAAACGTAATTTCATATACCGTAACATTTTGGTATTCCAAGTGAATATTGAGGCTCTCACTAAAAAAATGAATATACTTAGAGACCTTTAAAAATGTAAGGTCCTGTACAATTACATATCTCGCAAACCCTCAAATATGGCTTTTATTTTGAGGTAGGGTTTTCATCTTGAAATGTTGCAATTCAGCCAAAGGATTCTCTTTATTTGATACATCGAGATACATTAATTACTTGAAGTATAAAACTAAATAAAACTTCATAAAACGTTAACTTAAGAAATATAAATTGAATAGACGTGATATGCATCGGCCTCAATTCATTTCTCAAATCAGATTCACCCAAAGCCACCCTAAAACGTCATAACAAAACAACTAACGATCGGAAATATCACTTTAAGCAGTCACTATAAGAATTTAGCTACAAAAACCTTGAACGAATTTCCTTGAATAGTCTAATTAGAAAAAGAGGACATAAGATATTCGGGATTCAAAACTTCGATTTAGGACTTAAGAGCCACGTTTGCAAAATCATTGGAAGAATGAATTCTAGGAGACACCTTTGTACAAATGTACATGTTAAATGTAAGATTTCTTGAAACCAAACCAACACAAACACACTATGATTTGGTCCAACATTAAAATGCCCAATAACTTAAATCCTTACTCGCTACTCTTTCTTATGAATTATAGTTGTTTTTATAACCGAGAAATCATCTATCTTAACCCGGACCATTTTCGCTTCTAAGATGTTCTGACTTGAGCTCGACATGTGGTTTTGCAAGTAGCTGAATGTTATTTACCTTTTATATCCTCATTTCATACTTTGTTGACTTGAGTTTTATTCATGGGCCTCTACAAACGTAGCACTTGTTAGTTTTTGTCAAAAATCCCACATGGGTCGATGTAAGGAAATCATGTGTTTTATATAATGTAGTGTCAAGATAGTAGATGTAAGGATTTATGCTATGTTGTTGAATGTTGTTGTAGATGTTTAAGGAAATGTAGAATATTTCCATAACATCCTTACATCAACGCTCAAAATTTAATATAAATTCTTTACCTTTTGAAAAAAGAAAATATTCTTTAAATGGTTTGATACTTGATGCACGAATTTTTAATATATTATATTCTTGAAACTGATTTAAGTTAAGGAGGTGTTTGAGATTACTCATTTAAATGATTGTTTGCTCATTTTGAAGTAAAGAAAAAGTTTAGTGTACGTATAAAGTGCATATTTGCTTATTTTTACTCTACAACAAAGTAGCTAAAAGATAAATGATTATTTATAAGGTGATAAGGGATCCCCAACACCCCCTTATACTTATTTACAAAACATTTTATCATGTTGTATTCCCTAATCAACTTAACTTAAATAAGCAAAAAGCGTAATGAAATTAACAAACTCATTAAAAACAAGTTATAGATACAACATAATTTTGTTGATAAACATAACTACCTAAGTTGTGCAAACACTCGAAAATTGCTTACTACATGTACTAAAATACAATAGGTTGATGTTATTAAAATAAGCTTTTCCCAAACACACCCTAAAGTCCTAACCACACATTGCATAGCTCATATGACTTTTGCATACACACAAACACACAGAGATTCAGATAAATCTTTACAAAACAATGTGATTTCTTCATCTTCAAAGGCTGGAACTTGATCAAATAGGTGTACCATATATAAACATTAATAAAAACAAGTCAATTAGAATTACGCCTCATTAAGGCATTATTTCTTCACAGTATAGACTACACTCAACTTTATATACATAATTATACCTGCATTGGAACAATCTGAAATGGAACATCTTTTTCAAGAAAACGTACAGTGTCCGAATGGTGTAGACTTGAACTAGTATTGGATGAGCTATTTAAATTGGGCAGGATCAGTTTTAAAAGAAAAATAATATATGGCTTTATAACTTTATACTAAAATCATTAAAAAAAAAAAAAAAAAAAAAAAAAAAAAAGAATATTGCCCGGGCTTGTTTGTTAAAATTTTTATTTAGTCATTTCAATTAAGAGATGACTTATTGCAGACAACCTCAGTTTTATTACTTAATATTTTCAGTCATATTTCTCTATTAAGTCACAAACATACAGTTTTAATACGACTTAATTAATTCAATTTTTTCATATTAAGTCAAATAAGTCACAAACAAACACCACATAAGTTGGAATTTTTTATAGCAATTTTACAATGTGCTTTGCTTAATGTTTGTGCTCTTCAATTGTCACTTTTTAACTTATAAATATAATAGATTACTATTATATTCATAGGGATATCAGCATATATGTATATATAGGATGCTTGTTTTTATTTAATTACTTCTTCAACCTAGTTTATCTTGTGATTAGAACTTGTTTTCCCGACTCGTTTCTGCTTATAGGATACAATGAATTGAGCTTGATGCTTTGATTAATAATCCCACAAGGCTCATTGAAAGAAAATTTTGATAAGATATAATTCATTGGTGTGTACCTTGTCCTCGTCGGGATTTGTGTTAGATATTTGTAATTGGTTGTAAAAGTATATAGGGTAAATCTATTACATTGTTGGAACGATGTCGTGATAGAGTTGGAACATGTTTGTGTCTTAATGCTTTTGGATATGAGGAGTAATTTTCCATCTTACATAGGTCAATGATAATTAAGAGATGTTGCTAACTACTAATATACTTTTTTTGAACGGCAATAATACATAAAAACCACAAAAAAGCGGAGAATACAATACATGACATCCCTCAATTAAACAAGACAACTAAAGGAAGAAGGGGCCCAAAGGAAACAAAAATACATCCCAATAAATTTAATCTACAACTCAAACAAGAGTACTAGTAGCACACTAACTTTTACTATTAAAAACACTATCACACGAACCAATTTGTGAACAATCTGTATAGAATAATATAACCTATGTAACATGAGCCATCCAATTTGCATACTCAAACAGAAGAGTTACTATCACATTTGCAGCAAGAACCAAAAGTGCAGCCCAAATATGACAGAGATAAAGTAACAATGAATCACATGTGTGTCGATGTGCATTGTATCCTTCACCCACTCATCCCACTGATTCACACTTTGTAACTTTTCAAAACGTAAAATACTAAATGTGCGTTTAGTTGGAGAACAAATTCTCTTATTTTCTATTTCTAATTTTGTAA
Organism: Chrysanthemum lavandulifolium; assembly: GCA_022545495.1. Lineage (NCBI taxonomy): Eukaryota > Viridiplantae > Streptophyta > Magnoliopsida > Asterales > Asteraceae > Chrysanthemum > Chrysanthemum lavandulifolium. Next base: position 17,141,888 of record CM040244.1, on the reverse strand, counting down.
AAATTTGAAAGGAAATTAATCCACAAAACACGAAAATATAAAAACGTGTTTAGTTGATGTTTTGAAGAAAAGGAGGAGGTTGAGGTTTACAGCGAAACAACTAAAATTTTATATTGTAATTTTCCTTGTTAAATTAGGAAATAGGGGATTTGTGTTTTGCAAAATATTTTGTTGAAAAACGTTGATTTGAACGCAATCTCTATTTTCATTGTTTTCACAAAACATTTTGTGAACAACAAGTGTGTTTTTTCTCAACTAAAAACAATACCATTATATTCGGCAAAACATACGATGATTGTTTTTAGTTACATGCTCTTCAACCAAGTTTGTCTTGTAGACTATAGTTGTTTCCATAACGGATAAATCATCTGTGTGAACCCGGCCCCATTTTGGCTTCTAAGATGTTACGACTTGAGCTCGACATGTGGACTTGAGCTCGACATGTGGTTTTGCAAGTTGCTGAAGAGTTTTTACCTTTTGACTTGAGTTTTATTCAAGGGCCTCTACAAATGTAACACGTGTTAGTAGATGATAGGATTTATGCTATGTTGTATTTATGCGCGCAAATAAAAGTTTGCTTACATGCATTTACAATAGACCCGTAGTGTATAGAGATTAAACATAATACTAATATAAGTATGAAGGTGCATGCATAACTTAATAATTTTAGGTGCTTACTATATTTGAATAAAGCCTACTCGGTGTTTCAGCCTTTTGTCCCACATTCGTAAAAAAGAATTTTTTACATAGATGGTATATCTTGAAATTAATATTTTGTTTTCACGTAAACATTATATCTCGATTAATATCTAGGAAAATAATGAAAAAATCGTCGAGCTTGTGTTGTTGTCGTTGTGTGTATAACTATTTTTTTAATTATAACACAAACCTTTTGAATTTTTGCGTTGTATGTAGCCAGGTTAGGTGAATTTATGTTATTGTATGTACTCAAATCGGGTTTGCGTTACATCGTTAGTCCTTTTATATTAACGGTCGTTAGTAAATAACTTAAAATTTCGTTCTCTTACGCTTTTATTCGCTTTCATCCGTTATTATACGTTTTGTCCGTTTTTATACTTTTTCGTCCGTTGCTTTTCCCTTTTTTACGCCGTCTCGCTTTCTTACATTCTCGTCCGCTTTCTTACGTTTCGTCCGCTTTTATCGTTTGCATTCGCTTTTATCGTTTTAGTCCGTTTTATAAGTTTTCATCCGTTTTCGTCCGCTTTCATCTGCTTTTATACGTTTTCAATCGTTTTCATCCGTTTTATATTTTTCGTCCGTTTTATACGTTTTCGTCGGTTTTAAATGTCTTCGTCGATTTTCTAACGTTTTAAATCTGCTTTTTTATGTTTTAAATCGCTTTTATCTGCTTTATACGTTTCGTCTTTTTTTTTAAGTTTTCATCTGTTTTTACACCTTCATTCATTTTATACGTTTTGTCCGTATTCTTAAGTTTTATACATTTTCGTCCGAAAAGTAAGAAAACCAACGAAGCGTATAAAAAGATTAAAATGTTAGAAAGCGAACGAAAACTTTAAAAAACATATGAAAATATATAAAACAGTTGAAAACGTAAGAAAACGGATGAAAACGATAAATACGAATGAAAACGTAAAAGGGACAAAACGCATAGACGAAAACGTATAAAAAACGGACAAAATGCATAAAAGCGGATGAAAACGTAAGAAAAGCGACGAAACGATAAAACGGACGGCGATAATAAAGGACTAAAACGTAAGAAAACGTAAGTAAACAAACGAAAATGTAAAAAGCGGATGAAAGCATTGGACCAAAATGTAGAAAGCGGACGAAAAAGTATAAAACGGACGAAAACATATAATAACGGATGAAAACGAATAAAAGCGTAAGAGAACGAAATTTTAAGTTATTTACTAACGACCGTTAGTAAATAAGGACTAACGATGTAACGCTAAGCCCGACCGGTACATACAATAACACAAATTCACCTAACTCACATTACATACAATGACAAAATTCAAAAGATTTGTGTTACAATGAAAAAAATAGTTGATTACACACAATGACAACAATCAAGTTCGAGTCGATTTTTATCATTTTCCCTAATATCTACTCTTGAAGTTTTGAATTAGAAAGAGAGTAATTTTTGTTATGAACTTGTAGGAATTCTTTACTTTAAGTGCAACATCATTTTTTCATTCATATGAGGTAAGTATACGTTTATTTTCCCCGTACTTGCATTAAGACATGAGAACATTAAGCCCCAAGTAGGTTAAATAAGATATGGCGGTAGCCTATAATCCAGTATACCACAGTGTATATTGTTAGGAATTTGGATCACAGTAATTTGAGAGTCGTGTAAACACTTTCAGATTGAAGTATTTCGGTGGTTCTATCGAAATTTTAAATCGGATAAAACTGAGATTTAGAATCGTGAATCTGTTTTTTAAGTTATGAAAACTGAACCAGAAAATGAATATATGACCAATAAAACCACCAAACGGTTGTAACTGCCATAGCAGTTATATCAACCGCCAATCAATTAAATTTAAGGGTTAAAATGCCGGAATTTTATTTTCTAGTGGGTTTTCAACATAGCACTTTATACCAAATAAATTTTTTCTAGCTCGACCCGCCTGTGGGCGCCACCACTGGACCGCCAGGTTGCGCGCCTGGACCTGCTACTGTGCGCCCCGACCCTGTCATTCGGGCCGCCCGAATAATAATCATAATAACGTCATACAAGTGTGCACCTCCGCACAACCCCGACTTGTTGAACATTTATCATAATTACCCATTGGTCAACTAATTTAATCCATTACACTTAAATAATATCGGTGATGCAAAATCACCAACATATATGCAATACACATGTTTTGATGAGTATCAAATTTTCAAAGAGGTGTGTTGTATGTTGCCGAAACAGAGTTAGATGTACATCATTTGGAAAATTTATATGAATTCTTGACAGTTTTATATTTGTTTAACGGATCGGAATACTCTAAAAGTTAGATGATACTAAGATAGTCGCATATAGCGGTGCAACTACTATCCGAATATTACATCGTCATAGCGTATTGAAACTCAGTGTTAATGAGCATATACATTATATTGATTAGCATGGTATGGAGGCATAAGTAAAGAGTAAAAAAATTAGGTGCCTAATTATTTTTGTAACCGAAATTATGACAACTTTCCAATCCCACACGGGTCTAACAGAAGAAATGGTGCTAGTTGATATATGACAACGTTTATTGGTCATACATGTTTGGATAAGTATCAATGCCTCATATCTATAACATGGAACATGTTGATGTTATACTTAACATGATCAACATGACCATCGTAATAGATTTGAGAAATTTATATTGATTCTTGACTTTTTCACTGTTAACAAAATTGTCCAAATTAGTATTCTTAACAAGGGGAGCCCATACTTTTCTTTTACAAAAATTGAGAGCCTCTTTCTTTCTAAATCTTCGTAAGTTTTGTTAGTTTAAAAATTCTAATTCTCTAAAGCATTTTATTAAGAGAAAAAATTTTAAACGAACTATTTCGGTTACTGTTTTACCAAACTGAACTTCGCCTATATGATTTACAAAAATGAACTTTTAAATATGAACTATTTGATTCATTTAAAGATATATTTTTAACTAGACACGTGTTCCCGATCTTCTGGGCGACATTTTTACGCGATCCAAAAGTGACTTGATTCATGGGCTACATCCGATGCGATTCCAGCGAGGCAATTGAAGGATGGGCGAGTTCGGCGAGTCCTAGGCGAATGGCGAAGGCTGGGCGAGGGATGAATGATGCTAGGCGAGTGATGCTAGGCAAGTAATCCTAGGCGATTGTTGGGCGAGGGACGAATGATGCTAGGCGAGTTTCAAGTTAAACCTGTTTCTCCTAGGCTATTGTTGGGCGATGAGTTTTTGTCAAGCGAGTAAGACATGTTCCTAGGCTACTAGGTTTTGGTTTTAATCACTCATGATTAACTTGCTTTTAAAAACTAAAACTCTATTAGATTCAAAAGAAAGATGTAAAAAAAATTAAGACAAACATTTCAGTAATAGTGAGTGAATGTTTTCTTGTTTTCAAGATGAGGTTCGTTTAAGATACGGAAATATGTTGTGGGGTTGTGGGATCCGAATATGAGATGAGTTTCATAGGTTTTAATTTTTTAGAAGATGTTATGTAACTATGAAGATGGTATGAAACTATGAATGTTGCTAGAAGAAAAGGACATATGAGGTGCCCAAACTTTGAGTGCAAAAAATGACAGGTGCCCCACTCTTTTTTGTTTTATTAACATTAAAAGCTTATGAATGAACCATTATAAACTGCCATGTACGGCCCATTTTCGTAAATATAATATTTTTGGTTCATTTTCGTAAAATGAGTAGTTAGATGGTTGGTTTTGGTAATTTACTTTTTTATTAAAGTGAACAAGTTCCTAGTTTCCTACCCAAAGTTTGCACCAACACAACCCAATACATAATTTTTAGTGAATATAAAATGTGAAAAATAATCTGCTATATCAATGTACTATGCTTAATTGTAACAGATTAATGCGCATACTATTTTTATCAATCAGTAAAAAAAAATTGTGGACGCTTCGTTTAGTTTTCGGCCAAGGTTGGCTACACCTATTTTCTCTTTTTCGTTCTCCGTCTTCTTAAATAAATCATTTCCGTATTGTTTGTAGATGAAATTATGTTGTGGACTTGTGGATAATTTGGGTACTCCGTCGAGGTCATTCGAATCCAATTACACAAGACACTTAATGACTATTTTCAAATCTGGTATCAATGATAATTAACACAGAACTGGTATGGATTATAATACTAAAAGTGCATTCTTCAGCTTATTCTCTTTAATAAAAAACCATACATCCCTGATCCCACGTAGTTAAAAGACATAAAGAGAGTTCCTAGCTTATATATACAACTTTGTTCTTAACTTTTCAAGTTTTATTTAAACTTAATGCGTTTTGAACAATTGTCCAGAAGATGTTTTAAGAAGGTTTCGAATTCATAATTTTGCTTAGGGAAATTAGATTGGGTTTATCTGTTTAAGAACGATAACGCATAATGCAATATCCCCTAAAAATATTTACAAATTAAACCAAATCGAGCTATGCTAGATAATTTGTTTATGATACTTTTGGGTTTCTTTTTAAGGGAATAATGCGAGTCACATAACTTGTTACTGAATATTGATACATTTGGGTTTGGTTTTGAAGGAATAAATGTGAGGCAAATAACTTGTTTATCATACTCTTTGACAAAGAACATCAATTTTTAGTCCCATATAAATTAACAAATAGAAATGTTACTCGCTAAGATACTACATTATAATTTGATGACATGTGTTGAGATTCAGTTGTCTTTGAAAGAAAATTGTGTTTTTGCAAGTACCTACCTGATTAATATATCCCTCATGCATGTATCAATGAAAGGAAAATCTTGATACTTGTGAAAGTGTTAGGAAGAATGGTTTATCAACACTTAGACGCGCTTACGAATCGAACGCAGTTCGAGACGCCGAGATATTTTACCGCTCGGATCGTTGTTTTTTCCCATTTAGGCGCGATCGAGCGATAAGATCTTAATGGTTTAGACTTGAGAGGGTGTCTTAATGCCTCTTATTTACACAAAAATAACCAAAATAATAATAATAATAATAATAATAAATAGTACGCATGCGAATGTGCGGTTTAAACACGAGTTTTTCGCTGCTCGGATGCGGTCGATTCGACATTTACGCGCCGGATTGATTCGAGATATGCGGTTCGTATTCAAATTCACAACCTCTTAAAAACAAACACTACCTAAGATTAAAGAACTAACAAAGTTTTTTTTTTTTTTTTTTTTTTTTTTTTCTCGAAAACCTTTTAATATGGATTGATACTTGGATGTTTACAAAATAAAACTCGTCGTTTCCAAGAAGAAAAAATGGCAAGTGTGCTTAATAATTGAGCGTAAATATCGCTTAAATATTAGGGGGTGGCGATCGTCACCATACCTAATCACCCACTAATAATACATTTCCATCTCATCTCATATGTATCTCATACCTAACCATGATTATTAGTGACAACCATGCCTAACCCATACCTCATCTAATTTTAATTTTATTTTTCTAAGTAGTCATCATATCTATCCCATACCAATTCGGGGAAGTATACCGATGTGCCATACATCCACACCACACCGATTTGGTGGCATTGGTGTCACCGATCTGTATGAACCAAACCGAAAGCCACCCCGAACCCATTGCCAGTCCCCTTATAATGACGCGAGTTACTGTCAATACATTTCCAAAATTCCAACTTGATTCTTTTGTTATTCCTCAACCACCCTTCAATAATCTGATTGTTTGTCTATTTCACTGTACCACTTGCCTTTCAATAATTCTGCCAATCATGTTGTCATCCTGTTACTCCTATTGCCTTTTATAAAACAAGAAATATTTGTTTCACATTAGCTACTTTAAGAAATTCGCCAGACGAAAAAAAAAAAAAAAAAAAGAAGGTACTTTGGTTTATAATGAGCACATGGATAGTATATATCCTTACCATTATTTTTTTTATTTATTTATTTTTTTTTTTTTGCGAAAGGAAATAGAAGAACATATCTCTTAGGGGGTGACAGTGATGCCATCATACCTAATCACCTACCAATAATATCCTTCCATCTCATATCATACCTAATCATAGATTTTTAGTTGCAACCATGCCTAACCCATACCTCATCTAATTTTAGTTTTATTTTTTTTAAGTAGTCATCATATCTATCCCACACCAATTCGGGGAAGTATACCGATGTGCCATACACCCACACCACACCGAATTGGTGGCATTGGTGTTACCAAACGGTATGAACCAAACCGAAGGCTACCCCGAACCTATTGCCAGTCCCCTTAGTTTATGTGGATTATGGATTGCGGTACACATGTAACTTATGTTCCTTGTGTTCACTTTTAGCCATGCTAATAGGAACAAGCTGAAATAGAACATTTTTTTATCAATCAAACATACCAACATTCTCAAAACAGCAACTGATAACGGAGCGTTTAGACCAAAAACCCATTAAGACCCGTTACGCGTCCCGGCCCATCTAAATGCCGTTTATAATAATGGTGGTAGAAAACCTTCACCAGTGTTGCTATTGAACTAGTATTGGATAAGTTAACTAGGGTGGTTTCAGTTTTACAAAGAAATAAAATGAGGCAAGGCGTTTATAACTCTATATCAAAGTTTAGACATATTTAATTGAAAATTAAATATGTTTTGTAAGTCTGATTTTTTCATGGTAAATTTACAATGTGCTTTGATTAATGTTGGTATCATTCATCCATTCATTCACACTTTGTACCTTCTTAACCCACTAAGCTCGCAAACATACGAAGTAGAATATGTGTTAGCATAATGATAATCTCTATTAACCAAATTTTAATTTGGTGTAAAGCTGCCCTAGTTACTTACTATTTTTTGATGAAACTATCTCAAATTTTTGTCCCACATAGGTCAATGAGAGAAACTTTTACTAGCTTATATATGTGTAAAAGTTAATATAATGGTTTCACATTTATGTATTGTCTGTGTAAAAAATTTACACGGGTCAATACACAAATTTGAGAAAGTTATATGAACTCTTATGTTTTTGTAACAGAGACTTTGTTTAATTTTCTTTTACAAAGATTAAGAACAAAAATCTACAATGACAAAAGTAATAAAAACTAGCTTCCATAATCCTAAGTGGGTAGTATTTAGGAAACATGTTTGTCATTACAAGCTCTAGTCGATTGAAATTTTGTTGGTGGGGTTAGAGTACTCAATGAAATATCACAAATCCAAAATCATTTTGATACGGATCCAAACGTCAGTGTTGACTAAACCGGAAGACAGGCTCGGATGGAAGACGAGCTCGGTGTTGAAAGTGGCTAGATTCGGCCCACTTTGTTAAGCCCAATCCAACCGTTAAAAAGAGGAGTTCTAGTTCGTTTTGCTTCTATTGTTTGAACCTTAAGTTGTGGGATTTATGTTTATCCCTTTTTCCTTGCATGTTTATCGTTTCCTCTAGGTTTTCTATTTAAGCATTGTAAACTCTTTTGGTTGGATGGTTAAATTTGAGTTAAAAGTTTTCTTAAAACAAACAAACGTGTTTGATTTTTATTGATCTCGGTTGGCCGAGATCCACAATTGCTACAGCTAGGTTTAACCTAGGTTCATTTGTTCACGAGTCCGAGTCACATTTGTAGTCAAACTCGATATCGTGTATCTCATTAAGTCCAAAAGATATACTAACACTCTTGTAACAACAGTTGAAACACCAAAAGCCACTCTATAAAGAATTAGCAATACAACTAATAACCGAAAATACCATTAGCCACGTTAGAACTATCGAGTTCTAAGTTTAATACCATACCTTGAGATTCATTGTCATCAACATGTATATTATTTGTTTTTAACTTGTGAACTCTTTTTTGTGCTTAAAACAACTTTCTTTACCAATTACATTGCTCAACTCCATAATGCTTCAAGCCTTTTAACACGATTTACAAGAACAAAATTTGGTGTGTCCTTTCTTGTTGTCTTCTTAATTACGTTAGCTACTCCCACTCTCTATATGCTTAAAAATATTTTGTTAAATCTACGCAACTTTAAACTTTCTCGAGAATCTAATGATAATAATGCCTCATACCATGAAATTACTAAAACCTTGGTATATGCTTGAGTTGATTTTGCAAGCGTGTTAAGGTGAAATTACTAAAAGCTTTGTACAAAATGAAAGCATGGATGATACCGGAAGTAATAATCATAATTATGATATTTTTCTTGATGTAACTGAAACTATAAGCCTAAAAATAACGACACACATGGACAAACAAACAATTTTCGTAAACTATAGCATACATTCCACTAAAAAGAACAGAGTGAGTTACTTGAATCAAGTTTAGACGAAAAATACTTTACGGTACCAATGACACTAAACTTCATTTGTATTGGATCTAAGCCAACGTCAATTACAAATATGTTTTCCATTATAGATACAAAGTACAAACAAAAAACATGCAGTCGGTCCACTCCGTCGATCGATCGCTCAAATCGGTTTAGACATAAAATCTTTACGTAACCATACCAACCACTCTAAAAGTTCATGGCATGTAATTCAAGAAAAAAAAAGTCGTGTTATGCGTGTTTTGATGTTCATCGAGTTTCCCTCGACTACAACCAATGAATGCGGAATAAAATATTAGAAAACCAACATGAAATCGGTGATAAAATCGCATGTTGTTGAGGAGCTACAAATCAATTAATCGCATTGTCACCGCATAATCATATCAAAACTTACTATCATTGGCTTAAACTCCATCTTACACATTATGAATGAGTCAATACATAGATACCTTATTGAATTTTGTGGCTAAAAATCATATTAGCCATACATCCCATATTTGCTAAACCACTCAAATGTTTTTTTGGTTATATACTACACTCTATACGAACCAGTAAGTGTAGATTAATGGGCATATTTTAATTTGTTATGATACCCTTGGTAGTAGAGTACGACTCCGATCAACCGTATCATTTCTGATTAGAAAAATGTTTGTAAGTTCTATAATTTTTGAATGTTGGTAGTAAGAGTACGACTCCGATGAACCTTATCATTTCCGATTAGAAAAATGTTTCTAAGTTCTATAATTTTTGAATATTTGTTAGCGTAAGAAAATGTTTCTGAAAAGTATTAAAATGGCCAACAGATCCTCTAAAGGGGTGAGTGTTTCTAGGCCATTTGGTATTAGAAGATCTTATTGTATGCCATTTGTGCAGTGAAATTTGGGTGACAATTAAGTGCAGTGGTATGTGCAATATTGTGTGCAGGAAATAAGTGCAGAACAAGATAAAAGGAGGGAAAAGTTTAACAAGAAAATAAACTGTATTGATATCTAATAACTGTAATTACAATCTTATTTATAGGTTATGAAAGGGTATGACAGAAAGGTTGTGTTGGTTCATTAGAACCAACAGCTATGTCCATAACAATAATAACTGTCATTTAAGCGGCCTTTCAATAATTGTCTAAACGACCAAACCATGTGGCCTATCTAAAATCTAAGTGGCTTGCAGCCATAACTAGAAGTATGTGCAGTCAGTGATCATACATTGGATCATGACTACATATGTTTAATAAGTACAACAAAACAAATAGAAATTTTCTTAAACATGGCATGAACTATAAGTTCTGCATTTTGAACTTATGAGATATAGATAACTGAGAGTTTTGCTATATGATATACAGATTTAGTTATCTTTCTTCACAGCCAAACAAAAATCACAAAATGCGATTTCTCATAGTTTTGTGGGCAATAAGCGATTTAAAAGTTGCACCACAATGACAAAAGCAAACACTCCTGCAATTGCAAGATTATAATTTGATTAAACAAAGGAAACTGTGAATTAGAAATGGCATAATTAATTTTGTGATTTAATCGTAATAGAGAAATGCTTTGTTAAAAAACAAAGCATTTCTCTATTACAATTAATTGTTAATAGCGGAAGTTGGTGTTGCACTCGTAGGTAAAGCAATGAAGATTATTTGAAGATAGAGTCGCTCACTATGATGTGGTTCTTTGAAAACCTTGTTTTATTACATTTAGAGTGTTTTTAAATGTAATTGTTAGTTATAGCATTTAACTGTGTGGTTGTTCTGCAATTTGCAGTAGTTTTTCGCCTATGTAACGGGCTGAGGGCATGGGATTTACCCATGTCAATTGTACTTTAATGGTTTTTGGCGTAATAAATTTTACAAGAGTGAAAAATCCTTTTTACCCAAAGAAATGCTTTGTTAATTGTAAATATACTGAGACTATTAACAACTAATCAACTTCGTAAACTTGATCAAAATGAGTTGCATTAACTTAAAATTTGCCCTTCTCGTACCGCAACCAACAACAACGACAAATTAGAGGAAACTAACTTTAACTAGTGTATGATATAGTTGGAATATTAAGACCTTTAACGGCTGCAAATGGATTTACTCTGTTATTTGCTTTGAATGGGTTAATTGTATTGTCACATAACAACTGTATATAGATTAACTTGGCCTTATTTATCCCAGTAGCATATTACTCAACAACATTTAGATACTTTTTAGATTTTTTCAATAAAAATCATCGTAGCATTACATCCATTACAACCCACATAGGTTACAAAAGTGAAAGGTGACTTGAGTATATACAACAGTGCACATAGAGGACACGTTTCAAGAATAATTTTTTTCGCAAATATATAACAAGATATAAGTCAATTTAAATAAAAACAAAACATTGCGAGCTACCGAATTAATTTATGGCCCGCTTTATAAATCAATTGGCCCTCACTACTACACAAACTGGTTTTACCTACAAAACTTTACACACGGAAACTAATCTGTGGGAAATTTCTCACGGAATACCGACAAATTACACACCAAATTGTTGACTAAATTTCCGTGGGAAATATGTAGTAATTTTTCCACGGATTTCCCACTATTAAGACACTAAATTGTTGACCAAGTTTTTGTGGGAAATCCGTCACAAGTTTCAACGGTTTGCGACAAAATTCACACTATTTGTGTTGATTAAAATTCGTGGGAAACTTGTCGCAAATATCACATAATAGCCACACCAAAGTCCAGGCAAATTTTAGCTACATTACTCACGGATTTCACACGGTCTTATCTGATAAAATAACTGTGTAATTGGCCAGTGGTAAATCCATGGGAAACTAGCCACGTATTTGCCACAAAATGTTATTTTTTTATTTGTCATGAATATCTATATGTATATGTTCTGTATATCCTTTTATGATTTTTATTGTATCTTTAGATGTTTTTATGTAGGTATACGGACGTGTATATGTGTGAACATGTAACTATATCAAAAATTTAAAAGAAAACGATTATGTCTGTGGAAAAGTCGTCAGTAATTTCCCACAAATTATCCACCAATGTGATAATTCTGTGGGAAATATGTGTGTAAATACCCACGGATTTCTCACAAAAATATCGTTTTTATGTTTTGTGTATGTTTAAACATTCTCATAACACTTAGTATGTCTTCATATGTGTTTTTAGTTTCATATCATACATGTTTTTCATTAATGTAACTATTTATGTGAGTATCACAAGTTTATGTATAGGTTAAGGTATTACCTTTTTGTATAACAAATTCTTGTATATTTGTGGATACCTACACGTATATGTTCCGAATGTCTGTTTATGACCTTCATTGCGTATATATATGTTTTGTATGTAGGAATATGGATGTCTATGTGCGTGAACGTGTAACTAAAGTAAAAAAGTAAAAGAAAACGATCACGTTTGTGGGAAAGTCGTTGGTAATTTCCCACAGATTACCCACCGATTTCATTAATCTGTGGGAAATTTGTGTGTAAATACCCACAGACTTCCCACAAAAATTATCGTTTTTATGTTTATGTATACTTACACATTACCACATTACTTAGTATGTCTCTATATGTGTTTTTATTTTCATATTATGTGTGTGTTTATTAGCGCAACTATTTATGTAAGTATCACAAGTGTATGTATAGGTTTACGTATAACCTTTTTATGTAACAAGCCGTTGTATATGTGTAGATATCTACACGTATATGTTTAATATATTCTTTTATTACCTTCATTCTATTTATATATGTTATGTTTGTAGGTATACAGACGTGTATACACGTGAACATGTAATTATGTAAAAAACTAAAAGAAAACGATCATGTTTGTGAGAAAGTTGTTGGTAATTTCCTACAGATTACCTACCAATTTAATAAATCCGTGGGAAATATGTGTGAAAATACCCACAAATTTCCCACAAAAATACCGTTTTTATAGTATATATAGATTGACTTTTATTTAACGGAAAAGACAATTGTTTTTCAATCTTAACTTATTTTGCCATAATGATAAAGAAATAACCGATGCTTTGAAACCCGGTTCGACCCGGCCGGGGTTAACCGGTTGAACCGGTTCCAGCAAAAAAAAAAGTCATATTAAACCAGACTATTAGTTCTTGAAACCCAATTAGACCCGTCGGGTTTTAAGTGACTCGGGTCAACCCGGTTCTTGAAACCCGGCGTGTTTTGTTTTCATGTTTTTTTATAAATAAAATAAGTTAATTATATATATTTGTGACGTAATTTTATTTTTACACGTTGTCTTTGTTGTTAAATGTTTTTTTAGGCCCAATATATATATTAGTCATGATTTATATATATACTCACTTTTCATATTATTGAAAAAAAGAGTTTTTTTAATAGAAAACCGGATTGACCTGGTGGTTGAACCGATGATACGGTGACTCGACCAAGTCGATTAAAGACTCGGTCGTCTAATGATCAAACAAAAATAAACTTAAAGAGTTACAAAAATAAACTTAAAGAGTTAAGCTACAAATGAAACAATAAAAGCTAATCTAAAGTTAGTCAATGTATGTTGACAACTTTTAATAAAAACTAAAGGCCCGTTTGGTTAGGGTTAATGGAAATGAGACTATGACTTCGAGGGTCATTAAAAGTGTTTGTTTTGTGGGCTCAGTAATGAAATGGGTATATCATAGTCATAGATTCATTACACACTAATTTGGTGTTTATAAAATCCAATTCCGTGGGCCTCTCTCTTTTCCACTACAAAACTCATTTATCTATACACTTTTTCATATGATATTTTGTCATCTTAGTATAAACAATCATAATAATACACTTTTTCATATCAATTACTCCGTATCATTCTACCTCATACCAAATCCGATACCCATTATCATTACAAATATAACTTTTTTACAAATCCCGCACTAACTTTTGCCCAAAATTGAAATTTCCCTTTCAACATTTCATAAGCCCGCCTAAGTTTTCCCTAAAACCAAACTAAGCCTCCACTCATCTGTATCTCTTATCTCAGATCTAACATCCTCTTCATAATATTTTCTCCCCAAACTAATTTTCTTCTCATCTTTATCTCTGCGGCCAACAAATCATCACCAGTCACATCCAACAGTCTTCGTTCCGACCATGGAAACCAACTTAAAGTTCATTTATCCATAGATTAGGTACTTTAAGGTGTTGTATCTTCAATTTAGTCATCATTTTGAGGTGTTTAAGGGTCAAATTTGTGATTTTATAAATTAGGACTCCCAAAATTTGTAGGGGATATGTAGTAATAACGAACACCAGTGGATATGCTTAAACTCTGAAAGGCGTGTGAACACTTTCAGATCGAATCAATTCGGCGGTTCTACCGAAGTATTCAATCGGATACAATTCAGAGTTGAGAATTTTCTATATGTTTTGTGTATGAGATGTAATGAACCGTTATATTGATAATGACCAAACAAACCGTATATAACAGGTTACGGGATAACTGCCAATGGCAGTTTTAGGGTTTCCAAGTTGTCAAGTTTTGTCCCTCAATTTCCGAATATCAATCTGAGAGGAACATAAATTCAATGAATTAAAGCTTCAGAGAATCGATAATTCAAAGAAACAAAACTTCACAGATTCCTTCAAGAGAATTTGAGAGAAGTTTTACATAGCAACAAAACTGACCCGCTGTGGGCTCGCCTTGACCCCGCCGAGGGTTGCCGCCTGGACCACTGACGGGCGCCCCGGACCATTTCATAGGGGCTTCGCCCCTAAGATCATAATAAATTCAGTAGGTGTGCACTCCGCACCTCCAAACCTAAATGATGTATTATTATGATGAAATTGGTCAAAACAAGTTTATCCAATTACACTAAAATATCCAACAAAATTATCATACGGTATTGGGTATTGGTGTTGTTGTTATATAGCCTTTTTGGATATGCATTTATTTAGACTGGTAACTAATGTATTTGTTTCATTTATTTTGTAGTGAAGATGAAGCGCACTTTGGAGAACAGAGGTACTCAGTTTTAAAAACATATTCAGGTAGCACACGTGCAACTGTGGATTTGTTAAACTTTGAATTCAACTAAGAAATTGTAGTTTTAGACAACTTCAAACTTAATTAGTTGTGGATTTATTGTGAAACTTTGGTTCCTATTTGAGTGTTAAGTAGATTATGCCAACTACGTAGTGTGGGCCAAAAGTGTGTTGAATCATTTTTCTGTTTAATTTAGTCAAAAACTTAACTGTGATTTTAAGCTATTTATTATGATTCTTTGGTTATTATTTTAGTGTTAAGTAGATTTTGCCAACTAGTGTGGGCCAAAAATGTGTTGAATCATTTTTATGTTCAATTTAGTCAAAAAATAACTGTGAACTTAAGCTATCTATTGTAAACTTAACTGTGAAATTA
The DNA here is from genome assembly GCA_022545495.1 of Chrysanthemum lavandulifolium. NCBI lineage: Eukaryota > Viridiplantae > Streptophyta > Magnoliopsida > Asterales > Asteraceae > Chrysanthemum > Chrysanthemum lavandulifolium. The sequence continues at coordinate 17,126,577 of CM040244.1, read as the reverse complement.
AGCTATCTATTTTGAAGATTTGGTTCCTATTTGAGTGTTAAGTAGATTATGTCAACTAGTGTCGAGTAAATGGCTAAAATTCACTGTTAAACTTTTTGTCAGTTCAGTTGTTAACATATAGTGTAACTTGGAGAAGATATCTAGGACCAGGAAGGTGTGTTAGATTTGCTTATTGTACATAGTTAAAAATAATGGGTTGCTTTCAACAAGGTGAATGTTAGCTTCAGTTTGAGTTTTAAATACATTTAATTAATGAATGATACTAAATTTCATGTTCAGGCACTATCAACGCTCAGTTATTTTACATTGTAAATGGCTTAAATTCATTGTTAAACTTTTTGTTTGGTTCAATTGTTAACATATACTGTAACTTGCATAATGTATCTAGCTAGTATTAGTAAGGTGTGTTAGACTTGCTTATTGTACATAGTTAAAAGTTATAATTTGCTGTCAACAAGGCGAGTTAGGCTGGACAACAATAGATCCAAGGATATGGAAAACTGGACTGGAGCTTTCTTGTAAATTAAACATTGCATGTTTTCCTATGGGTGGTCGTGTAGATCAAGTTTTTTTTACGCGCGCACCTTTAGGGTTTTAATCTTTACTGTACATGTGTATCCCAGGTAGACCGGGCACATCCATACACGAGCACCATGGGTAATTAGGTAAAGAGCGAAAAAGATGGGCTCTGCAAGACACACTTTCACAAATATGGACTCTCACGTAATTTTCGCTATAATAAAAATGGGTTGTTTGAGTTGAAATGGGTTGATTATGCTTGATTTTTGTTGAGTTGAAATTGGCTATGTTTGAATATAGTTTAGTGCAAGTTATGCTTGATTTCTTTCTAGCTCAAGCTTGTGTGATCAACATATATACCTACAGCAGTACACCCATAAATGTTTGCTACATGTGTGATGCGCGCAAAACCGTCAAGTTCTCTCACGCAAGCGTAAGAAAACTTAAAACAGCTTCAGCACGAAATCAATGAAGATCTGAGGAGTATAGGGTCTCCCCGGGTCGTTATGTCCCAGCGAGCTATGCAATGGATCAATCAACGTTTAGTGATCGAGAAGTTTGAACGAAAAAGGATTATGAGATATGATATTAACTACGGAAAAAGCCAACAAATGAAAACGGCTTAAATGCAAATTAAAGAAAGTTAAAAGATTAAAATATTAAATAAACGCTATCACTATATTTAAAGTGATGAACGTTTTTAACTTAAAACTAAAACTTACGTTTAAATTAAAATAACGTAAACGCACAAAATAAAAAGTGAAATCTAAGAAATAAAAACCCTAAAATATGAAAAATACATTTTACAAACCTAATGATATAAGAAACTTTTAGAAAAAGAAAATTATTTTTATAACTATTATTCTAATTATTATTAATTAAAAACTATTTTTAACTATTAATTAATTACCTAAAATACAAGAAAATAGGAAATTAAGCTAGAAAAATAAGATTAAGACTTGGAAAAGTCTAAAATATCAAAATAGACTTTTCAAAACTATTTTTGTATTTTTATGACTATTTATCTATTTTCTAGGAATTTTAAACTATTAAAAACTAATTAAATCACTAAAAATTACCAAATGAACTATGAAAAATATGGAAAATTACTTTTTTCTCTTTTTATATTTATCTAATCCTAAGAAAATTGAAAAATTATTTTTTTGAAGCTTTTTCTAATTTTTTGTATTAAATACTATTTAAAAAGACTTAAAAACTAATTTAAATTAAGAAAAATAGCAAATGAACTTGGAAAAATCTGAAATTTTCAGGAAAAGTCTAAAATTATATAAGGAATAAAGGAAAAATGGAAAAACAAATGCTTATGTGGAGAAATATAGAACTGATGTGTCAAGTGCTTAATAATAAGCACTCAAATAAGCCAAATGATTAAGACAAGCCACCAACTGTTAACAGGAGCAATAATATACTAAATTAACCAGATTTCAACTAAAAACAATAAGCTCTAAACACTGGATTACAGGATATGAAGATTTGATGAATATGAGATAATAAGCTAAAACAGATTTGGGACCCAACTTGCAGTCCCAAAATAAGCACCCAAATAAGCTACAAAGCAGAAACCAATTATTAAGTCCTAAATTAGACCTGAGTAGCTATTCAAAACCAAAATACCAGACCTTAACAAGCTATTATGAGCTTTGTGCAGGCTTGTACAAAAACTGAGAAAACACTCAGTATTAACTGAGTTGGAGCAGGGCAACAGGCCCTTACTTTGAGCTTGTGCACAAGCTTATCCAGAAAGCTTAAGCCTAAAACAGATAAGAGGTCTTAAAGACCACCTGGTAGACTACTTATAGACAAAAATTCAGACCTCGAAAACTTTAATGAACCTATAATCGCTGCACTATCTCGCACAAATCAAATTTTGACATCTTTGACTTTTGAAAGTGGTACAGCTTTGACTTTGGTGAAGTTTGGATCCAATTTAATGATTGATGTTGATGTATTATGATGTATTGAACACAAAGTAAGCAATGTATAAGACTTCTTAACACAAATCAAGGTATTTCAAACCCAAATCCACAACAGTTTTGACAGTGAGACAGATGAAGAGGAAACTTTGACTCTTGGTGCTAGCAGACACATATTAGGACAGATATGAGCATAAATGGACTAAACAAACATAATCCAACTTATCTCAAACACTGAACAACCTTTTAAAACAGATTAAGCTAATGATCCAAACACCCCTATAGCTACTGTTTTGAAAATTCAATGAGATAATAACTGAACCAACTGTGATTTATGATCAAACTAAGTCTACAAGTCCTAAATACAACTTTTTAAACAGAACAGAACCAGTATTAACTTCAAATTAAGATGATGCAAAGAAACTTGAAAATTGCTTACAAAGGGTCCAAAGCTGCTATAGCTTGCAACAGTTAACCAGAGGACCACTAACCTATCTCAATCAACCCACTAGACCTAAATCAACCCATTTCCATAGCTGCTTCACCCATGGACCCAATCAATGCCAATTATGCCCCTGTTTGACTTTCTTTGACCAATACCCAACTATGCTTAAAACTTGAATGTGAGCTTGTAAAAAGCTATGCTAAGCTTATTTAAGCTCAATGGAACTGAGAAACAAGTGATATGAAGCTTTTGAGTGTGATTTGGAAATGGAAAATTTCAACAACAACTTAACAACATGAATACATAGTGAAACTTAAATTAGCACTTGAAAATGATTTATATTGATTTAATAACTTATAAAGAGTACATTACAACCGAAAATTACAGATTTATATTAAACTAAAGCTTTAAGTTGAAAACGACATTAAGAGAAAATTAAAACTAGAAGACTCTTTCATTTGCTCCAATTGCTTCTCTTTATAATCCAAAAGCTTTCTCTCTCCTCCGAATGTTTCCCAACAATCTAAGCCATTGGATGGCTTTGAAATGATCTCATCCGTTCAAAATGATTTTGGCGCCAAATATGTTATCCGCCAAATGGGGTAGAAATGGTGGATAAGGAGCATTTAATGCTTCTTGGAGGCTTGCAGAGGAGGGGGGACATGGTGAGGTGATTGGGAGGCTGGGTGGTTGGTGTTGGTGGCTGGGTATGGTGGGCAGACAGTGGGAGGGAAAAACGGGGAAAGGGATGACTTGGTGGGTTTGACTGGTCTTTGACCAGATATTATAAAAGGGGGGGTCCAAATTGATACTTGACAGGGGGTCCAAGGGATTAAGGCAGGGGTCACTTGGGTTGATAGGGTCCAAAATAGGTTTAAAGCTTTAAATGACAAGGGACCTAAAGTGTAATTGCTGAAATTCAAAGGACCAATGTCGCCAATTCGTAAAAGTTATTCCAAGGGACCACAAGTGACAACCTTCAAAGTATAAGGATTAAAATTGCCATTTTGCAATTTTCCAGGGCCATTTCGCCAATTTTCAAACTTGAGGACCATTTTGTAATATTCTCAAACTTTTCATATTTTTCACCAAAGGACTAAATTTGACAACTTTTGATTTTAAAAGGACCTTTGGTGACTTTTGCTTTTGAAATTATGGCTCGTGGACTATTTTTGACAATTTATGAAACTTGGGGACTGAAACCGCAATTTTGCAAATTTGATATGTTTTCATCCGATTTTGATATTTTGAATTTAAAACACATAAAACACCGATTTGTGATATTTTGATCATTTTGATGTGTTTCGAGTGTTTTCGGATGAATTTGCGCTTATTTTAGACAAAATGATGAGTATTTACACACTCATCAATCCCCACATCGAGATATTGCTAGTCCCTAGCAATGATTTGAGAAAAACTAATGGATTTGAAACTCTTTACCAAAAGCCATTACTTACGGAGTAGCCAAATGTTTCGAGTTCAAGTAAGAACCATGGTACACCGATAACCATGTGATTTTGAGCAAACCACCGACTTTCAACGGATTTGATTTTGTCTTTACCGTGTCGCACCCTTACGGACTAGCCAACTCTTAGATAAATTATCAATATTATCTTTGGTGAGTCGATTACCAATTATGGTTTTCCACCGCCTTTACCACAAGCCATAATCTTGCGGGCTAGCCAACTCTTCACTTTTTAGGATATGGTGAGTCGAATACCATACAATTTTGGGCAAATTGCAAGCCATATAAACGGATTTGAGATATCTTTACCAAGAGCCGTTGCTCTGGATTAGCTAATCCTTTTGTCTTACGCACATGGCGGATCGATAACCGGATGAGAAAGTGTAGAACACTTACTCCAAAAAAAAAAAAAAAATTTGCCAAAAGCGGGATTAGGCGGTATATTTACATGATAAAATTCGTGAGAATCCCCCACACTTAGAAATGAATATTGCCCTCAATATTCAAAGTACCGCGGTTATGCCGAAACAAAGAACGTGAAAGGGAAATACTAAGGCCATTATTTAGAAAGAAGATTTTTTTTTTTTTTTTTTTTTGAAACATGTGGCAACCCCCACACTAGGGTGGTAGAAAGAGGTGAGAAGACGTAAATATGGGTGAGAACCCATATTGCATGCTATTTTTGATTACCGAGTCGCTAGCTTGACTCGATCCCGCATTCATTGGTTCATGGGAAAGTAACGTGGAAAACCAATCTCGATCGGACTTTCGTACACAATGTTAATGAACATATGAACATCGAAAGTTCCACACCGACGAGATATAACCGCGGTATTGTTTAATAGTAGAAACTATAAAGGATGATACCGGGTCAAAGATGGTGTCCTCATTCCGAAAGAGAAAAGGAAAGAGCAACCACACCATCTCGTGAAGAATGGAATAAAGACGTACATGAGAATGCAAGTCCATTCCTCGTGAGAGAAAAGCAAATCACCGCTTTGACATCTTTAAGCTTAAACTTGAAGCTTAGATGGTGATTGTCAAGAAGATGTCCGGGAGGAGGGTGGGAAATGGTTCTTCAATCAACAAACTTTCCGTAAAAGGATGTCTCCTCCTGATCAAGGTAAGTGTTATCAATTCCGTTGGAATTGACTCATCACTAAGAAATGCATCGACATCATTCCAAAAGTTGTCATCTTCCTCATCGAGAGTGAGAGAAGGAATGGAAGAGTCGGGAATAAGACTAGAAGATGATGGATTCTTTTGAGCAATTCATCAATGGGAAGAATGTCTCCCATTGGATCATAAACATCATCATCCAACTCGATGAAATCAAGAGAGTTTAGTTTCATCCACGCACTTAACAAACTCGATGCGACAAACTAATGCCGGAGGTGGGACAAGTGGTGTGCTCTTAGAGCTAGCGCTTCCACCACTTCCGATGAAGTCTCCGATTCTAGATCATCGCCATCATCAAGAACACTATTGACTTCCACATACATTTTCAAACCATTTGTTTGAACCAGGGTAATTTTCAAAGCTTTGAGCTCAAGACGCTTTTGAAAACTCCTCTTAACCGTGAAGTTTGAGAGTGTTGCATTGAATCTTCGGATCTTTGATCAATTGTGGCAACACTGCTTGTACTGCAGGTTTGGAGTTCGTTGATATTTAACGTGAGCTCTTCGTTGTCAACCCGAATGGTCAACTCTTCAAAGAAACACATCGATCGAGCACGACTCTGTTCTCAAGAAAGCTCTCCCAAGATGAGGGAACTCTAGGATCCGCATCAAGTCTACTACAACAAAGTCAAGATGAAAGTGAAACTTTCCCACTTTCATCACGACATCCCGGCTATCCCAAGTGGACGAGTTACGCAGACGGTCCGCTAGCTCGAGTGTCATACGAGTGGATGAAAGTTCGTGAAGAGAAAGTTTCTTCCATACCGAGAGTGGCATGAGGTTAATGCTAGCGCCAAGATCGCCAAGGCGAGCATTGAAACATCCCCAAGAAATCACATGGGATTAAAACCGCCGTGGTCTTCAAGCTTTTCGGAAGCTTATTAAGAATGGCCACGAGCATTGCTCATTTAGAGGGTTTTCGCCATCTCGATAGCTTGTCTTTGTTGGTGAGTAAGCCTTTAAGCGTGGATGCAAATTTAGGCATTAGAACGAGAGCATCAACGAAGCTTATATCAAAGTGAAGCTCATTGAAGATTTGGAAAAATTTTTCCATTTGCTCTTTGTTTTGTCTTTGAGCTTCTCATCATTCATTCTTGATGGGTAAGGAAGTCGATTAGACTTTGAGCCGGGATGGAAGTGTTTTCGGCTCAAGATTTTTCTTCGAACTCGGGTTCCGGACTTGAAACTTGACTACCGAAGGTGGGACGTGTCTGTACCGTGGGCTTGAATAATGCACCTTGTCCGTTGTCTCCTTGGTAACTTGACTAAACGCCACAGGAGGAGGGGCATAGGAGTCGAGGTCCATTGTGCGCCTTACCACTACGAGTGGTGACGGCTTTCAACTCGGCATTGGGATTGGGAATAGTATTGCTTGGGAGTCCTCCGGAAGATGGTGAAGCTTTGTTCATATTCATGTTCATGAAACCGCTCATCATATTCTTTAACTCATTTGTCTGCCGAGACATTGTGGTATCAATTTCCTTTTAAGCTCAACTCTCATGTTATTGATCCGAGTTTGCATTGAACGATGTTTGCCTCGGTCATTTTCATGAAGTCATTTGGCATGGGAGCTTGAGGAGGTGGTTGATAGTTTTGATGATTAGGAGCTTGATATGGTTGAGGTTGGTTGAAATTGTTCCGGTTTGATTGAAATTTTGAGAGTTATTGAAATTTTGTCCTTGATTTGGAACAAAGCGATTTTGATTGCCATGGTTTTGATTGCCATGGTTTTGCAGGAGGAAAACCGTGGTGTCATACCGCTAGGTGCACAGTAGTGAGGATCACTGTGGTCGGTATTAATTGTGGTTTACCGGCTACGGAGCTTGGTAAAAGGAAGCATCGGTTGCTTGACAATCATAATACGCATGTGGACCACTACAAGTTTCACACACCTTGTTTACGGCTTTGATTGGTTCCGGCTTATGAATTTCGCTTTTGATTTCCTTTACCTCTTTTATCATACAATGGATGATGTCCGTTAGAGCGTTAACGGAGCGGCTAACTCGGAAGAGTTACCGGATGAAGAAGCAAGAGTCTTGAACATTGACTTTGTTGAGAAATAGGAACTTTTGATTTTGCTCGCAAATCTCAATCACATCTTTAGGTTTACGATTCAAGATATTGCCGCTGCGGATGCATTCAAGGAATCTTGATCGCTTCCGCTCAACCCATTGTAGAAGATATTTACTTGTTGAAGCTCGTGAATTCATGATGGGGCATTTCGAGGAGATCTTTGAATCTCTCCCATGCCTCTCAAAATTTTCATCGAAATTTTGACGAAATCCGAAATTTCATTTTGAGATTAGTCGTCTTTGATGGAGGAAAGAAATAATTCACAAACTTTTGAACAAGATCCTCCCAAGTTTCGATAGATCGAGGGGTTCTTTTTCCACCAAACCGGCCGTCCCTCAGTGAGAATGGAAAAGCATCAACTTGATGACTTTTGTGGAACATCCTTGAAATTGATAGTTGAGGTTAACTTGTTAAACCAACGGATGTGTGCATACGGTCTTCTCGATCGGACCGCGAATTGATTGTAGACACAAGTTGGATCAAATGTGTCTTTAATTCAAGTGATCGAATTGATAACGGGTAAAACAATGGCATCTCCATAACCCTCGGTGGGTGCTCGGAGCATTTCCGCCATAGTACGCTCGTCGCCATGGTGTTGTTTGAAATAGTACGAATCTCGGGTTCGACTATTTGGGCGAGACGTCTACGAGAACGTCTCCTTGGAATTTCGCTAGATCACGCAAAGGACTCAATGATCTAGAAGAACGAATGCGATGCACTAGAGTTAACTCTAGGGATCTCGAGTTAAGGAGAGAAATGGAATTATGAAGATATTTCGATGAGAATGAGAATTATGAAGACGTTTGATAAAAATGGGGTGAGAAGAATATTTATGGGTTTTACGGTTCAAACGTCGATATCACAACAAAATCAATTAACACAAAATCGAGGCAAAACAACAATGAACTTAACCAATAATCCAAGGTGAATGGCTTTTTTGAAAAGGTACACCAATCACAATGGACACAAAGGCAAGTTTTATATCATTAGTTCGAACTTATTATGGTCGCACCCAGCTTAGGTAGTGCATTTGCCTTGGTTTCGGTGGTAATCTTTTAAGTTGTTTATTATTAAAGAAAACGACGATTCTTTTGTATTTTTATTTTTGATACATATATAGAAACAAAAGAAAAAATATTTTTGTGTTTTATAAGTTTTGGATGTTTTGGGTTTTGGATTTTTAGAAGAAAATATGGATATATATATATACGAAAATGGATGATATAAACAAAGAGTGAGGATTCAAACAACTAATCTGCTAAACGGAAGATAGATCAAGACACTCCGGAATGGCGCCAAAATTTGATGCACAAGAAACAGTCAAGTTCTCTCACGCAAGCGTAAGAAAACTTAAAACAAACTTCAAAGACGAAATCAATGAAGATCCGAGAGTATAGGGTCTCCCGGGTCGTTATGTCCCAAATGAGCTATGCAATGGATCAATCAACGTTTAGTGATCGAGAAGTTTGAGCGAAAAAGGATTATGAGATATGATATTAACTACTAAAAGCCAACAAATGAAAACGGCTTAAATGCAAATTAAAGAAAGTTAAAAGATTAAAAATATTAAATAAACGCTATCACTATATTTAAAGTGATGAACGTTTAAAACTTAAAACTAAAACTTACGAAATTAAAATAACGTAAACGCAAAATAAAAAAAGTGAAATCTAAGAAATAAAAGTCCTAAAAATATGAAAAATACATTTTACAAACCTAATGATATAAGAAACTTTTAGAAAAAGAAAATTATTTTTATAACTATTATTCTAATTATTATTAATTAAAACTATTTTAACTATTAATTAATTACCTAAAATACAAGAAAATAGGAAATTAAGCTAGAAAATAAGATTAAGACTTGGAAAAGTCTAAAATATCAAAATAGACTTTTCAAAACTATTTTTGTATTTTTATGACTATTTATCTATTTTCTAGGAATTTTAAACTATTAAAAACTAATTAAATCACTAAAATTACCAAATGAACTATGAAAATATGGAAAATTACTTTTTCTCTTTTTATATTTATCTAATCCTAAGAAAATTGAAAAATTATTTTTTGAAGCTTTTCTAATTTTTTGTATTAAATACTATTTAAAAAGACTTAAAAACTAATTTAAATTAAGAAAAATAGCAAATGAACTTGGAAAAATCTGAAATTTTCAGGAAAAGTCTAAAATTATATAAGGAATAAAGGAAAAATGGAAAAACAAATGCTTATGTGGAGAAATATAGAACTGATGTGTCAAGTGCTTAATAATAAGCACTCAAATAAGCCAAATGATTAAGACAAGCCACCAACCGATATGTGAGGCAATAATATACTAAATTAACCAGATTTCAACTAAAAACAATAAGCTCTAAACACTGGATTACAGGATATGAAGATTTGATGAATATGAGATAATAAGTTAAAAGCAGTTTGGGACCACTTGCATCCCAAAATAAGCACCCAAATAAGCTACAAAGCGAAACCAATTATTAAGTCCTAAATTAGACCTGAGTAGCTATTCAAAACCAAAATACCAGACCTTAACAAGCTATTATGAGCTTTGTGCAGGCTTGTACAAAAACTGAGAAAACACTCAGTATTAACTGAGTTGGAGCAGGGCAACAGGCCCTTACTTTGAGCTTGTGCACAAGCTTATCCAGAAAGCTTAAGCCTAAAACAGATAAGAGGTCTTAAAGACCACCTGGTAGACTACTTATAGACAAAAATTCAGACCCTGAAAAACTTTAATGAACCCTGTGCAACTGCTGCACTATCTGCACAAATCCAAATTTTTGACATCTTTGACTTTTGAAAGTGGTACACAGTTTGACTTTGGTGAAGTTTGGATCCAATTTAATGATTGATGTTGATGTATTATGATGTATTGAACACAAAGTAAGCAATGTATAAGACTTCTTAACACAAATCAAGGTATTTCAAACCCAAATCTCAACAGTTTTGATGGTGGAGACAGATGAAGAAAACTTTGACTCTTGGTGCTAGCAGACACATATTAGGGCGAGATATGAGCATAAATGGACTAAACAAACATAATCCAACTTATCTCAAACATCGAACAACCTTTTAAAAGCAGTTAAGCTAATGATCCAAACACCCCTATAGCTCTTGCTTTGAAAATTCAATGAGATAATAATCGAACCAAGCTGTGATTTATGATCAAACTAAGTCTACAAGTCCTAAATACAACTTTTAAATGTAATGTAACCAAGATTAACTTCAAATTAAGATGATGCAAATAAACTTGAAAATTGCTTACAAAGGGTCCAAAGTCGCTATAGCTTGCAACAAGCTTAACAGTAGGACCACTAACCTATCTCAATCAACCCACTAGACCTAAATCAACCCATTTCCATAGCATTGCTTCACCCATGGACCCAATCAATGCCAATTATGCCCTGTTTGACTTTCTTTGACCAATACCCAACTATGCTTAAAACTTGAATGTGAGCTTGTAAAAGCTATGCTAAGCTTATTTAAGCTCAATGGAACCGAAAACAAGTGATATGAAGCTTTTGAGTGTGATTTGGAAATGGAAAATTTCAACAGTCAACTTAACAACATGAATACATAGTGAAACTTAAATTAGCACTTGAAAATGATTTATATTGATTTAATAACTTATAAAGAGTACATTACAACTGAAAATTACAGGATTTATATTAAACTAAAGCTTTAAGTTGAAAAACGACATTAAGAGAAAATTAAAAACTAGAAGACTCTTTCATTTGCTCCAATTGCTTCTCTTTTATAATCCAAAAGCTTTGCCTCTCTCCTCTGAATGTTTCCCAACAATCTAAGCCATTGGATGGCTTTGAAATGATCTCATCCGTTCAAAATGATTTTTGGCGCCAAATATGTTATCTGCCAAATGGGGTAGAAATGGTGGGTAAGGGAGCATTTAATGCTTCTTGGAGGCTTGCAGAGGAGGGGGGACATGGTGAGGTGATTGGGAGGCTGGGTGGTTGGTGTTGGTGGCTGGGTATGGTGGGCAGACAGTGGGAGGGAAAAACGGGGAAAGGGATGACTTGGTGGGTTTGACTGGTCTTTGACCAGATATTATAAAGGGGGGTCTAAATTGATACTTGACGGGGGTCCAAGGATTAAAGCGAGGGTCACTTGGGTTGATAGGGTCCAAAATAGGTTTAAAGCTTTAAATGACAAGGACCTAAAGTGTAATTCTTTGAAATTCAAAGGACCAATCTTGCCAATTCGTAAAAGTTATTCCAAGGGACCACAAGTGACAACCTTCAAAAGTATAAGGACTAAAATTGCCATTTTGCAATTTTCAGGGCCATTCGCCAATTTTCAAACTTGGAGGACCATTTTGTAATATTCTCAAACTTTTCATATTTTTCACCAAAGGACTAAATTTGACAACTTTTGATTTTAAAAGGACCTTTGGTGACTTTTGCTTTTGAAATTATGGCTCGTGGACTATTTTTGACAATTTATGAAACTTGGGGATCGAAACGCAATTTTGCAAATTTGATATGTTTTTCATCCGATTTTGATATTTTTGAATTTAAAACACATAAAACACTGATTTGTGATATTTTGATCATTTTGATGTGTTTCGAGTGTTTTCGGATGAATTTGCGCTTATTTTGTACAAAAATGATGAGTATTTACACACTCATCAATGTGTATGTATTCATGTTCTAATTTTTTATGCCCTTTGATTATTCATTTTACATGTTATAGTAAGCAACTTTTAACTCCACTTGGTGCATCTTCCTATCATGTCTATGTATGTATGATGTTGTACATGTAGGTGAGGATTTAGATGCACATTCTTCTTTTTTTGATTTGTTACAGCGAATTTATAACATTGAAATTATTTATGTGTGTTTATAAATCTGAAAAAGTTTTGACCAAATTTTAAATTTGCCGGTTTACTCGTTTTCCATTGCTAATTTGTTGTTATGTTGACTCTATATAGAAGGATGAATATTCAAGGATTATCTCAGAAAAGCATATGGAGAATGCAGAGATTGATGATGAGAATGGGTCTAAGTCCCCACTAGATGATTATGATGTTTGGAAGGGCATAGCTACATCAAAAGGAGGTGTCGTGCGCCGGATCGACGACGGATCCATCTTTTGTGCTAACAGGTACACCGGGGTCCGGGAGTATTTATGGCACACCCACATGCTCACCTTACGAGCTTTGTCTAATTTCATTATTTTCACATCGTCTTAATAGATTGATGTTATGTTAAAATGGTTTTCGATTTTTTTTATTCTGATGGAGTTATTCTAATGGAGTAATGTGTAATTGGATGTAACAGGATATCGAATTACAAAAGCAAAATGATGAGCGAAGAAAAGATGGAAGATGAGAGGCGGATCTGCGAGGCTCAAAGAGCGGTGGCTTATTGGCTTGGCATAAAACACTCAATGATAGGTTGGAGTCTTTGCTCATAATTATCCTCCCCGAATCAAATCGGATCGTGGTCCTAGCTAGTCAAGTTTGGCATTAGGCTTTAATTTTTGTGTTAGAACTATTGTGTTGTAGTATATCGAAAACAGTTTTGATGTTGCGTTGTCCGATAACGTGTTGCTAACCTATGTCTTTTGTATTACGGATTTATGTCCCTCGGGCGAAACATTTATGCATTTTGAGTACTGGATTTGTTTATTTTGGTGATTTATTATTGGTTTTTATAGTTTTAAATATTAATTTTTTGAATTTAGAGGTTCGGAAATTTGAAATTATAATACAAATATCACGGAATTTTGCCATGCATTTCCCACGGATTAATCACAAAATTCCACGATATTTTTTGAAATTTATTTTTCGGGAAATTTGTCATAAAACAATCGAAATTATAGTGTGAAAATTGTTGGAAATTTGTGGCAAAAAACCACGGATATGTGTGAAAAATGGCTACTAAAAGCTGTGGGAAAATTAAGTGACTAATCTGTGGAAAAATAGTAGTGTGAAAATCGTTGGAAATTTGTGGCAAAACACCACGGATATGTGTGGAAAATGGCTACTAGAAATTGTGGAATTTAGTGAGAAATTTGTGGGAAAGTAAACCCACGATTATCCACAATAATATTTGTGGGAAATAGTCAGCGCTCGTGGGAAAATCATGGGAAAATATTTACCCACGGGGTTTTACACACGAACAATTCCGTGTGAAATCCGTGGAAAAGGCCCTTTCCCACGGGATTTTCTCTTGATTTTGTGGGAAAAACTTGTTTGTGTAGTAGTGCACAGTAGTTCTTGTTGATACAAAAGTTGGGCGTTCACGATTTGGAGCTCCGGTTCTCGTACCAATTGAGAATTCTTTGCTTGAGACCGCTGCACTAAGAGACAAGAAACACCGTTAGGCTTTCCGTGGGATTGTCTCCCACGATTATCCTCCGCGAGAGTGAGTAATCGGTTTAGGGCTTAAGGAGTTTTAGGGTTATGAGATCGTACCTTAAGCGAGGATATGATTCCTTTATATACGCACGGAATCCTTGTTGGTTCGTGTTCCCCAACCTTCGCGTATCCGCCTAAGTCGGTTGGTAATGATTATCTCCTTATTTTAGAAGATATCGGATATCTATTCCGTAAATAGATTTGGGCTTGGGCTTCGTGAGCCCAAACGCTTATTGATATTGCCCGGTTCGTGCGGGCTTGAAGTAGTGGGCGTGGTCGGGTTCATGACCCAACTCCGGACTATCGTCATCATGTCCCCGGTCTAGTATGCGCGATGCGTAGCTGCGGTGCTGACTAATGACCGTAATCAAAAATAAAAATGTCGAAAGCGTCGAAGAAACTATACACCTACCCGTAGGTGCAATGTATCAAGACATCCAGGTGAATAGGCAATGCCTCGTTAATCGGGGGAAAGTCACTGCCCCGTTGTCACATCAAACCATCCCAACCACACAATGAAGACTAGTGGAATCCACGTGTCGCCAATCGTGTGGAAGAGGAGAAGTATATATCTTGGCGATTCATTTTCACCGGATTCCTCACAGTAAAAACGCCATCCACCATTTCTAAAGCAGTTTAAGAGCTATAATCCCAAAAGTAACCAACCACAAAGGTAACCGCGCGTGCGATATATCAAAAAAAGTATATCATCATGGTTAAACAGTTGTCTGACTTCACCTCCGACCTTAGTTTGATCGATCGATGGAATTTACCTCGATTACTTTATACCGGGGCGTGCATCCGATGGTTCGGATCGCGAGCCACGATCGCGATTTCCCGAAGGAAAGTGGGTGTATACACACGGTTATTCGAATTGCGAATCAGCGTGTGCCCTGTCACGCTTTACGTGCGATGTGTTAAACTATTATCGCTACACAAATCGCGGTGCATTGTATCGGTGCGCTAAAATTACCAATTTTGAGGTAAATTGCCGTCTATTGGGATTAACCCCACCATCCACCTATTCCGCGCCTTTTATCACACTACATGGGCGCATGGGTGGGTGTCTTTTTCAAAAGCTACGGTAGATTTGCGGTGCTATACGGATAAATTAGATGCCCTTAGTAATTGGAGGAATACTTCTTACGGGTAGATGATACATGTTTTCCACGGAATTATGATTTTATACCGAGGAGCGTTACGAGAGAGGATGAGTACCCGTGCAGGTCTTATAACATCGAGGATGCGGGCGATAAATGCAAACCGCATCCCCATCGATTGCATATCTGAGGGATTTTGGTGCACATGGAATCGGCCGTAATTATTATGGCCACGAAGATGAGATCCCTATCTTCCTAGGCGCCAATGGCGGGTGGGTACTTATTCCTCCGTGCTTGATGTGTAAATATTGTAAGAACAATCTTCCGTATATGTCGCGCACTATATAACTTTGTTTGTATATATGTTTTGTCTTGCTTGAGATGGATCATTCACCGTCGTCTGCACTAGCAAAGCTGTTGCGATGGGGCGAGAGTAAGACCATTGAGAGATGATGAGGAGCCTATCTTAGCTGCTAAACTGGGGCGCACTATGGAGCTGAATGCGGGGGAAACAGGGACCAGTTCCTCAGTTGCAGTGGAGGCAACGCCTCTGCAGAGCCGTCCCAATCCTGAAGTAACTTCGCTGGTAGCGCAGTCAGCGCCCGTAGCTGTGGCTCATCCTGAAGAGGAAGAAGAAGAAGAGGCTGCGCTTAGTCGCAAAAGGACCCGAAGAAATGATGGTGCGGGTCCGTCAAGGAAGAAACGTCCCGTGATTCAAACTGTGGAGTTGTCCTCCACTGATGAAGCGTCGTCGCACCCGTCTGCTGAGGATGCGGAGCCAAAGTAAGTAAAACCATACATGTATGATTTCCATTAGTTGATTAATTGTGCTAGGTGTAATTTTAACATTGCGCTGGTCATCATTCGCAGGGTGGAGCAGGTCATAGAGTCACCTCCCAAGGCGAGTCCGATCTGATCGGCACATTACGAGCCGAGCCGGGATAATGAAAACCAGCGATGCGGATGTGCCCTGGATCAATTAGTTGAAGAATTGGTTCAAGTCTCCGCGCATCGAGGCCGTTAATTGTGGTAGAAAGATCGAGTATCGGTGGGGAGGACCAAAGTTCAAAAGGACCAAACAATAGCTCTGTTGGGCGCACTGGCAAGTACCAAGCGCAATCGGATGGCGCCGTCAGAGGCTAGTGAGCTCGGCGCATATCGCAAAAAGCAGCCGAGGACAAGATGGCACTAATGTGTCAAATAAGTCGAGGATCATGTTGAGGCTGCAGTACAAGTCGTGTGCTGTTGGGCTCTTAAACATCTAGGCGGGGCAAGGAAAGTTTTTTTGCAGTTGGGGAGCTTGGGGCCCCGTTAGGCGGGTCATTGGAGGTGCAGGAGGCTAAACTGCGCAAGATGAGCATCGAGTACGACGAGGAGTTGTATCCTCAGCTCATGTCCACCATAGCGGAGCGCAGGTGGCTCATAGGCCACGGTCTTCGCCTAGCTGCCCTTAGCACCCTGGAATCGCCAGAGGTGGTGAATGCTTTCGGAGAGGTTGTGCAGTGCGCTCTAGAGCGTGGTAAATCAGAGGCAGTTGAACAACTCCATGATGCAGAACTGTTGAAAGCACCTCTTGATAAGGTACCGGGTTATGATGCTGAATCATATGATCATTTGGTCGCTGCCATGCAGAGAATGAAAGACTTAGAGCTCCCAATGATTTCGGAGCTTGAGCGCGACCAAGATTATCCGATAAGTGTTATTATGGCGGGGTTGACATTGGCGTCATCGTCTTTGAGGATGCCGACACACAGTAGGACTATTTTTGAAACCCATGAGTCGCGACGGTGCACTGTGTTTGCGCGACCTAGGGATAGTCGAATCCCTTTGCTTTAGAAAAGAGGTATCTTTGCGGGAGGTATTGGGCGCATGCGACCCGCCTTGCTAAGAAAAAAGGTATTGCGGGTAAAGCTATCTTGTGTGGGGTTGGTGCGGCCCACTTGCCACGCAGTCGATGGAGTGCCAGTCAGTGTGGCCACCGTGTCGCATCAAGATGCAGATGTGTTGAAGAGTATCAGCGAAGTTAAAGATGCGACAAGTCATGTTGGCACTTCGTCACTTAGGCGTTGTAATAGCTTGTAGAGGAATTGTTTGCTATCTTTTGTAATAACTCGTAGTTATAAATAAAGGTATGTTTGCCGCTGTGGATATAACTAAAAAGTGTAATGTAAGCTTATCTGTTTGTCTTTTTGTGGAAGATGTATGTGTTGCCGAAGAAACAAACATGTAAGCCACTGTAAATGTAGGAAATTCATAGTCGTGTATGAAAATTATAGTATACTTGGAAAATCATTCTAAGTTTTTAATCATAATCGTGTATGTTATGATTCACAGCGTACTGTAAATATCGTATTAAGGAAGCAAGTGTCTTGGCTCCAAAGTTGTTAAACATGCATGTGCATTCTTTGCACGCACCCGTCGTGGGGTGCGCATATCTTATTCAACGTCTTGAGAACAAGGTGTTTAACAAGGATGCGTGATCCGGTATTGATGGGTTTGCAACCCTCTTACTCAACAAGTTAGTTAGTAGGTCAACTTATCCTTTTACCATCGTGGGTTTATTTGTAGTGCATGCACGCCATCGTGAGGCAAGAAATAAAAATTGTTAAGACATACGGTATATGGAGATAACAACTTAAAATGTGTCATGAGTTAGCTAGAAACCGCGACGTTTTTATTAATACTTGCAAGTTTATCAAGAAATAACAAAGCGATAAATATGAAAAATAAAAGCGAGTACATGAATGTTTATTGAAAGTGCGGAGCGTCTGTATTGTGTCGTAGCTATTCTTATAGGTAGCACCTCTTGAGGTTCTTGATATTTCATGTCGTGGTGAGGTCACGACCATCCAAACCTCGTGGCCGATGCAGCGCTGTGCCGTTGCTTGATAACCTCATAAGGTCCTTCCCACTTTGGTCCGAGCTTACACCTGTATCTTGATGTGGCTTGCCTCATTGGCGCGATGAACAAAGTCACTGTCAGAATGAAACACTGCGTACCTTGGCATCATAGTATCCTTTCATTTTGACTTTGACCTTGCCTCCCGTATGGCCGCGTTCGCGTCTTTCTTCCAAAGGGTCCAAGTCGACCGTCTTTCGTCGTCATTTGTAGTCACATTGATCTCGCGGTGCGGATAGTTGGCATGCCGATCTCGGTTGGTATAACGACACATCCCGTATACTAGAGAAGGGTATCCCGTCTTTGGTTTTAAGCGAGGTGCGGTGCGCCCATAGTACATGTGAAAGTTCTTGACCCACCTTCCTTTGTGCTTGTCCAAGCGTGCTTTGATTCCTTCACCCGACTTGATTTGCGCTCGACTAAACCATTGGTTTGTGGGTGCGTAACCGACGCAAAGTGTTGGGTGATGTTTAACTTTTCGCACCAATCTTTGAAGGGTTGTCACGAATTGTTTCCCATTATCCGAGATGATTTCTCCGTAATCCGAGCGGCATACTATGTTGTCCCGCACAAATCGTTTCACTGGTTGCCGGTAATTGTCGCCACCGCTTTTGCCTCGATCCACTTGGTGAAGTAGTCTATAGCCACTATGAAAACTTGAGACCGCTGCTGCTATTGGAAAAGGTCCTGCGATATCAATGCCCCATTTGTAAAATGGCCACGGTGCCGTGATTGGCGTTAAATCATCTTTGTGGTTGGCGCGATGCAGATGCGTGGACTTGGCAATCATTGCACTTCCTTATCAAATCCGCGCATCTTTATGCATGGTTGGCGATGGTATCCGATCGCATGGCGCGTGCTACAACGGACCGTGGTCTGCGTGCATGCTACATGAACCTTCATGGATTTCATGCGACACATAATTTGCTTGTAAGGGACCGGCGCGCCGAAGCCATGGTTGGAGGAAAGAGCGTCGTCTGATATGTTGTCGCGCGATTGAATCTCTGCGTGCGTGCGTATTCTGCGACTTACATGCATTCTTGGGGTAATGTACCTTTGCTTAAGAATTACGCAATCGGTGTCATCCATGTAGGACCATCCTCCTCTATGATTGCGGAGACTTCCATCTCGATATTGACTTGCTTTTGGTGTTTCCACCAAAGACTTGCTTTGATAAGTGTGCGAAGCTTGTCGAGCGATTTTGCTCGGTGCATACGCTGCGATTTTCTCCTCTAGGGACTTGCTTGATAGTAAATCATCAAAGCCTTTGATCGATGTCTTAGTCTTCTCAAGATCTTGAATCATATTTTCTTCTTTGGCCACGTATTCACCCAACACATGGTTGGCCACTGGCCGGAGTCCACATTTGCTTCCAAGTTACGTACACCCATTCGATTTGCAATGCGTGGTCCGTGATCGAGCTTCATATTACGCCTCATTGTTTGTCGAGGTAAATTCAAAGCGGTCGTAAGTGAATTCCATTCCTACGGGTTTGTGAGAATAAGGCCGGCTCTGAGCTATCCACGCATGAGGACCGATCGTAAACAAAATCCATGGATCTTGTAGTTCTTTCTCGCTTGGTGTAAGTATCTCGTCGGTGTCGGCTTCTCGATGATGAAGTCCGCGAAACTTGTCCTTTTATTGCGATGCGTGGTGCAGTAAGAGATATTATGTTCGCTTAGCAATACACTCCACTTAGTCGTCGTCTGACGCATCGGGTTTGGAGATGATCCGCTTGATGGCTTGATGCGTGATTACCGCTATCGGGTGCGCTTGGAAGTACCGTAGCGATCGCTGCGGCAAACACTAATGCCAAGACCGACTTTTCCATGGCACTATAGTTCACCTCCGTCTTCTTAAGCGCTTTGCTTACAAAGTAGATAGGGGTTTGCACCGAGTCCCTATCTGTTAGTAACCTTCTGTTGGCCCCATGAGTTCTTGATAAATACATGATCGGCTCTTCCCAGTCGGGTGCCACGAGTGTTGGGAGTGTTGCTAGATCTTTGTTTGAGTGTGGTGAAGGCTTCTTCCGCCTCCGTCGTCCACCGAAAGTCACCCTTTTATACACTTCTTGAGTGTTTTGAAAAGAGGCAATGACTTCTCTGCGATTTAGGCAGGAACTGTTGAGGCCGGCCAGTTTTCCATTGAGGATTGGACTTCCTTGACGTGCGTGGTGAGGAAGCTCTATTCTGCCTTTGTCTTTTCGGACAAGGTTTTATGCCATCGAGTTCTATCAAGTACCCTAAGAACATGCCTTGATGGCGCCAAGGTGCATTTCTTAAGTTTAGCTTCATGTTGATCTCGTAGAGTCTTGAATGTTTCTTCTATGTCGCGCACAAGTTCATTTTCGGTATGACTTTTATGACGGGTCATCCACATAGACTTCAGTTCGGCCCTTTGTTTTCAAAGGCATTGTCTACCAACCGATAGGTGGCACCGCGTTCTTCAAGCCAAGCGGCATTTTGTGTAACAATTACACGCCTTGGCTCGTGTGGAAAGTCTGTCTTTTCCTCGTCTTCTGGGCCATTTGTATCGGTGATATCCGCATGCGTCAAGAAAACACTTCAATGGGTATCCGCACAAGGACTCTATTTTCCAATCTATCTACGGTAATGGGTAGCGATCCTGCGGCACGCTTTATTAAGGTCGGTGAAGTCTACACATTCGCCACTACCATCGCTTTTTGACCATTCTTGGATTAGAAAGCCGGTCATGGTAATAGACTTCACGCATAATTCCGCTTTTACCAATTTACGTACCTCGGCCCGAATTGCTGCGCCTCTACGGAGCTTGGCCACGCTTCTTCCGGCGTGTCGGTGAGTATCCTTGTCGGATTCTAAGTTTATGCTCGTGATCGGCGTGGTACTCGATCATGTGTTTGGGCTCCCGCGAAGATATCCACGTTCTTTTGTAGGAGCGCGCACACCGCTTTGCTGGTTGTCCGACAATGACCCTCCAATGGTTATTTCACAGTGCGGGTATTACGGGTGAATTCGACCTTCAAGTTGGGGACTTTGGCGCGCTTTGCTTTGGGATTGGTTCCATTTCGCATGTAACCGTGTTACATTCTCTGTTTGGTACCGTGGCATTGTAGAGTGACAATGCCCCCTCATGAATTTAAGCATCCGTCTTGTTGTTGATGGCACCGCGCATGGTGATATTCTCGGTCTCCCATAATGCCATTGTATGACGAGGGGATTTGATCACCATGAAATCCATCCAGGTTGTCGTAGAGTGGTGCGTTTCCAACCGACTAATGTCGCATTGCCCATGGGCCATATTTTTCACACAATGAAACCGGTGAGTCTTTGTGTTGACGGATTTAGCGACTACGTATTTGGTCGTAGTCTTCTAAAGCAATGCTCATACATGATATTTGCCGATGCTCCACCATCGATGTACATGCGGTGTATGTCGTGACCACCCGCGCCGATTTCAATGGTGAGGGGCTCTCTTCTGCGTTGTCCTTGATTAAAGTAGGAAAGAGATTTCACTTCTTGGAAAACTCTGGTGACCTTTTGTCTAGTGGTTCGTTGCCACGTCGTATCATGTAGATTGTGTCGGCCTTATCTTTGGGTGTCTCCTTCTTGCTTCCATTCTTTTGCTTATCTCTTCCTCCTTAATGTTTTTAACTAGGTGGTCTAGTGCGCCTCCTTGACCATCTTGTCGATGAGTTGGCGCGGTTGGACACACTCGTTAGTGGTGTGACCTTTTGCGCGTGGTAGTCACATATCCATTTCGGTCGCCGATCTTACGGTGTGCGCATCTGCGGCGGTCTTGGGAAATTCGCTTCCTGCTGCGAGTATTTCCTTTGGGGTTTTGATCGGGGAGTATACTGTCATTATCCATGTCTCTGCCGCTCCTACGGATGCGGTAGCTCTATTACGGTTGTTACCTCGGTCGTTGGATTGTCTCCCGGGTTGTTCCTGTGACCGGTAACTAGAATGGTTCTTTGCTATCCGCCGCGCGGCTTCTCCTGGACAAAAGACCGAGGCGCTTCATGAGTTCATCAAAGGTCTCGGGGATCTTGTCGTTTAACCTCTTGATGAGTTACGGGTTATTAATCCCATTCATGAAGCCCGAGATCTTTAAGACTTGAGGGCATGCTTTAACCTCGCATGCATTCATCTTTGAAGCGTTCCATGAATGCGCTCGTGGATTCTCCACAGTTACATTTTACCTGGCGAGTTCGACGGATTTTTAGCACACTTTTGCGTTGAGTAAAATTTAGGCGGGCGCCTTTCTCAACTCTTCAAAACCATTCACGCTCCTTCGTGGGAGTTTGTTGAACCGGTTCAGCGCGCTTCCCACTAGTGTGGAATTAAACATGTGGCACCAAACGGTTGTGGCGGTTTTCGATGGTCGCGGTGATTCAAAATTTTAGGTGATCGTCGGGATCACTGTCCCATCATAGGTTTTAACATTTGCAGGGCATGCGCCTTTTCTTGTTCTCGGAGAAATCACTAATGCGTCGGTGAGCGCATCCACTTCTCAGCGGCGCCATGGGAGACATGTCTTCATCTTGGCTATCGCGTGCATACGGATTTCAATGCCTGTATCACTATCCTCGTTGTCAGGGGTTGTCGAAGATGAATTTACCTTCTTACGGTAGCTTGCGTGAAACCATCCTCGAATTTGACTCATAGTGCGGATCGAAGGGCTTTCACTGGGGAATACTTTGCCCAGGTCTATCATGTACTCTCGGCTACCCGGTCTGGCGTGAACCTGATGCGCCGTTCTTCTCTATCACTATCACTCAAGTGTTGCGGTGAGATGTCTCATCACCCTCGATCCTCCTCCCGATTACGTTGAATCTTGGGGTTTATGACCGCTTCCCTGCGCTTTTCTTTACGGTGGCGCGGTGGAGAAGTATCGTATTCGAATCGAAGTTGAGTCGGGCTTCGGGTTCCATACGATCTATTCTTCTCTTCCTCTTGCATGAGGCGTACCAATGCTTCGTAGTTTTGGGATCGAAAGCTTCGGTGCTAGTCAGCGCGACTCCTCGAGTGAGTGCGTTTGTTTCTGTGCATTCTTATCCCGACTGGTGCCTCGGTACCTTTGTCGGTCGGTTTCTAGCACCGATTGAAAGGGAGTAGTAAAGGCGGTGCTTGTGATGGGTCTACTCCACTCGTGGTGGTTGTGGTGACTTGGGTTGTTCCCGAGTGTGGTTCTACCAGGAGGAAGATTAAGTCTTGACGACCCTTGTTTTTAGCGGCGTTGGTTGTCCCAGAGGTCCTTAGGGGTTAGTCCACTTTGCGACTTCTTCCCATAAGATCGATTGCGATCGGCGATTGCCGTGTTTTGTCATTCTAGTGTCGATTCTTAGTGTAGGGTCCCACGGATGGCGCCACTTGTTGATACAAAAGTTGGGCGTTCACGATTTGGAGCTCGGTTCTCGTACCAATTGAGAATTGCTGCATGAGACCTGCGCACTAAGAGACAAGAAACACCGTTAGGCTTACCGTGGGATTGTCTCCCACGATTATCCTCCGGCGTGAGAGTGAGTAATCGGTTTAGGGCTTAAGGAGTTTTAGGGTTATGAGATCGTACCTTAAACGAGGGATATGATTCCCTTTATATACACACGGAATCCTTGTTGGTTCCGTGTTCCCCAACCTTCGGCGTATCCCGCCTAAGTCGGTTGGTAATGATTATCTCCTTATTTTAGAAGATATCGGATATCTATTCCGTAAATAGATTTGGGCTTGGGCTTTCGTGAGCCCAAACGCGTATTGATATCGGCCCGGTTCGTGCCGGGCTTGGAAGTAGTGGACTGTGGTCGGGTTCATGACCCAACTCCAGACTATACGTCATCAGTTACTATTTTTCGATGAAGCTATCTCAACTTTTTGTCCCACATGGGTCACTAAGAGAAACTTTTACTACCTTATACATAAGAGTGCATTTGACATTTATGTCTTAAAGTTAATATAATGGTTTCAAAGTTGTTTGTTGGGCATTGTTAAAATATTATCACGGGTCAATATACAAATTTAAGAAAGTTATATGAACTCTTCTAGAGACTTTGTTTATTTTTATACTTGTTTTTATACTCGCATTTAAAATATTTTTTCCCATTATCGAATATCATATGGAAGAACCTGCATAAGCCATCACCATCACGTTACTTGATTACATATTTAGTGTTGCATGTGATACATAGATTCCTTCGAATATTGTGTTTAATTAACGATCGAAGGAATCGAGTTTGGGCTTAAGCCAACGTCAAATGCAAATATTTTTCAAATTATTTATAGCTACAAAGTACAAACAAGAAACATGCTAACCATTCTAAATTTCATGGCATGTAATTCAAAAAATAAAATACGTGTTGCATGTTTTGATGTTCATCGAGTTTCCCCTCGACCACAACCAAAGAAAGTAGAAGGAAAAAATTAGAGTAAACCCACCTGGAATCAGTTGTAAAAAGTGCACGTGTTTGAGGATCTACGAATCAATTAATCACGTTATCACTTCATAATCATATCAAAACATACTATCAATAGCTTAAACTCCATAATACAAAATGCATGAGTCAATATCTAAGTACCTTGTTGATTTTTTTGCTAAAAATCATCTCAGTCATACATCCCACCTTCGCTAAACCACTTAAATATTTTCTGGGTTATATACTACAGTGATACAAACCACGTAAGTGTAGATTAATGGGCATATTTTAATTTGTTCTGATATGTTGTTGGTAGTAAGAGTACGACTCCGATCAACCTTATCATTTCTGATTAGAAAATTGTTTATAAGTTCTATAATTTTTTGAATATTTGTTATCGTAAGAAATTGTTTCTGATTAGAAAATTGTTTATAAGTTCTATAATTTTTGAATATTTGTTATGATAAGAAAATGTTTTTAAAAAAAATCTACAAGTCCTAAAAAAAATAAAAAAATGGTGAGAGTTTTTCTATATGATAGGGAAAATTTAAGGGGAGATGCATCCATTTTTGTAGATGCATTTGAAATGTGTGGTTGTAGTTACTTCTCATCATTTTTATTTTAATTTTTCTTCTTATTTGATCATAACTCATATGATATACATATTTTATCTTTCTTCACAGCCAAACAAAAAACACAAAATACGATCTCTCATAGATTTGTGCGCAATAGCGATGTCTAAGTTGCACCACAATGACAAAAGCAAACACTGTTGCAATTGCAAGATTATATTTTGATTGAAACAAAGGAAACCGTGAATTAGAATTGACGGAATTTTGTGATTTAATTGTAATATAGAAATGCTTTGCTAGTTGTAAATATAAGGCACTATTAACAACTAATCAACTTCGGTAAACTTGATCAAAATGAGTTGCATTAACTTAAAATTTGCCCTTCACGTACCGCAACCAACAACAACGATAAATCAGAGGAAACTAATTTTAACTAGTGTATGATATAGTTGGAATATTAAGACTTTTAGTGGCTGTAAATTGATTTACTTTGTTATTTGCTTTGAATGGGTTAATTGTATTGTCACTCAACAATCGTATATAGATTAATTTGGCCTTATTTATCCCAGTAGCATATTACTCTAAAGATAAACTGTATATAGTAAACAGCTAAACGTATAGAATACTAAAAATGTGTGAGTTAACAACATTTAGATACTTTTTAGATTTTTTCAAAATAAATCATCTTAGCATTACATCCCACATAGGTTAGAAAAGTGAAAGGTGACTTGGTTATATACAATAGTCCACATTCAATATATGTTTCAAGAATAATATTATGTTCCGGATATGTCATTGTAAAAGATGTTCATTCTCTATATAGAAAAATTTGGGCATCTTTGACAATGATTTTCGGGAATTAATATATGTTCTTGGTTTTTAATATCAAAAAGTGAAACATTGATCACCACGGTCATTTGAGCATCTTTTACAATGATATTCTGGAATTAATATATGTTCTTGGTTTTTAATATCAAAAAGTGAAACATTGATTACCACGGTCCAGGACTATCGTCATCTAAAGGACCTTTTTATTACCTTTGGTTTTAACTTTTAACTACCTTATAATCCAAACCGTAGTCCGTTCTCATTTTTCAAAAAAATGAGTTATGTTCTTCACTGATATATCAAACATAGTCTCTACTCATTTTCAAAAGAGTAACTTATGTTCTTCATTGACATTTCAAACACAAGTCAACAATATCACTTTAGACAGCAAGGAAATTTCTTCAATTAATTCCTCAATGTAATTGCAAATTTCTTTATTTCAACTTGTAATACTCTATTTGGTATCAGTATTAGAGTTTTAGGTGTCATAACAAACCTCAACTTCGTCGTCGTGCCACCTCAGCGCCACATCAGCATCCCATTTTTCCACAACTAACCACAACAAACCCCCTCCTCACTCATAACAAACCTCAACCTCTTCATTTGGGGCCCACCACTACCACATTATTTTTTTTATTCAATTTTCAACCTCTTCTCTTTGCCTTTTGTCAGAAACCATGTTCGTCGTCCCCACGATTTCAAACCTGAAGACGGTCGACGGCGAGCCACCCCGGTGTGGCGGCGGGGCACGGCGAGCCTCCAGGTCAGCGACGGCGAGGGACGATTTCGTCCATACCGGGTGCTCTTAGTATAATGGCCATGCATGTATATGGTAAAACTGCACGGGTCACTAGATCTAGCTACCTTAAGTTTTTTTTTGGATTCAAACCATTTCAACATTTAGTCCCACAATGATTCAAGAAAGAAAATGTTGGTAGCTAATATACCAAAGTGTTTATGGCTTATATGTGTGAGAACTAGTATAATGTTTATGAATTTTGACTATAGCGGGTCTAAAATCTAAACATAAGATTTAGTCACGTTATAATCACAATTTGTAAATTCATAACTTCAAAACTTTTTTTAAACTTTTTCAATTAGTGTGAACTCCAGATATTTTTTTACAAAGATTGACAATCTATATCTTTATTGGGTACATATTTAGTACAGTAACTAAATTTGAAACTAAGATGAATTACTGATCAATTCCATAACAAAAACGATGAGAAAACTACTACTCTTACATGTGGGTAAATAATAGATAAAAAGCTTCCACGACAATGCCAAGAACACGTTATAAGAAATTCAAAATAGATCACCTCAAGTAAATGGATACACTCTTGTTTACCTTTTTTTTATCAATTAGTCAAAAGGTTTTATGATATATTTTCATCCCTAAAAATACACACTAACATTTTTCGCAACTATATATAAGTCAAATTAAATAAAAATAAAACCTTGCGAGTTACCGAATCAACTTATGGCCACTTTGTATATCAACTAGCCCAATAGTTAGCCTAGCAGAGTAGCATCTATCAAGTGTTACATGTTAGTTGTAATCAAAAGGTATAAAGACAACCTCATCTACAATGTTAAAACAAAGAGATCCCATCATATTTCAAAGTTGATATTCTGCAAAAAAAGGGAATTTTTACATGCTACTAAACATCATTAAAACATGTATCAGTCACTTAGTAGCAGCCGATAGAAACGGTTTATAACGCTTGTGACTTATGTTCATTAAGGTTTCATTTTGTAATGTCATCTACATGTAGTTTTAAATGAAACATAAGGAACTACAACGAATTTTATCAGTCAACAATAGTATCTTTTTTAATGAATTAGAAATACTTTTTTAATGAAGATCATTTCAGCATCCAATCCCACATAGGATAACTGAATGAAATTTTGGTATGTAATATAGCACAACATTTATTTCTTGAATGTGTTAAGATTAGTGTTATGCTTTGAAAGTTGGGATGATTCTCCGCTAAATAAAACGTAGTGGAGTGGCCATTTCAACTTTGAAAATATAAACGAACTCTTGACTTTTTTTTTAAAAACTTTTAACTGTAATCGATTTGAATAAAACTCAAAATTTTACATGTACAAAGATTGAGCTAGGGTTGCTAATGTTGAAATTATCTTAAATATCAAGTACGTCAATTTTTCTCATTTAAGTAGCTACGTAGGTACACCATAGTGAAAAAATGGTTAGTTACCTGGAAATAAAAGCTTTAGATGATACCGTAAGTAATGTCGTAATTTCAAAAGCACTAAACACATACTTGTCATAACAGGCTACATATGGAATTTCTCTGTATCATGGTATCACCCATCACATACGCGGTATTATTAAGCCCGTCATCAAAAGCACTAAACACAATGATTGAAATTGAAATTCCTTGAAGGCTTGAAGTAGGCCATTTCATATAGTTGAAATATCATTGTTGTGTTGCGATAGAGTACTTAATCAAAGAGAACTCAAATCCAATAGTTATATAAATTGATATAAAATATAATAGAATAAGTGAATAACTATACCCAGATACAAAGCTCGGATGAATCCCAAGCTAATCATCATGACAGACAGAAAAACATTTTTTAGTAAACTGTAAAACAAAAGATAACTTATTAAACACAGTTACAGACTTGAGCCCATGAGTTACATCACATTAGCTAACACTAACTGTCATGACAGGAAATTCACTAAACAAAATAAATTCAACTAAATTTATAATGAGCACACAGATAGTATTATCCAGAATTGCAACTAAGAATGAGTCATGTGTAAATCTAACTACAGGGGATGTTTGACAAAAAATATGGTTTAGCACTGAATGAATCAACGATGCTGAATGAATCAAAGACTCTGAATGAACTTACTTCTGAATTAAAATGAGTTGTTTGACAAATGTTTTAAATCGACGCTCTGAATGACACAAATTACTAATTTAACCTTGTGTCATATATAATGAAAGGGGAATTACATATATATCTAATGAAATTTATATATTTGCATATTTTCTCAAAATGCAAGTTTTTAATGCATGATTTATAATAGTATTTAAGCATGGTTTGGAAAAATATGTAAATATGCATGATTTACAATAGTATTTAAAAAATGTAGAATATTAAAATGACATAGTGTACTCCGATTTTGGCATAGTGTACTGAATACCTATTAAACAACTTTGTAGAATATTAAAATCGTTCCAAACAACTTTGTAGAATTAATAAATTAAAAAAATGACATAATGTACGTACCTATTAAACAAATAGGCAACTAAATAATACCTACTAAACAAATAGGCAAATAAAAAGGACATAGTGTACTGATTTGTGGTGAAGTGTTAGCCACTGAATGATTTTCCACACCTTCCTATGCAAAATCGTACAGAAGAACATTGAATGACTCAGTAGACTACTTTTGTTTATCAAACAATACAAGTGCTGACCGAATCAAAAACAACCTCTTAATCACCTCATTAAGTGCCTATCAAACACCCAATCTAACTATAGGCACCTTAATACTTTTTTTTTTCTTTCTTTATGATGACAATTTTCACCATTTAGGGAAGGAGGAGTGGAACCCTAATACCCTAATATCCTGAGGGTGCCACATCACCTCTATCCAATAAAAACCTTTCAACTCAAAACTACCCCAATACTACCCTAACACTACCCTAACTAGTAGGAGTGGTACCCAAGACCAATTCTTTTTTTTTTTTTTTTTTTTTTTTAAATACATAAAATCACATACAATATTTATAATAAACACATACCATTTCATTAAAATAAAAACATTACATAATACTTAAAAAACTACAACTTAAAAATTGAAACTACAACTTAAAAAAAAAAAAAAAAAAAAAAAAAAAAAAAAAACATTACATAAGTTGAAATTAAAATAACTTGAAACTACAATTTAAAAATTGCAAGCCCATCCGTGTTTGGCCGCAAGTTCACGTTTCTGGGTAAGAAGTAATTCCAACATAGCGGGATCGCGAATGTGATCATGCGGCTCCAAAAAAAACTTCAACTCCTGTTGTGTATTCTTGAACTTCGCCCCCTCGAGTTGTGTAGCCAACAATTGTTTCGCCATCTCGCGTTTTTCTTCTAAATATTGTGTCTTCTTTTGTGTGTAGGCGTTGATTTCATCCATAGCGCTTGAGATAGACGAGGAGGATGTAGCTTGCTTCTTTTCATTTTCTTGATTCAATTGGAGGGGTGGGGTCTTCATTCATGTCGGGAATGGTGTTGCTTGTCGCGTCATACTCCCCCGACCTCCTTTTTGAAGAATTGCTTGCAGCACCGGCAATATCTTGAAAACATTCTTGCTCCAACCATTTGTCATGACCTCTGACAATCTCCCACGCCCTGCTATGAGTAAATTGTTTTTTTCTTGCTGTATAGAAATCCATTTCAGCTTGCCTCACCACGTCCAAGTCATTGCACCCACTAGCCTTAGCACGTTTCTACATTATATACAAAATAATGTAATTGTAAATAAAAAGTACAGATTACGTAAAATAAAAAAGTATAGCTAATAACAAAATAATGTAATTGTAAATAATAAAGTATAGATTATGTAATTGTACCGCTTGGAGGTAGTAGCCGTTGAAAATACCCATGGCCGTGTTCATTGATCTCCACTTGGTATTCAACGCATGAAATGTTCGTGAACTCGAACCCAAAGTTGCCTCGTAATGCTCATGAATCCGTTTCCAAAAACCGTCGGACTTTTGTTCATTACCGACAACACCACATTCGGAGATTTGAACCCATGCTTTCGCCAAAGCCTCCTCTTGTGCCGGCGTCCAAACTTCACGGGCCTCCTCCGTGAAAGCTTTTTCTTCCTCTCGGATCGACTTCTTGAACTTCCTCATCTTCGCCTTCTTCGTTTGGTAGTGGTTGTGTTTGCACGCACTCACGTCTTGACTAAGGTTTTCGAACGGGAAAAACTCGCTTGTAGCATTGACATTGTAGTGTTGTGGATTCAATTGAGGAGGACCCATATTATATTGGAAAAATTGTGGAGATTGGGGTTGTGGAACATAAAATTGATTCGGGGATGGTTGAGAATAAAATTGGCTAAATCCTAACGGAGTTTGTTTTGGTTGATTCGGGGAGGTTGAGACCGACCTTGATGCGAGGTGAAAGGTTTTTTACCTCTCCTTGGATCCATAGTTTGGTGTTTTTGAAAGATTAGTGTGTGTTATAATTTGTGTTGTGTGTTTTTATTTTGAAAAATGAGGTGAAGTTTAGGTGTTAAATAGGAGTGATTTTTTTTTTTTTTTTTTTTTTTTTTTTTGGCTGAAAAATAGCCATTTATTAACGGCATACACTTTCCAACGTTCACTTTTCCAACGTAAACCTTCGGCTTCCCAACTCGAATTTCAAACCCGCCCCCTAACCCGCACTACACGGAATGGTGTAGCCGAGCGGGTTTACGAGCTCGATGGGCAACCCGACGTCCACTCCGTCTGCCCTAATCCCACATAGAAGAATGAAAGGAAATTGCGGTAATTAATATCCCTCAATGCATGGACATTATATGTTGTGTTTGTAAAATGCTTTCATTGATTGATTTGTCTATGTGAGAAGTATAATTATCACTTTCACATATTGAGATCACATCATTGAAAATTTATATCAATTCTTAACTTTTACTATTAATATCTTTTTACTGCAAACCATTTTTTGCATAACAAAGACCGCAAAGAGTTTCTCCCATGGTTCTATATATATGTGCTTAATCCAGTACTTTCTAACAAGTAGATGAATCGAATTTCTATCTTAAAAAAATAAATGACTCAAAATATTATATTTTCTCGCTTATGTGGATACTAATAGATTTAAATGTTGCACCAGGAATACTTAAACGAATGAAATATGACGTTTGTAATGTTGAAGCAAAGGCTTTTTTTAAACCCGAAACTGACGTCAATAACCAGGATTTCCTTAGGCTAAACTTAAAGGCAGGTCATTCAACAACAAAAATCGAGTTGCGTTAACCTCAAATTTCCCCTCTGGTGATGACTATAGAAGATATAAGATAAAAATCTAAACAAGAAATCAGTAATAGGTGCAAACTCTCAGTGGCCATGCCAACCTTCCTTAAAAAGGGAAGGTTTTACCCGTTTGAGTCTGTGTAGTGGTGAACTCAAAATCCATGGACTAGTCGACCAAAAAAGTCAAAAACCATGGTTACCCAAAAGAATAGATACTTGAACTGCAAAGTTCCTGTATCGACCTTTATCCAAGGTGAAATCGTTTATTATTATGCAATATACGGATTGTAATGGCTTGCACACATTCGCCGGCCCGACCATGGTCACATGCATGGATTCCAATAATTCCTTTTAAGAACATTATAATCATAATCATACTCATTTAAGCAATACAACTTTACATTATAAACTACATTAAAGTTATCAAAGCAATAGTATATACTTATACTTGCATTTTGAGGTACTCATAATTCTTGTGTTCACCTTGTAGGAACAAGCTGAAATGGATCGAATATCTGTTTCAGGAAGACATACTAACACTCTCGTAATAGCAGTCGATAAAGATACGGTGGTCTGAACACTATCACCGGTGTAGCCATTGAACTAGTATTGGACAAGTTACGAGTATTTTGACTGGGTTTAGCTGTCATAACTTTAAATTAAAATTGGAAACAAAGAAATTAATTAAAAACGGTCTATCCTAGTAAGTTGGGTTTTCTCATAATAATTTTACATTGTACTTTGATAAATGTTTGTATCCTTCACAGATTGATTTAAATGAATAGCATTATATTCTACAATACATATGGTTATTTTTCTTTTATACATGGTTCTTCAACCAATTTATTTTTTTGTGACTCCAAAAAACGTTTAAGTACAAAGGATATGGATGAATCTCATATCTCAGCTTGTTACATATGCGAAAAGCTTACATAACAAGATACTTCATATTCTCTATACAAGAAAATAAACCACTACTCAAAAGATAACATTAGACTCCTACGGAAAAAAAATTACTTTCTACCAAGGCCTTGGAGCTTGATATCATACGTGTCATAATAAGCATCCAAATTTCCCGGAAGATCGTAGACATGATCCGCATTGTCATCATAATCATCTTCACGATCATGACCACCACCAAATAGGTTCATTGATTCATCAAAAGTGTTCACAACCTCCTCTTCATGATCACTATCGGAGTCAACAATCTCTCCCACCTTAGAGAATGAGTTAACCCTATTAGTAGAAGAAGTAAACAAAAAATCCTTTTTATTACCAACCTTTTTAATTGGATTACCATCATCATCAACAAGAGTAGTTTTCCCATCAATAAGAAGCTTTTCAAACTCCCTAATTTTCTCAACAATAAGGGTAGGACCAATCTCGTTAGCTTCCATTGAATCACTCACAAACGGTTCTTGTGATACATTACGGGTCTTAAGAGACCCAACCTCCTTTACTTCCATTGTACTACCATAATCCACTACATTAGTAGGAGTGTCACATTCATTAGTATCGATCATATTAAGTGCAACAAAAGGATTAGATGTAGCAATCTTCGTCCCATTCGTACTAGCCACTTCAGTGGCTTTCTTCAACCAATTTATCTGAACCCGTTTTCACTTCTAGGATGTTATGACCAGAGCTCGACATGTGTTTTAGCAAGAAGCTGAAGATTTTTATACATATTAGTTATCACTTTTAAGGTATGTACAAGGCCTCTACAAACTTACATCGCGTTGCTTTGATTTATTATCCCATATGTGTCAACGAATGGAAATTGTGATACTTTATATAATAATCTGTATAGATTGTAGTCGTTGTGGATGATATTAGGTGGTTAAGCATTGTTGTAGACATTGAAAACAATATATTTCTTCAGCCTCCTTCACAAGGCTCAAATATCGATATAAATTCATTTTTTTTTTATTTAAAAAACAGGTGCTCGAGACCTCGCGTTATAAAACACCTCTACCACTACTGAAGTAAATCGAAAACGTGTTTGTATTGTCATACAAGAATGTGGTTTATTTCGAGTAAAGTTACAACATCACTTACTACTCGGGACGATGTCGTTTTGTTGCAGATGGTATGAGTATCAACCCGGCCATTAGATTTGTGGAAATGCATGAGTCGATATTAATTCTAGGTCGTTACTATTTATCAATAAGAACGTACTATTTCAACGTTTTGTCTCACATTATTTAAAGCATGATTGTTTTTAAAGCTGATATAACATAGTGGACGTACGATGTTTTTTTTTGAACGGCGGATTTATATTAGAACTAGCAAGAATCTAGAAAAAGCTACAAAGAAATAAGGTTCGGATTTTTCATCCACTCTATCCGACTAAATTTGGCATTACTCCTATATCTACACTAAAAAACGATCTAGATACAAGAACATAAAAAATAGTCGCCGTAGAAGGAATCCTTGTATCAAAAAGAGACTTGTTCCGATGATTCCATACTAGCCACCACGAAGCATAAATGGTCCTTTCCAACATGTTTTTATGTCTCGAGCTCATTCTCAGCGAAATAAGCTAATCAAGCCATTCTTACATGTACTCCAAAACTTCTGCAAAGATTTTTGACGCTTCACTTTTCATTTACAAAATTGAACCTCGTAAATCCAACTGAACATGATTATGATAATTTGTTTTTATGTGTCGTTATTACACTCATGTTCCTTAATACTTAGGATGAAAAACCTAGGTTTACGAATTACAGCTAGCTAATATACTGAAGTGTGAATGGATCACAACCTCTATATGGCTATCTAATATAAAAGAGAGGTGATAAAGTGTGGCAATAAGATTTTAGTTTTGATGTTTAAATAATATCGACGTCTTTTGTTAGATGCAAGTAAATTGAAATACTAAAATCTTTGTTAGATGCAAGCAAATTGTAAAGAAACAATCTCAAAATGGATTTTATAACGTCCACTAAGTTGGTAAACAAACAAATTGGAATTTTGGAATATGTGTTTGTGTATAATCTTTAGCAACCTAATTTTTATTCGGAGTGAGCTGCACTAGTAATGGGCTGATCCATCACTGAATGTTGAACCGGTCAGTACCAAGAGTTTATTGATCTATACGTGAGTAAGTTGGAACTTTCATTGAAATTTTACAATGTTGATTTGTATTATATCCTTGTTCCTTCACTCTTATTGATTCACATTTTGTCGGTCGCCTATTAGAGATGGTCGGTCGGTTGGGAGAAAAATGAATACATGGGTCGCTCAAACTACCGAGTTCGATGCATACCAAAAACAAGTTTTGGTTTGTGTTTTGATGTTTGGTTTGATGCTGGACTGTTAAGTTCTTTTTGTTTGTGTTTGATTTTTTTGTTTGTGTGTGTGGATGAAAGTATGTTTGCATGCGTGTTCTATATAAGGTGGTAGTATGTGTGTTGGAGCTACATGGTGATGAACAAGCTGAAGTTTGTATTATGTTTATAAATCATTATATTTAATGGTGAGTTAATAAATCACCGTTATATTTATCTAAGATATAAGGATATATAATGATGCTTGTTCATATATAATTGTTTCACTCGGTTAATGGCATGAGCTCAACGTTTGTTTTTGCGAATAGTTGTATTAATCCCACATATGTCATTGAAAGAAATGTTTGATACTTTATATATGTTATCATACACCTCTTTTGTAGAGTTGAGGTTGGTGTTATGTTGTTGGGCATGATGGAGATCAAAGGATTATAATATAATTCTTTGCTTCTTGTTCATGGCCTAATAACTAATATTAATACTCTTTATTTTTATTTTTATTTTGTCTGGGCTAATTGTATCCTATTGAAGAGCTTGTATGAATTTTTGACATATTGTGCTAGATTCTTTAATATTTTAACGCACTTACCATAGCAATACATATATTTTGGTGGTACTATTTTCTGGAAATCTTGAAATCTTGAAATTTTGTAATTCAACTAAAGTTATATCTCTCTTTGATAGACAAATTCATAACGCACGTGAATCAATTTATAAACCTTACAACTTGACACTTATATATAGAACTACACTAAAGTCAAACAAGGAAAAGAAAGAAAAGACTTGACCCGACTAACGATCGAAAATACCACTTTAACTAGTCCAATAAGAATTTAGTCTTAAAACTTTTCTCAGTGAAAGAATTTTCCTAAATGTTCAAATTGAATAATAGATTAGATAAGATGTTCAAGATCCAAAACTTCTTTGTATGGATCACATTTGCCTTGATCGTGAGCATGTGGAATTTCCTCTACACGAACCATCAATAACACTTTATTAAAGGGCCCATCATAAGGCTGCTAGTATCTCACAAGCCCAATAATAAACTAATCCTGGAACTATGGTGCACTGTGGACCCAAGTACTTATAAGTGACCGGGCTTACAATTTTCTTTTTTTCGATAATACAGTGGATCAACTAAACAAAACATGTAACACAGATTTTTTGGGATCATGTTCTTGTCGGAAAAATCTAAACTTTAACAAAGAAATTATACTATACGGCAAAATTCCATGAAGCTCATGTGAACCCCCGGAACCCCCTCGGGGTTTCTCCCTTTTGCAGTGTTGTAGGTGATAGAGTAATTGATGAGAGATCATTCAATCAAATTGTTGCATATGTCTATTAAATTTACGTGCCTTAATATATCGGGATGAAGATGTAGGTTTTAATGCCACATCTGTAAGAATGGCAACTAAGTAATATACTGAAGTGGGAATGGATCACGACCTGAAAATGACTCTATCTAATATTAAATAGAGGTAACAAATTGGGTCAACCTAGTTTTTATAAAAAAAATAAATAAAAATAACCAAACCCGACCGGGTTTCAAGACCCAGGTTGACCCGGGTCACTCAAAACCCGGCAGGTCTAAACGGTTAACTCAGATTTTAAAAACCCGGGTTTTTTTTACCTGTTTTTGTGGTCGGGCACAGGTCCATTCGGTTGAACAGGCCAGGTCGACCCGGGTTTGAAAACATTGATTTTAAGTCCTTATATGACTCGTTCTTCAGCCAATTTTATCTTATGGAATATAGCTGTTATCGTGACAGAGTAATTATATGTTTGAACCCGTTTTCACTTCTAAGATGTTATGACTAGAACTCGATGTGTTTTGGCAAGTAGCTGAAGATTCTTATACTTATTGGTTTTCACTTCTAAGGTATGTACAAGCTAAGGCCTCTTACAAACTTACCTCGTGTTGCTTTGATTTATTATCTCACATGGGCCAATGAAAGGAAATTGTGATACTTTTTATAATATTGTAATAATACAAACTAAAACCACATTTGAAAATCAAATTAAATTAATTTAACAGTAATAAAACAACAATAATATTCTCCTACTAAGTCCAACATTATAATGAAACATAAGCCAATGTACTAAATAATGTTGTCATCGATAAACTAAGTATAAACAAAAGCTAAAATTATCTCATGGTAGTATTTATTTTGTTCTCTTATAAAGAAATACAACTTTATTTACCATATAAAAGTCCTTCAAGAGTATATTAAATAATTCTTTATGAAGTAAGTCCTTATAATTAAAATAACATTCAAATTAGCCTTTAGTTACTTATATGAATTTAATATAAAAGATATATATGGTAAGGCTTGATAAAAGCTTCGAAGAGCTATCAAAAACTTGAACTTGACTTGTTATATGTTTTGAGCTAATTTATTAGGATTGAGCTTGGGCTTGAGCTTGATAAAAGCTTGACTCAATCGAGTCAAGCTCAAGCTCGAGCTCGAGTTACTTGATAAAAGCTTAGCTTGATTGCATCCCTAACTTAGAGCCCATTAGTTACTTCACATTAGATAATACTAACTGTCATGACAGGAAATTCACTAAACAAAAAAATTCAGCTAAATTTATAATGAGCACACAAATAGTATTATTCAGAATTGCAACTAAGAATGAGTCATGTCTAAATCTAACTATAGGCACCTTAATACTTCGTTTTTCTCTTTATGATCACAATTTCAACATTTAAACCGACATAGAAGAATGAAAGGAAATGGTGGTAATTAATATGCCTCAATGCATGGACATTATATGTGATTGTGTTGGTAAAATGCTTTCATTGATTGATTTCACTATGGTTATTGTAAGTGCTTATGACCAGTTCTTCAACCAATTTTATCTTATGGAATATAACTTATGACTAGAGCTCGACATGTGTTTTGGCAAGTAGCTGAAAATATTTATACTTACTAGTTTTCACTTCTAAGGTATGTACAAGGCCTCTTACAAACTTACCTCGTGTTGCTTTGATTTATTATCCCACATGGACCAATAAAAGGAAATTGTGATACTTTTTATAATATAGTGTATAGATTGTAGTTGTAGTGGATGATATTAGGTAGTTGAGCGTTGTTTTGGATATTGAAGAGGATATGTTTCTTTAGTCTTCAGAGCAACGCTCAAATATCGATATATATTCTTTTTTGTTAAATTTTTTTTTGAAACCAGGATCTTTAGACCTCGCGTCATAAATAACGTACTATTTCAACATCGATTAAAGAGTGAACTAAATAACGTACTATTTCAACATCGATTAAAGAGTGAACTTTTTTCAAGCTAATTAACATAGTGGATACGAGTAGCATGTCTTAAAGTTAAGATTATGTTTTCATGTCTTGATAATAATACGTTTAGTGGACATACGATGTTGATTCGAAAACTTTTGTGTACTCTTAAATTTTTGCAAAGATATTTGACACTTCACATTTCATTTACAAAGAGAGAAGAATGAACCTCGTAAATCTCAAATGAACATAATTATGATAATTTGTTTTTTATGTGTCGTTATTAAACTCATGTGCCTTAATACTTAGGATGAAAAACTTAGGTTTTAAGAGTTGCAGCTAGTTAATATTCCGAAGTGTGAATTAGGGGTGAGCAAACGACCCGAACGGACTAGACCGACCGAGACTGGACCGGACCGGACTGGACCGACCACATTTGGTCCGGTCCTCGGTCTATGCATTTGGGCTTATTCGGTCCTCAGTTCGGTCGGTCCGGTCCGGACCACAAACCAACTATTTTAGCCTTAGTGGACTCCAAAAGGTCCGGTCCGACCGACGGACCGACCGAGACCGGACCGACCACATTCGGTCTCGGTCTCGGTCCCGGTTTTTACCTAAATTCGGTCTTCGGTCTTGTCGGTCCGGTCCGGTCTTGGACCGATGCTCACCCTTAGTGTGCATGGATCACAACCTCTAATGACTATCTATATTGTTGGGTTCAGTAAATACCCAAACCCCTTAATCTAGGATTTGAATAGAAAATAACCTAATTGTTTAATCCGTTAAACACTATCGTGTCATCGAGTGCATAGTCTCTCGGTGAGTCATCTTCGAGATACTCAAGATGAGGCGAAGAAGAAGCCTCCACCACTCGAAGGCGGAACTTAATGGGTGAAGACTAAGTCGAAGAAGATGGTGGATTCGGTGGTGATGACAATAACTCACCGAATCCCTAAGACTCTCTCCAATCATAACACCGAAGACAAACTCAAGGAAGAGATCAAGGCTATGAAGACTAAAGAATGAGCGGACTAGACGGAAAAAGTTTACCCAGATAAAACTAAGTCCCCAAATGTTTACCCGATAAAACTAAGTCCCTAACTACTAAAGCCGTATCTTCCCATTTATAGTAAGTGGCGATACTAAATGATTCTCATTAGGAAAGAAGCCTCACGCCTAACTATAAATAGCAAGGTAAAATGAACCTAATATATCAATATTCGTGTTTGCTGTGATCTATGTTTTTGTCTTCTAGGTTAAAGTTAATAATCATACTTGTATAAATAGCATAAGAGAGTGAGTGAAAAGTTTAAGCTTTTGAATTGTAAAAACATACACACACAAGCCATCTTTTCACTCCTCCTAATACAACTTTATCCTTGAGATAGCTCAGTGGGTTCTAAGAGTTGTGCTCAGACTTAGCCTGAGCTTAGAGAGGAGTCACCAAACTTTGTCACTTCAATCTCAAGTACTATTCCACAAGTACTTGGGTAATGTATTCTTTTGATTCATTTCTAATAAGAATATAAACGTTGAAAATTTATAAGTGTGTTTTACTTACGTTAATTTCAGTCATTATTCACTATTAGTTTGTTTTATTTACTTAAACTGTTTTATACGATAGTGAATAGGGAACAACAAGTGGTATCAGAGCGAGGCTGATTATAAAACTTTTTATAAAACTTAAGACGCCTAAATCGCTTTTAAATCGGGATCTCTATGGTCGAAATTGATGTACCCCAACTAGTCGATAAAAGGGTGGAGCTTTTTCATTGTTGCCCTAGACTTGAAGTTGGTAAATTCAACAAATGGAAAAAGCGATGCTTTGCTATTTGATCGATGGAACCTTATTATATCAAGTGTATAAATGAAGGTCCATTTGTCCCAAAGATCGCCAAGGTTTGCCCAAACCAAGCTCGATGGACTCGGGATGAGAGAAGAGTGGTCAACCAGACCAAAGACTCAAAAGTATCATCATATCATGTCTTCCGATGATATTATGGAGTCGACCATAAGTCAGTAGTATGACTAAACAAACTGGGATGACCTTGTTCACGTACCATGAAGGCCCATCCGATACCAAGGAAAACAGGATAATGGACACGAAACTTGAGTATAATACCTTCGTATTAAGGACTCAGAAACTTTGTCTCAAACTTACACCTGATACAAAAAGCTTTTAAATGAATTGTCAAATGATGGTGTTAAGTTGTCCAAACATGAGATTAATGTTGGTTTTGTCAATTGTCTCCCTGAGAAGTGGTTAAATTTCTCTCAGGGACTTAGAAATGCAAATCATATCCAAAATCTTGAACTTCCTGAAATTTATGGGAAATTTGTCTATGAGGAAAACCTCATCAACAGACGATACCCTGACTTAAAGAAGTCTCAGGAAGTCAAGAAGTCCCTGACCACTACCTCACCTGTATCAACTGCTTTCTTTTCTAACAATGTTGTTCAAGATTTCCAAGAAACTTTTGATGATGAGCTTGATGAGAGATCAAGTGAGGAGTACTTAAATGACCTGAACGTTGAATTTCAGGAAAGGGTACTCCTTGCAAAATCTCGAAGATTTATAAAAAGAAACAAAGGTTTTTCAAATGCTAAAGCAAATAAGGACACCGAATGCTTTAAGTGTCACAAAAGAGGTCATTTTGCAAAAGACTTTTTCAAAAACAATTTCGAACCTCTTATAAACCACCGTGGTCAAATCACCCATAGGCTTTAGCAAATTTCAATCAAAATTTATCGGCCTCATCAAAATTTTCAAAACAAATATGATCAAAACAAAATGGTTGATTATGAGTCAAAGTATAGGAAAATCAAAGCTAAGCTTGCATTGCTTGAGGCCGATCTCTAAAACAAAAAGTGTTCAATCATGCGGGGTAAAAACAAAGGTCTTGTTCTTTGAAATCTTCGATCGATGAAGAGCCAGTCTCATCTGATGATGAAATGGTGCATGTCAATGCACTGATGGCCCTCTTAGAGGAAGACAAGCTAGCTGTTGGGAAAAATCATGCAAGGAATGGTGAATGGGTCAACATCACAATGAAGAAGGTAAATATTCTACTTTCTATGGATGACGACTATGATTGGCAGTCTTATATGAATAATCTTAATGTTGACCTTAAGTTCGTAGAAGAGCAAAGACTGAATCTTTTTTCAAAATACAACAAGCTAAGTTTTGAATTAAACAAGTGTAGGGATGAACTGCTTCTTTTAAAACAAGCTAAGCTTGAGGTCGCCACTTTGCAAATTCAAAACACTAAACTAGTTAAAAGAAATCGGGCTCTTCAAGATGAACTCAAAAGGTTCATGATATCCTTAATAGTTGGATCGCTAAAAATCCTGTGGTCTTTGATGTTGTGGGTGCCCCAAGAGCAAAAAAGAGAGTCATAGGAGAAAATCATCTCCCGACTCTCACAACAAAGACCGAGTCCCAAACCATTTGTGTCGTGGCATCATTACCAATATGTTGACTGCTCCCAAGCCCAAGTGATTGGATTGAAAGACTTAACCCCGAGAGTAAGCTTCCTAACTTTGACTCGGAAGAATTCTAGAGCACGAAAGTCAAGCTCTAAAGAGCATGCTTG
This sequence comes from Chrysanthemum lavandulifolium, assembly GCA_022545495.1. Classification (NCBI taxonomy): domain Eukaryota; kingdom Viridiplantae; phylum Streptophyta; class Magnoliopsida; order Asterales; family Asteraceae; genus Chrysanthemum; species Chrysanthemum lavandulifolium. Next base: position 17,084,646 of record CM040244.1, on the reverse strand, counting down.
ACTCCTGATGTGCCCAGAGGTACCGAACACATCTCCGAGTCTCAAGATGAATCTCAAGCACCACTTCCACCCTTGGAACCTCTTGAGGTCCGATCCTAGCTCGAGCTTACTCCATTACAATACAATCCACACTCTCCTAAAGAAAAGTCTCGGACTTGGTAGAACCATCCCGAAAAGACCATCAAAACCAACTCAACAAGAATATACCCCCACCGAAACTTCCACATCCTCTCGTCCCCAATGAAGTGACCAAATTCAAAGAATCGATCGAACTTGTAAGGAAGCTAACCGACAAAATGGAATCCATTGAAAGGTCCTGAATCAATCAAAGAGACAAAGTCGCCTTCCTCTAGTTCCTCAAAGTCAAAAGCCACCACCAAAACAAGCGTAAGTGTGATATGTGCCACTATACCGGTCATACCACCGACAACCGTTATAGAATCCTCTTTTGTATGATCGCAAAAGGATGATCACGTAACCGCCGATCACTTGCAATATCTAAGTTCACTCGACCAAAAATCTACACCAAATTTGGTCATCGTGATGCTTCTACATCCAAGCTCGCTCAAAAGTTGAGAGCAAAGCCTTTTCCTCCTTGCCCACACTGTGGCTTTAATGATCATCGCTCGATGATTGTCTTATGAACACATCTTTGTGATATTTGCGGTAACACACTCATAAGACATCCCAAAGATGACAATGTCATCCATGCAAGGAGAAAATCAAAGCAACCCAAAATCACCGAGTCATCCTCGCCTCTAAATGCAAAACCCGTTGTAGCACAATGCACTCCACCACCGACCATGAATCGATTGCCCAATTCAAAGAGACCATGAGACCCAAGCCCACTAGTAAGTGGGTCACGAAGAGAAACTAATTCGCCATCGCTTGTGCAGAGGCATGCCATGGAGCCTATCCGCATCTAGACAGGTGGATGCTCAAGCATGACCGAGTTAAGGAATATTTGCATAAGTATGTAAAGGAACCAGGGACCCAAGGTAGTATTTGGTGATAACTCATCATGTCCCATCAAGGTTATGGTTCAAGAACTGCAACGAATAGTTTTCTCTAGGATAGCTTATGTCAATGGTCTCAAGTACAATCTCATCCGTGTCGATCGACTATGTGATGCTAAGTACATTGTGCAATTCAATGACAAACAAGGTACCATTTTCAATGCCAACAAGGAAGTTGTGTTGATTGCTCTAGGAGAGATGATGTTTATGTCTTAGACATGTCAACTCTCTAAAGATGGAACTGCCTCTTTGCCAAAGCCACCGAAACTATCAACTGGTTGTGGCACAAGAGACTCTCACACTTAAACTTCAAAACATCAACAACTTGGCAAAACAAAACAAGGTCCTTGGCTTACCATCACCGGTTTTGCAAAAGATAAACCATGCTCACTGTGAAAAAGGCAAACATCAAAGAGCATCTTTCAAAACCAAGCAAAATTTCTCTATCAATAGCTGCCTTCACCTCTTGCATATGGATCTCTTTGGACCAACGGTCCTAGATCAATCCAAAGATGAGAAGTATACACTTGTCATTGTTGATGAGTTTTCAAGATACACTTGGGTATACTTTCTTTCCAAAAGAGTCAGTAATCGATACTATAATGTCATTCATCGTGAACATTGAAAACAGAATGACATTACAAGAAACAAATTAGGACCGACAATGGTACCGAGTTTACAAATGCCGAAATGAGAGTTTACGTGATGAAAGGAATCTCCAAAATTTCTCATCTCCTTACACCCCCGAACAAAATGGGGTAGTGAAGGAAAAACAGAACTCTCATTGAGGTGCAAGAACTATGTTAAATGGTTCACTCTCTCAAAGCATTTCGGATTGAAGTCACAAAACAAACTGTTACACTCCAAACAGGCCAATCATTGTCAAAAGACATAATAAAATCCCATATGAGATATTCAAAGGTAGACTTCCTAACATCAGCTACTTTCATGTGTTTGGATGTCCTGTGTTTATTCATAACCACAAAGATCATCTAGGCAAGTTCGACACTAAAGCTGATGATGGATACTTTCTAGGTTACTCACTGATCTCCAAAGCCTTCAGGGTATTTAACACAAGGAGACAACAAGTTGTGGAAACCTTTCATGTCACCTTTGATGAAAGTGTAGAAAGCATCAGTTCACCAACACCTCGGGAGGAAATAGGAATTGATAACTCATCAAGATATCCTCCCGATGAGTATAACACTAAAATGAATTCCTCATACCAAGTCGATGTCGACATCTCATATTATGTCTTGCCTCACAACCCGTCACAACCAAGTATCGGTGAATACATTGATAATCGTCGATCGGTCTCACGAGATAGGTAACACCGATCCAAATGATCAAGAACACATGATTCACTCCGATTCTCCAGTGACATCCTCAAGCTCGGATCCTAGACCACAAAGTAATTGGAAAGATCTCGTGACATTGAGCTTGTAGACATCATTGGTGAACCCACCGAGGGCATGCTCACTAGAAGCATGGTCGCTAAGTTAATCGTAGCTTCACCAATGAATGTCTATATGCGATTACGTATCGATATAGAACCCAAAAGTGTCATCGAAGCTCTAAAGCACCCAAGCCGGGTTCGAGCCATGCAAGAAGAACTTTAACAGCTTGATAAAAACAAGGTCATGACCTTGATCAAATGTCCTCAGGATGTCATTGTCATAGGAATGAAGTGGGTTTTCAGAAACAAAACTGATGAAAATGGCACTGTCATTAAAAACAAAGTCAGACTTGTAGCCAAAGGTTATGATGAGACATTTGCTCCTGTTGCATGAATGGAAGCCATCAGGATCTTCCTTGCATATGCTACCTACATGAACTTCAAAGTTTACCAAATGGATGTAAAAAGTGCACTCCTAAATGGTGAACTCAAGGAAGATGTTTATGTTCAACAACCTCCTGGCTTTGAGAGTAGTGAATTCCCTGACTATGTCAGCAAGCTTGATAAAGCCATTTATGGACCGAAACAAGCTCCCAGGGCATGGTATGAAACTCTCTCAGCCTTCCTGATCCAAAACAAGTTTGTTAGAGGAAAGATAGACAACACATTGTTTATCTATAGGACAAAACAAGATGTGATCTCGGTCCAAGTATATGTTGATGACATCATCTTTGGCTCAACAAACTACACTCTTTGCAAACAGTTTGAAAACTAATGACAAAGAAGTTTGAAATGAGCATGATGGGTGAACTCATATACTTCCTAGGACTACAAATCGTGAAAACCGATAAAGGAATCTCCATCATCAAGAGAAGTACACAAGAAATCTCTTGAAGAAATATGAGATATCCGATCGTGCCTCGGTGAAGACTCCAATGGTCCCACCTAACAATCTTGGACCCGATCTTCTTGCAAATCAAGAATCAAACTCATTTCGGAGGATTGTTGGCTCATCGATGTATCTAATCGCTTCTGCACTGACATACAATTCTCACTGCCTAATAGCAAGATATCAATCCAATCCTAAAGAATCCCACCTCACTGCAGCCAAAAGGATGCTCGGTACTGAAGGAACACCAAGCCTTGGACTCTACTATCCAAAGTGCTCGTGGTTTGAACTCAAAGGTTACTCGATTCGATTATCTTGGCCGCAACATGGACGTAAAAAGTACCTCGTGGTCCCGTCAATTTCTTGGAGGAAAAGCGGTTTGTTGGAGTGCTAAAAGCAACAATCGGTAGCTATGTCTTCACCTGAAGTTGAGTATGTGGTCGCAGCAGATGTCAGGTTAATGTTTTATGGATGAAAAGTCAACTCGGTGACTATGACATCCATTACAAAATGGTACCCATCTTCCGTGACAACACCAAGGCAATTGCAATCTCCAACAACCACGTCCTCCATCAAAGAACCAAACATATTGATATCGATATCACTTCATCGTGGATCACATAATGAAAGGAGACATAGAACTTCATTTCATCCCTACTAAATATCAACTTGCCGATATCTTCACCAAACCTTTGGATGAACCTACCTTCGAGAGAAAATTTGTCAATTGGGAATGTTTGACATTGAAAGTCGGGCATCCGAAAACCAATCTCAAGAAGTTCTTTGAATTGGTTCATCTTCCCGAACAACCAAAATCAACCTCTCACTGAATGAGTAAGACTCACTCAGGGTCCCTGACATAAAGCATTGAATGATTAACTAAATGCTCCAAGTATTAGTTACTTAAATGTCCTAGGTTGGTAATCCCACCAATTTAATATAGGAATATATGTCTTCTTCGTCGGTCTCATCACTTACCCCATCCCACTTGGCATTAAATGCCCTCTCACAAAAAATATCCTATGGATATTTTAACACGCAAAGTGCACTTTTACCGTACCTTGCAATCGCTTCCCTTGCAATACGGGATTTTATCTGCGGGTAGTGGTGGGTGGCATTAAATGTGGAATTTCAAATGATTTCAAAACCGTCTTTACAATCCACGCTCATGCAAAACCACCCTCTCACCACTCTATAAATTCCTCTTCTAAACCAAACACACACACAAATTATTTTCGCAACAAAACTCATCAAAATCCTTTCTCAAATCCAGAAAAATTTGTGTGTTCTCAAAAATCTTTAAACCTTCTTTGGAAAACCCTCCTTGTAAACATTTACAAAAGTTTTTCATCACAAACTTGAAAGATCTAAAAACTTTGATTGTTCTAGTCAAAATGCATTTTTTTAAACCCTAAAATCCTTTAAAATGGAAATGGCTAGAGCACAATCTCTCTAGTTTGCTTCTCAGTGGGTAGGGGATCTTACAAATGTTGAATTTAAAACTAATAATGTCATAGGCAATTTTGAATACCTCAAACCGTCCCACTACAAAGACATTATGAAATTTTTGTTTAATCGCCCACGAAAATGGCCTTTGTTCGGTGTCCTCCATTGTTTACCAAAATCTCCTCGGGAGTTTTGGGCAACAACAAGGCCTTTGACCGACACCCCATCGATGAGAACAACCTCGGACCTCTCGTGAATATCTCATCGATTCGGTCTTCACGGGGCAACAACAATTCACCGGATTATAAAACGTTTTGCACTTCAACAGGGTTGGATTATAACAAAGGAGTTTATGCGCCCATCCCGAACCCTCCACAAAAGGATGGGTTAAAACAAATCGTTTTAGATCCAACTTTTTGGACAAGACCCCAATACCAAAAGCTCATTTCCGTGGCTTGGAGGATCATATTCACTTTTGTGATTCGTGTCCTCGGCGGGAACCACTCATCCACTTAACAAGTTAACTCTATTCAGCTTGATGATGGCATACCGCTTGATGAATGGGGTCATCAGGATATAGGGAGATCATTTACAAGTGATCTCAGAATTGCTACAGAGCAAAACTAGGACGAAATACGTTTCGTATCCTAGGTTTGTCTCTTGTGCTTTGCAAGTGTTACCGGGTTCAAATTATCCTCGTGAAGAAAATTTTGGTGCTTTACCGGGCATCCCGAGCCAATCAAATTTTCAAAATGACCCATCCCTTGTCACTCCTATTGAATTGACGGCCCATATGGTTGTCAGAACAACTGAAGGAATCGGTGTCTCCAAACCCCGCTCCTAAAAGAGAAAGGGAAGTCTCATACTTGGGACTAAGACTAAACCCAATTCTCGGGGCCCCGAGGCTTGTGAACACAAACCTAAAAGGCACAAAAGGCCCGAGACTAAACAGACACCCACTAATGACCAGCAACATCCACCCCGTGACAACGAAGGACACCGATACATCACGGTCGGTGCCGCTTGGTCACAACTACTACTCCCAAGATCCGTAGGGAAACAAACAACCCACTAGGTAGGGGAGCGCCTTCCACAACGCCCTATGATGACATTAGCCAATCAAAGCCTTTGTCAGAGGGCACACTGATCGATCCCAAAGACTGAGAAGGAATCAAACAATCCGCTGATAGGGATGCAACTATCACTGGCTCCGCCAAAGGCACTGGAAACACCCACCGTTGTCTCGGGGGTCACTGGGGACAAAGACTCGGAGGAAAGAAATAACCCACCGATACGGAACCCAAAACCAATCCGACTCCCAAGAAGGTACTGGAAACTCCCACCGTTGTCCGAGGGGTCAACGAGGACAAAGACTCGAGGAAATATACCACCCATCGATATGGAACCCATCACCAACCCCTCGCTAACCATTCTTGATGTCACCGAATACTATTCTCAGAAGATGAGCTTCTTTGGCCCGATGATGAAATCTTATCGGTTGGGGATGAAGTGGACCCGAGGTTCAATCGAACAAGAGCCTCACCGATCCAAAGGAGCATACCGAGTCACCCTTTCAACCGTAAGATAATAACTCGGACTCATCATCCACTCGGTCAATTTAACCGCTTTGATAACATTCTTCCAACACCGAAAGACACCGGTTCGGTGGATCACTAAAGCTTCAAGGAAGTCGACTGGGTTATTGAAAAGTTTTGGGATCAACACACTAAAGCCGCCGCCATTGCGTTGATCTTAGATCCGATGTGCTCACCTTCAAAGAAAATGTTCATGAGCACGAGATCTTATGTACCAACATCTTCTCGGTCGATGAAAACCGTTAAGTTTCTCAAGCATCTTCAGACGTGTGGGGTTAAAATTGATGAAATCAGGGATGTTGTCAAAGAAGACCCAGCACTCAATGCCAAAGTGCTGGAGGCCACTGAGGTGTATGTGAAAAATTCATCTTGACTCACTGAAATAATAGATATGCTCCCATCGCAAATATTCGTGGTCTCCAATCTTCGATTCGCCTCTTCGCACCACGGTGGGCTCGTTAAATACTCGTAGCCGCTTTGGCTCAGCCTCGCCTTCTATGGCCCGGAATCTTGGACCCAATGACCGCTTGGAGATCTCTCAAAGCTAATTTGGAAGCAAAGGTCACCGGCATTCAAACCGATACTTCGATATCAAGGCCATGATCACCGAAATCTATCAGCCTTCAAGGGTCAAGCAACACCGTCCCCTCAAGCCTAACACTAACTCTTGCCCTCACCGACGCTCCTACAATAGTTGAGGGGAATCTTCTTCAATAAACTCCTCTTCACACGAGGGGAGCAAACACCACCAAGATCTCGCACTCCAATATAATCATCACCACCGGTCTCAAGAACACCCATCTTATCACTTCCACCGCAAACATCAACAACAACAACAACACTGACAGTTACATCTCCCATCATGACAACACCACCACCCCTGGTTGCATCATCCTCCTCAGGACAGGATAAAGGAAAAGGAATAATGACAACTACTGAGCCTGAGAAGATTCCCTACAAAATCGGTGACACTGAATACCTTCTCACTCCTCAACAGCTAACCAAATACCTTGCCAAAGAAGAAAGGAGATTGAAACAAGCTGAGGACGATAAGAAGACTAAGGAAGCCCTGGTTAAAGTGATTGCCAAGAAGCCAAAATGGGAATTGATCCTAAGAAGCTTGAAAAGGTTCAGCAGACAGAGGTTCAAGGATGCTCAGCAAAGATAAATGGTGAAATGAAAAAGCGGTTGGAAGAAAAGAACAAAAGAACTGCACCATCGGGAAGGCAAGAATTGACCATTACAATTGACAATGTCAAGCGTAAGACCGCCCGAGAAGATCATCGATGTCAAAATCATCCCGTGTCTAAGCCACCGGCAATGAACGTCTGAGGGGTTGATAAAAGGCATTTCGAGGTACATGATCCCCTTAAATTCACCGACTTTGGGATCATCGAACTCGATGAACTTGGTCCGATAATAGAAAAGAAGCAAAATGCGGTGGTTAAAGAGTCATGAAGATGCTCAAGAAGAGGTATGAAAGACTAAGAGATACACCAAGACAACTGGGTATTCACTGCCTTGATCGCACCACAAGGATCTCAACCTCGCCTTCAAGGTAAAAGAAAGAGGTTGAGTTCCACTGAGATAAAAGTGCACGGACTCGAATGCAACAGGAACCGCGGAAGGTGTTAAGTTCGTCAACTGTCTAGTGATTGAGAAGCACGAAGAGGGCTATTCCACATTGATGTCTATGGAAACCCAAGATTTCAAAGATGGAGTGATATTGATCAGTGGTGTGGCCGCAATGTCGAGCTACATACCGGTGGCCTCTCATATCCAAAGCCCAAGAAACCTCGTGTTCGCCAAGACCAGAATGCCAAGATAAGAGAGCACCGACAAAGAAACACTCCTAAAAAGAAGCCTAAGCTTGAAGCATCGGGGATCCATCTCAACCGATATCATTGTGATTTATCTTTTGTACTAGTGATAGGAACCATGTAATATGATCAATAAAAGATGTATGTTTTATTAAAATATTCGATGTTCCTTAAATGTATTCATTAGTACATTCGGTAAGAAGAAGCCAATTGCTCACTTACATCGATCAAACACTTAGGCTATTTGTATATCCAAATAGGGGAGACTGCTGGGTTCAAGAATACCCAAACCCCTTAATCTAGGATTTGAATAGAAAATAACCTAAGTGTTTAATCCGTTAAACACTATCCGGTCACCGAGTGCATAGTCTCTCGGTGAGTCATCTTCGTGATACTCGGTGAGGCGAAGAAGAAGCCTCTCACCTCGAAGGGGAACTTAATGGGTGAAGACTAAGTCAAGAAGAAGATGGTGGATTCGGTGAGTGATGACAATAACTCACCGAATCCCTAAGACTCTCCAACTGTAACATCAAGACAAATCAAGGAAGAGATCAAGGCTATGAAGACCAAGAATGAGCGGACTAGGCGGGAAAAGTTTACCCGTATAAAACTAAGTCCCCAAATGTTTACCCAGATAAAACTAAGTCCCTAACTACTAAAGCTATATTTTCCCATTTATAGTAAGCGGCGATACTAAAGGAGTCTCTGTTAAGGAAAGAAGCCTCGCCGCCTAACTATAAATAGCAAGGTGAACAGTAACCGAATATATCAATATTCGTGTTTGCTGTGATCTATGTTTTTGTCTTCTAGGTTAAAGTTAATAATCATGCTTGTATAAACAGCATAAGAGAGTGAGTGAAAAGTTTAAGCTTGTGAATTGTAAAAACACACACACACACAAGCTATCTTTTCACTCCTCCAAATACAACTTTATCCTTGAGATAACTCAGTGGGTTCTAAGAGTTGTGCTCAGACTTAGCCTGAGTTTAGAGAGGAGTCACCAAACTTTGTCACTTCAATCTCAAGTACTATTCCGCAAGTACTTGGGTAATGTATTCTTTTGATTCATTTCTAATAAGAATATAAACGTTGAAAAATTATAAGTGTGTTTTACTTACGTTAATTTCAGACATTATTCACTATTAGGTCACTGAGTGCTATCAGGTCACTAAGTGCATAGTCTCTCGATGAGTCATCTTGGGATACTCGGATGAGGCGAAGAAGAAGCCTCCACTCGATGAGGCGGAACTTAATGGGTGAAGACTAAGTCAAGAAGAAGATGGTGGATTCAAGTGGTGATGACAATAACTCACCGAATCCCTAAGACTCTCTCCAACTGTTAACACCGAAGACAAACCGAAGGAAGAGACCAAGGCTATGAAGATCGAAGAAGGAGCGGACTAGGCGGGAAAAGTTTACCCGATAAAACTAAGTCCCCAAATGTTTACCCGGATAAAACTAAGTCCCTAACTACTAAAGCCATATCTTCCCATTTATAGTAAGTGGCGATACTAAATGATTCTCTCATAAGGAAAGAAGCCTCGCCACCTAACTATAAATATCAAGGTTAACGATGAACCAATATATCAATATTCGTGTTTCTTTGTGATCTATGTTTTTGTCTTCTAGGTTAAAGTTAATAATCATACTTGTATAAATAGCATAAGAGAGTGAGTGAAAAGTTTAAGCTTGTGAATTGTAAAAATATACACATACACAAGCCATCTTTTCACTCCTCCTAATACAACTTTATCCTTGAGATAGCTCAGTGGGTTCTAAGAGTTGTGCTCAGACTTAGCCTGAGCTTAGAGAGGAGTCACCAAACTTTGTCACTTCAATCTCAAGTACTATTCCGCAAGTACTTGGGTAATGTATTCTTTTGATTCATTTCTAATAAGAATATAAACGTTGAAAATTTATAAGTGTGTTTTACTTACGTTAATTTCAGTCATTATTCACTATTAGTTTGTTTTATTTACTTAAACTGCTTTATACGATAGTGAATAGGGAACAACATATATCTATATCTATACTACTTATAATGCACCAAGGCACCTCACTCTTAATTTTAAGACGTACAAGAAATTAAGCATGGCTTACAACATTTTAATGCACCCAATTTTCAGAATTACAACAAAGTAAGCATATTGTACAACAAAATAAAGCTTGGTGTCATTTTACGACCAAAATTCTATCAAACAACATTAATGCTATTAAAAACACCCCTTCACCAAAAATTACAACCATTTAAACACAATGTACAATAGCTGCAACCAATTTTCAGATTTACAACAGAATAAGCATAGTGTACAACAAAATAAGCATGATGTAATTTTAAGACTTATTTTCAGACTTACAACATTACTGCTATTAAAGTGGTCAATGTTATTAATGACTATAATGGCTACTACTTACAAGAAAAAAAATATAGTGTACAACACTTTAATGCACATAATTTTCAGATATACAAGACAAGAAGCATAATGTACAGCAAAACAACACATTAATGCTATTTAATGTAGTCAATTATTTAATTGGTCAATAAATACAATTAATACAGTTATTAAAACACCCCTTACATAAGAAATACAAATTATCAAGCATATTGTACAGCCAAATTAAACACAATTCCTGCATTAAATTTCACTACTACAAATAATAAAGCACATTATACAAATATTCAAGCCCGAATGGACAACGGGCCAAATGGGCTTGAGCCCGAACGGGCGCGGACCAAACGGGCTCGAGCCCGAACAGACACGGGCCAACGGGTTCGAGCCCGAACGGACACGGGCTATACGAAATTCTTGATATTCGTAAATTTATTGTTAAAAAGAATATAATAAACTAAATTACATTATTCATTGAAAAATTTTATTTCAGGGTACCCGCCGCTGCAACGCGCGGATACCCTGCTAGTCTAATATGAAATAGAGGTGATAAAGTGTGAAAATAAGATTTTAGTTTTGATGTTTAAATAAAATCGACATCTTTTAACTAAAAAGTCATGAAAGTAAATTGTAATACTAAAAGCTTTGTTAGATGCAAAAATATTGCAAAGAAACAAATTGGAATTTTGGAATATGTGTTTGTGTATAAACTTTAGCAACCTAATTTTTATTCGGAGTGAGCTGCACCAGTAATATTGCAAACGATGTTTGGGGGCTGTTTGATTGGTGCTTAATGGGTTGAGCCAAAATTGAATGTTGAACCGGTCAGCACCAAGAGTGTATTGATCTATACATGAGTAAGGTCGTATTTGATAGCTTTTGAATTGGGCAATTAAGAGGAGATGATATGAATCGGTCAGAGCAAATGTTGTTTGACAAAATAATATATGAGACTGAATGAATATGAAAGCCTCTGAATCGTGCATGGCTAAAAGGATGCAAAATCGTACAGCGCTTTAACTCTTCCTATTTTGTCTTTTTATGTTTTTAATCACCGACTCATTTTTTCCTTTCTAACTTTACTCGAAATGGAAAACATGTACTTTGCATATGCCAATGTATATTAAATAATAGATTTAGGCTGGACGCAGTATGGTTTGCGATCGACTGTGGCGATCGATTACAACTCGATCATCCTTCTGCCAGAAATCGATCGTGGCTCATGGATCTCCTCACTTGGTCGTCTGGCCGATCGAGTGAAATACACAATAATATTCCAAACGAAATACACAATTAATATTCCAAATTTTATTTTTACTGGGGCTCCCAATCGCCTGAAGATTGCTGGAGAGAGAAAGCTGACATGGCAGAGAAAATGGAGGGGATTTAGTTGCCTTCTGGGGGCAGCCTTATAGTTCGAAGCTTTTAAACACCAATATAAAATTGTTACTTATTTTAAAATTGATAGAACATTATGTGTGAAGCAAATTTTCCTTCACATAAGAAGTTGATTTTATTAACGTGGGATAATTATTAATGAGTTAAATTTTATTTTAAAATAAATACGTATAAAGGGTATACTGGTAATTTAACTCATTTAGAATGTTGACTCAAAACGATTCTTAAACGTTCATTATCATTCGGAACCAACTTCATTCGGATCCATAAATCATTCAACAGCTTTGATTCACTCAACTCTTAATCATACCGTTTTATCAAACATCCCCTAAGTTGGAACTTTCATTTAAATTTTACAATGTTGATTTGTATTGGTATCTTTGTTCCTTCACTCCTATTGAACCACGTTTCGTAATATTTTAGACTATTTGTAATAAGGCCGAATGGGTTGGTCGGTCCTTGTCGGTCAGTGTCGGTCTCCAATTAGAGGTGGTCGGTCAGTTGGGAGAAAAATGAATGAATGGGTCGCTCAAACGACCGAGTTCGATGCATACAAAAGCAAGTTTTGGTTTGTGTTTTGATGTTTGGTTTGATGCTGGACTGTTGAGTTTTTTTTGTTTGTGCTTTTGTGTTTGATTTTTTTGTTTGTGTGTGTGGATGAAAGTATGTTTGCATGCGTGTTCTAAATAAGGTGGTAGTGTGTGTGTTGGAGCTACATGGTGAGGTTGGTATTATGTTTATAAATCACCATTATATTTAATGGTGAGTTAACAAATCACCATTATATTTATTTAAGATATAAGGATATACGATGATGCTTGTTGATATATTGTAATTGTTTCAACCAAGTTAATGGCATGAGCTCAACATTTGTTTTTTTGAATAGTTGTATTGATCTATAATCCCATATAGGTCATTGAAAGAAATCTTTGATACTTTATATATGTTATAGTACATCTCTTATGGTGAGTTGAGGTTGGTGTTATGTTGTTGGGCATGATTGAGATCAAAGGATTATATTATAATTCTTTGACTCTCATTAGTGTCTAATAACTAATATTAATACTCTATTTTTTTCGTCTTTTTGGGCTAATTGTATTTTGAAGTTAAAATATCATGTTGACGAACTTGTATAAGTTTTTGACATATTGTGCTATATTATTTAATATTTTAATACACTTACCATAGCGATACATATATTTAGGTGGTGCCATTCTGTGAAAATCTTGAAATTTTTTAATTCAACTAAACTATCTCTTTTAGATTAAAAAAAAATCATAACACACTTGAATCAATTTATGAACCTTACAACTTGACTCTATAGAAACTACACTTGAAATGACTAACGATCGAATTGATGCATATGACGCTATTAAACTTACGTGCCTTAATATATTGGGATGAAAATGTAGGTTTTGATGCCACATCTGTCAGAATGGCAACTAGCTAATATACGAAGTGTGAATGGATCACAACCTCAACATGAGTCTATCTAACATGAAATAGATGCAACATGGTTTAACCAAAAAGTCATGTAAGTAAATTGGAATAATTAAAGCTTTGTTAGATGCAAAACTAAATCTCCGTGAACTATAGCCGATTCGATATTATTTGAAATTATGTGGTTGTGTTGGGGATGATAGAGTACTCAGAGAAAGAATTATCTCAAATCCAAAAGCATCGGTTATCAAACTCGATATAATATGGGTATGTTTGGCGTAATGGGTTGGGGTCTGGGGCTGGGGTTGGGGCTGGGGCTGGGGCTAGGGCTTTTATTATAAGCTAAAGTTGAAATTTGTATTTTTGTAGACTTGTTTGGCAAATGGGCTAGGGTTGTGGCTTATTATTGCAAAATTACTAAAAAGAATATAATTAAATGAGTTTTATGGTATATGTTAGATATTTTTGTGGGTAAATATGTAATTTATGGTTCATAAGCCCCGTGCTAAAGGTTTTAGCCCGTTTTATGGGGCTAAAGTTTTAAGCCCCTTTTAGGGGCTTATGATTTCATAAGCCCACATGACAAACGAGACTTATTTTATAAGCCGGCTTATTTTAAAAGCACAAACCTTATAATCCCCCCCCCCCCATAAGCCATTCTCCAAACACACCCTATATGTAGTAAATCTAAAAAAAAAACTTCTATACGGGCATAAATAATACATATTAGAGGGTATTATGTGACATGAGTTCCTCCATGTTTGTTTTTACAAGTAGCTGTATGGTTTTGTAATCCCACATTGATACTTTAAATAGTATTATGTTGTTGGCAATGGTTGAGAAGTTTGTAGGACGTAATCCGTGACATCTTTCACATCTTTAGTTCAATAACTAATAACATTCTTTAATCTTTTGTAAAAACCTATTTTTAAGGAATATGGTAAATGGACCTAATTGAGAGGCCAAATGGGAGGCTTAAAAACACTTGGCAACATCCTAATGGTTGCAGATAGGGATCCCGCTTATTTTACAACCCATCAAGATGTTGCCAAGTGGTTTTAGGCCTCCCATTAGGTCCATATATCATATCTCTTTTTAATGGTGTGATGGTGAGATATTTTATGTACTATTTGTTGATAGATGCTCGAATATCATCTTGAAAACTTGTATAAGTTCTTGACATATTGTTGTATATCCTGGACAATCTTCTCATAAGATTTACTCTTGTAGATATCTTTATACTAAAAAGAAGTCATCCAGAAAAGGGACTTAACAAAACACCAACGACCGAAGATACTATATATTTTGACCGGTTACGATAAGAATTTAGCCACAAACCCTTTCTCAATTTTCGTTTACACCACCATCACAAACACGTTATTAATAGCTAGGCCTATCATTAGCTAGCCCAATACTTCACGAAGTCCAATAATATAAACTCATCCGGAAACTAGTCCATGTTAAATTCATAAATTGCTTGAAATGATGTCGCGGTGTTGTAGATGATAGAGTACTCAATGAGAGATCGTTCAATCAAATTGAATCATTTGCCCAGAATCAAGCCAACAAAATATATAATATCAGGCCCGTTAAGCCTAACGACTGAAACTAATTCTCATATTCTCATCGATGTCTTGTGCTATAGTCGAATATGTTTGCATAGTCTTATAATATGGTAGATTACAATATCAAAAATGCATGTGTCGTTATTACATTCATGTGCCACAATACATTTTTATAACCCACTAAGCTCGCAAGCAAACATACAAGTAGAATATGTTTGCATATTCTCATAGGATATATCTATTAACCAAATTTTAATTTGGAGTAAAGTTGTACTAGCTACTTGTTCAGAATGATGTTTGATTAGCGGATGCACAAGTATCAACCCGTTAGTTAGTGAAATACATATTTACTATTTTTCGATGAAACTATCTCAACTTTTTGTCCCACATAGGTCACTGTGAGAAACTTTTACTACCTCATACATAAGAGTGCATTTGACATTTATGTCTTAAAGTTTATATAATGGTTTCAGAGTTGTAGGTTGGTCATTGTTAAAATATTATCACGGCTCAATATACAAAACTGAGAAAGTTATATGAACTCTTATGTTTTTGTAACAGAGACTTTGTTTATTTTGATACTTGTATTTAAAATATTATCACGGCTCAATATACAAATTTGAGAAGTTATATGAACTCTTATATTTTTGTAACAGAGGCTTTGTTTATTTTTATACCTCATTTTAAATATTATCACGAGTCAATATACAAACAGACTTCGGTGTGCTAAATTTTTTTCCATTGTCGAATATCATATGGAAGAACCCGCATAAGCCCATCACCATCACGTTACTTGATTACATATTTGGTGTTGCATGTGATACATAGATTCCTTGGAATATTGTGTTTAATTAACGATCAAAGGAATCGAGTTTGAGCTTAAGCCAACGTCAAATGCAAATATGTTTTCCGGTTTTTATAGATACAAAGTACAAACAAGAAACATGCTAACTATTCTAAACTTCATGGCATGTAATTCAAGAGATAAAATACGTGTTGCATGTTTTGATGTTCAACGAGTTTCCCCTCGACCACAACCTTTCCCCTCGACCACAACCAAAGAAAGTAGAACGAAAAATTAGAGTAAACCCACCTGAAATGATAAAAATGTGCGTCGTTGAGGATCTACGAATCAATTAATCACATTATCACTTCATAATCATATCAAAACTTAGTATCAATGGCTTACGCTGTGTTTTAGAGTAGAGTGAAAAGGGAGGAAAGATAGTGAAAATGAAAGTTGTGTTCTTTTAATAATAAAAGTGAAAGTAAATAGGGTACAAAAAGGTGTGACTATGAAGGAAAGTGGAAGTCATAGTTGTGTTCTTTACTTTACTTCACTTAAGAACACAGTTTAAACTCCATAATACAAAAATGCATGAGTCAATACCTAAGTACCTTGTTGATCGTTTTTGCTAAGAATCATCTCAGCCAGGGGCGGAGGCAATGGGGGGACTAGTGGGTGCTAGGCCTCCCCCAACTAGCCAATAAGTCCACTATAATATAGCCCAAAAGTTCAATATTTTCAAGAATTAGAACAATTGCCCTCTACCAAAATTACCGATTCAATATTGCGTTTCTTGAATTAAAAAAATGTAATTGCTGAAGCTCAAGAGTCAAGAAGGAAGAGGAGTGTAACAAATGAATAAACCGATCAAAAGATTTTTTTTCTTCTGATAAGGTATTGAATGTTTTTATTGATTTTATCTTTCCTTAATGATCATAATTAATTATTCACTTATTTGAATCTTTGTGTCTTCAACTATTTGAAATATTGAATTGTGATTTAATCGATAGTTTTTGTTCATGACTTCATTCACTTGATAACTATTAAAGTATCAATTGCTTGTAGCCTTGTATGATTATCAATTTATCACTTGTTGTATGCTTGATTACGTATTTGACTTTAAGAATTATTAACGATCATATTAAGTATAAATCATAAGATAACTAAAACACAGCAAACTATTTTCAAGTTAGTTCATGAGACAAAGGATTTGAAGATCGATGATGATACGACGTTGAGGAAAACTAGTTTAGCTACAGACTTTATTTAGTCAAATGCTCCCCTTAATTTTCTAGGTATTGTTACATCCATAGCTTTCACAGATGACACTTGTTTGGCAATCAAGAATCATAAATTAACTACCGAAGAGGTATCGTATTTTTTTTAGTATTAAGGAGGCCAAATAGTAATAGCTAAGTTGCTAACGGTCATTGAAAGTCTTATCAAGCTTGATTAAGGCTTTCTTATAGTGTAAAACAAATGTTTCTTTAATTTAATAGAGATTTGAATCTTCCTTTACATTTTAAGATTTTCATGCTTTGATATTGGTTAGAATAATATCCTTAGCATTCTAAAATTTTATATCGGCCCCCTTAACTTGAAATCCTGGCTCCGCCTCTGATCTCAGCCATACATCCCACATTGACTAAACCATTGAAGTGGGTTTTGGTTATATACTACATTGCATACGAACCACGTAAATGTAGATTAATGGGCATATTTTAATTTGTTCTGATATGTTTGGTAGTAAGAGTACGACTTCGATCAACTATATCATTTCCGATTAGAAAAATGTTTATAAGTTCTATAATTTTGTTCTAATTCAACGTGTACCATATACATTTATATACTTCGATCAACCATATCATTTCCGATCAGAAAAATGTTTATAAGTTCTATAATTTTGTTCTAATTCAACGTGTACCATATACATGCATATACGACTTCGATCAACCATATATTTGTTCTAATTCAACGTGTACCATATGTTGAGTTTATAATACATGACATAAAATAAAACATGTAGACATCAAGAGTACACAGCGGAAGACTTAAAGATCATAACAAATAAATTAAATAACTGAAAGTATGCGTAACGTACCTCTTGCGAATGTCAGATCCTTTGAGCAAAACAAAGAAGTTGTTTGAAGAGTTGTCCCTTACCGTTCTACAACTCAAACCAATATGGTGTAAGAATAGTGTCTTACTACCACGTTCTTGTACACATGAATTAACCAACGAATCAAGCGATTGCTAGATCTAACACAAGTCCTCGTTTAAGAAAAACGAAACCAAACTCCCTTACAAGGGGTGTTCGGCTGAAATAGGGACAAGAGAGAGGAGAGGAGAGATCTAGGTTAATTCAATGCACAAGTGATGAAAAGCCCTAGAACCTAACCTTGTTTATATAGTAGATGGAAAACTTTGGGAACAAGTTATGGATTAGGGCTTGGAGAAGCCCTATGGCCGGCCACCATGCAAAGCCCAAGAGAAACCCATAACTTTTCAAGTCTTTCCATTACTAGTCCCTTCTCTTTCATTTAACGGTCGTTAGTCATTTTCCGTTAAATACTTAACGATCGTTAACCGGACTTAATGTGCAATAATTAATCGTAAACATAAACATTAATTATTAACTTTAATTCTCATTCGCTAATGTGTGCAATCCGTGGTCATGAGTTCGAATCGGACATTCACATGTTTGTAAATATATACATTTCCAGACTCCCACTGGATATGTTTACAAAGCGTGAAATGACATTGGTTAGCGTCAGCAACACGCCAATGCCCCGGTACAACTCGTGTATGGTTTTCTGGAGAAAACCAAGTTTTGATGATTCATCATCATATTCATCATTTTGTTTCTAATACCATGTTAATAAGAATATGGATCTTACTCATTTCTTAATTAACTATTCATTCTCGCTTTATGTGATTGATTAAGATTACCAATTCTTCTAAACATATTCCAGAAGACCTTGGGCATGGCCATGCAAACATCTTAACAACCCTACGAGGGGCCCAGTAGTATTATACTTCAAAATAAATTTGAAGGAAACAAATCCCATTTTGACTACAAGCATGATTCATAAATTTCGCAACACTTATGAAAACAACCCTTATAACTACCAATTACGTATAGCGTTAGATTGCTTCACAAAAATGCACTACATCCATGACATATCTCTTTTATCTCAAGTCAGAGGATAAATATCCATGATATACTTAATGACAAAGATCCATAAAGTATTATCATGCGGGTGGGATAAGTCCTATACTCAAACCATTGAATAACATCTGAAATTAGTCATGCTACGCATCAATATACTTTCAAGTATATTCTAACTAATACTCAGATTTGTCTTAATTCAATATCATTCCCATGTTATTGATCGACAACGGACTATTTAGAATAACTTAAGTTATTCAAGGATTTAAACATGCAAATATAGGATAACAATATTATAAATGAAATTAAACGTATACCGTACTTTAATTCATTATAAATAATAATTGTTTAACATCCTTTATCCAAATAATAAATAGATCAATGCATGATAATACTAGTTAATGAATTTTGCCACAAGTCATGAAAATCATACTTGTTGACAAGGCATAATTTCAATTAACTTTGATTTTGAGAATACTTATTTCAAGAATTCAATAAGTGAATTTCTTGTATATGTTTACACATATCGTGATATTGTCATATCATTCCATAAGGTGCGTGATAACCTGAACCACCCTTTTATGACAATTATCTTTCAAAACTTTAAAGTTTTAAAGTATTCTTTATTCTTTAATGTATAATGCAACGATGCTCTTAGTTGAGCATAACTAGTCAACATGGTCATCATCAAGGATACCATGACTAGAATTGAGTGTCATCTCAATTATACTAGCATCATTGTTTACAACAATATGCTCTTTAAAACATCCGTAAACTTTGAACAGTTATAGTGTATGTTGGTGCCTACCAAAACTCAAGTTTGTTGGCAGTGACAATTATGAAACAATTGTCATCTAATCATCCATAGAATCTAGGAGCATCTCCAGACTGTGGAATTAGATTCTAAATCCAAACATATTCCTTTTAAAATATTTTTTACACTAACAACTTTCAATGTTGCCAAATCATCTTGTAATCAAGCATGACACAACAATCTTATACACAACATGATGTTCATGATGAATCTTCAAGTTAAACTTTAAGATCTCATCTATCTTGTCAAAGATATGTATTCATCATGTTCTATTTGACTCATTTATTTACCGCATATGTTTACAATAATAAACATATATTCCAAGGTTGTATATATTATTTCCAAATCTTACAAACGAAGTTTCATTCCCAACTAAAACTTAATTTAAGTGAAATGTAGTTGCCCATACAACATATAAGATTTAAGAAAATAAAAATAATACTTCCACTAGCTTTCAGGAATATTTATGACCAATCTTATTTTAACTATTAAATCAAACATGGATTTAATTTTAAACATAAGAATCATCTCCTAGATGCATGCATATATCCATTCATGGATTCTTGCAGTTTGTACATATTCAAAGATTATTTGAATTCATAAAAACTCCTTTGCATTACTTATCGTCCTCATAAAAGTAATTCCAAAACAAAGAGTTTTGATATTCATTGTCAAAATTTCATATCAATGAAACTAAGTATGACAATTATAATCTTTATACTTCTATTTAATGTATCTAGGAAAGAATATTTAATCATAGTTAATTGCTTAAGTATGATTAATATTATTGTCACTAGACATGCATTAAATATGTGTATAATATTGTCCATATGATTTCTACACAAAAATTTAAACCACTAGGGTTTTCATCCTTTGAAGCAAATCATCTTCATTAAGATAAACCAAGTATCTAAAGTTGATTATCTTTATGGACAGCATCTCTACATTCATAGTATGATTGATTTACCACAATTCAACATTTGGTAAATTCATCATTATGATTAACAGGCTTACCATGATCCTGTAACTCATATTCCTCAGCATATTAAATATATGAGATATCCTTACGGATCTATGAATGACAATTCCATCATATTAAGGTCTATCATTTTAATGTTTAGCCTCATCATGATATTTGCTAGTGCATTTTAGAAGATTATGTATTTTGTAATTCAATCTTTCAAGATCTAAATAAAACTCCCACTCGCCTTTTCAAAAAATTTAAAGATTACCTTTAAATAGTTTAGCAAGTAGAGCAACAATACATTGTTCTCTTTTGGGATATTACAAAAAACATTGACAGTTCCTAACATTAGTTTGTTACAACTCACTTTATAAGTAGTTTAACAAATTCATAACTTCATTTATAAGACTTAATGTGATTCATCACATTCCATAAACAAATGGTGTCTTATCAATCTTCTAGGTTGGAGTCTTATTGAGTATATTCAATCTATACTCAATCTACTAACCTTGATAACTTTTGGAAGAAACTATAGTTATCTTGAATCAAACAATGCCAATAGATTTTGATTCTTCTAACTGAACATACCATAAAACTATGGTATTTCCTTAGAATTAATATTGTAAGATTAATCTAACAATATTTAAGATAACCATCTACTCTTTGGTTTATCATATTTACCAACAAAGTAAAACTTAATGGTACAATAGAATTACCAAATCAATTGCATGTATTATAACCCAAGTATTCTTGACCAAGTCAAAAGACATAACAGTTATAATCCCACTATACGTTATAAGTCATTGATCAACTCATTGACTTCATGCATATATCTTAAAACATAGCAAGTTAACGTCTTACTTTATATTATAAGTCTTGTATTAAAAGACTTCATGTTTGTGACTTTACAAAATCATAAACATTTATAATTAAAGTAATTATGAACACCACCTCAGGTTTCAATTAATATTTCAAGTTAATATTTACTACATATATTTAAGTCATTCAACGAATACTTAAATTCAAAGTAGTATTAGATTACTTCATTTAATTATGTCATTCCATGAAATGTTCAACGTGAAGCGCAAAATCATCCATGCTCGTTCTCACGACACGTGGATATCTTACCTTGGCTACAATCTAGTTCACGTTCTCACGTAACATAAATTGTAACTACAAGTGTTTCTTAAATATTGAATGACATAAATATTAAAATAAAGTAGTCTTTGTTATCATCTTGACACATGTTCTTAATAGGGCAATCATACATATTTAAATATATACTTCCTATTAGAACGTTATTCTCTTACTTTACAGTCAAGAGAATTCATTTAAATCACATTAATATGTGTTGTACCTTGCACACAATAAAGATTTCTCCCACTTGTGCATGGAACAACATCATGTAGCATATAAACAACACGATACACGTTCGTTTATTTGATTAATATGATTTGTGTCATAGATATAACTAGTAGATATAGGACTATATTGATTTGTAAGGAAATGCACATGACAATCCTTAAAAAACATAAGTGCCTACAATTGGAAAGTAATTATCTTTGAAGATAATCAGGTTACTACACGGAAAGAAGGCTTGTAGCTCCAATCGAATTAGAAATCAATAAAACAACTTCTTATTCAAGAATGCAACACAAATGCTCCCAGAATCGACAACATTGTAAGTGTTGCATAACCGATGAAAATAACTTGCTTGCTTTTTACTTTCCTACACCTTTAAATAACCATACGTAATCATTACTAAGGTACTAAAGGTGTATTCTACTCTATGAATGATGGGTTGTCCACCAATGTTATTAACTTGAAAATTTGGGTATGCAATTTCTTCCTTATGAGCCTACCATGCCCATCTGGTATGTAGCACCTTTAAAGGCTAAAGCCAAACAACTAGATAAAATATACTAGTTTGCCTTTTACCAATTTTCGCGGTAATTTGTCTAGCTTCTAATTTTGTAACTCATACATGTTTTCCGGTTAACCAACATTCATGTTTGTTATAAAAGGATTCATTTACCAAATGAGGGTAATGAAATCTTTATGGAAAATATGATGTGCAGTCATTGCTATGAGTTACATTAGAATTTAGACAATTCAAACGTTCCTATTATACCTTTCTCATTCATGAAAAGGAATAGGATTGAGTCTCATGCTTCTCCCATGAAAAAGAGACTTCGTTTGTCTTTTCGGTAAATTATTCTCGATCAAACATTTGTTTGAAAGCAGAATGGATCAATTTACCTATCAAAGACTAAACCTTGTTTACGGTTAAATGTTGCATTTATACATTCAAAAGAATTACAAAATTCAATTTTAGTATTTTCGATAATTAACCTTTTCAAGAAAATTAATTACCCATGGTTCATAAACATATAACCATTTAATTTTCACTTGAAAGCTAGGATCCAAATTGACATAGTTTCATCACATCAGTTGATCTGCTAGTAATGAAATTATTCAAAATGGTACGAGTCGAACCTCAATTGCCAATTTTCAAATTGCAACTCCTAGATTTATGGGATTTACATTTAGCCAATTTCAATTTCCATGTAAACATGTTTTATCCCCATCTTATGCCTTGAGTTGCCAGTTCTCACTACAAAACTCAATTAAGTTGTCCAATTTAAGAAACTGCAAAATCGTCCATGCCCGTTCTCACGACACGTGGACATTTTACCCTTTGATTACGATCTAAGTCACGATCTCACGCAAATAAAAGGTAATCTTAGGTGTTTCCGTTTCGTTGGATGGCATATAACTTAAATTAAAAGGGTAATAATTTTTTATGTTAAATCAAATATGTACAAAGATGTCATGCATTCATCTTCGTAACATAGGTTTTATTAAAACATTTATATCTTGTTTTAATGTTTAAGTTTTCATCATCAAACTTTAATTGAGGTAGTGGTTTCACCAATCAAGGAATTTAGTGTTAATTATCATCCATTATACCGTACTTTGCATAAGTGTAAACACTTAGTGTTTGGGATAATTACCACCAAGTGGCGCATGGAATTAACACTAATTAGCCTTAAGATGAGCTTGCACATTTAATGGCTTACTAAGAAGCTCCATTCGAACTTACAGAGGGCAGAGGACCATGTAGGCGCTAGAGCACAACCTTAGACATCCTTTCGGTGTATTGTGCGCACTTCTTTTAATAACCCTTTATAGTTCATTCTCATGGGTGAGCCGTTCGATCATTTGTACCAAAGTCATCAATCAATTAAGCGATTATGATTACTATTATTAAAATACATGTTTCACCATTGTTTAGGTCGGTTTATTTTTCTTGTAAAATACCCTTGTTACACATAACAAACAAGCAAGTATTTGTAAAATAAACAAATAAACAATGAATGCATAACAAAAATAAGTCATGCATATCAAATAGCCACATGCAAACGTTTTGATAAATCCTATTAATAACCAATTCTAGATCTTTCAATATGCATATATTTAATTAAGACTTTCACCCGTTTTCACCTATGTACAAGGTGAGCCACATGCATCGATTCATCGATTGCGTAAGTCAAAATTAAATATATACCACATAGCACATAATTGATTAAATTAATAATGATCGAGGTCTTCCCCAATTTTAGATCTATCATAAATTAGTGTATATCACTTAAACAAGTAGAACATACAATAAAAGCATATCCATGATAAAACATGCAGATAATTATCATGGACATAAAATTACACTTAACAATTAATGCAGTTAAACATGTAGACATCAAGAGTACACAGCGGAAGACTTAAAGATCATAACAAATAAATTAATTAACTGAAAGTATGCGTAACGTACCTCTTGCGAATGTCAGATCCTTTGAGCAAAACAAAGAAGTGGTTTGAAGAGTTGTCCCTTACCGTTCTACAACTCAAACCAATATGGTGTAAGAATAGTGTCTTACTACCACGTTCTTGTACACACGAATTAACCAACGAATCAAGCGATTGCTAGATCTAACACAAGTCCTCATTTAAGAAAAACGAAACCAAACTCCCTTACAAGGGGTGTTCGGCTGAAATAGGGACAAGAGAGAGGAGAGGAGAGATCTAGGTTAATTCAATGCACAAGTGATAAAAAGCCCTAGAACCTAACCTTGTTTATATAGTAGATGGGAAACTTTGGGAACAAGTTATGGATTAGGGCTTGGAGAAGCCCCTATGGCCGGCCACCATGCAAAGCCCAAGAGAAACCCATAATTTTTTCAAGTCTTTCCATTACTAGTCCCTTCTTTTCATTTAACGATCGTTAGTCATTTTCCGTTAAATACTTAACGATCGTTAACTTAGGACTTAATGTGCAATAATTAATCGTAAACATAAACATTAATTATTAACTTTAATTCTCATTCGCTAATGTGTGCAATCCGTGGTCACGAGTTCAATTACGGACATTCACATGTTTGTAAATATATACATTTCCAACACCATATACATGCATGGCTTCGATCAACCATATACATGCATGGTACACGTTGAATTAGCTAAACTTCACACTAAATTTAGCTACTTTTAGTTATTTTTTCATAAAATCCATATAAACATTTAGTCCCACATTGATTCAAGAAAGAAAATGTTGACAGATAATATACCAAGTGTATATGGCTCATATGTGTGCAAACTAGTATAATGTTTACGAAATGTGATTATAGAGGGTCTAAACATAAGATTTAGTAATTCCTATAACTTCAAAACTTTTTTTTATTAATTTATGTGAACTCCAAATATTTATCTTCAATGATTGATAATCTATTTGATAAATATTTATCAACCATATACAACGTCAAACTCATGATACATGAGTTGTACACGGTCTATAATGAGCGCCTCTTGGTATTGATAAATAGATAGGATACTAAAAAAGAAAAATAAAAATGCACGAGTAAAAGAGTTAATTTAAGCAATTGTTGTTGATAAAAGCCATTTCAATCCTTCAATCCCACATAGAAAAAAGAAAATATATGTCGCTTGCTATTATACCATAGCATATAGCACTACTACAAAAACTGGTTTTACCCACGATCAAATTCGTGGGAAAAACAGTGTGAAACGGCCGTTATCCACAGATTTCACACGGATTCGTTCCGTATGTAAAAACCTCGTGGGCAGGGGCGGAGCTATGTGAGGACCGGGAAGGGTCCCGGCCCCCCTAGGCCTAAGCCCGTTAGTGTATTTTTTCACGATTTCATGTGTTAAAAAAATAAAAATTTCATCTCGGCCCTCCCATCTAATGTTTTTCCCGAAAAAAATTTGCTTTGGCCCTCCCAAGAAATTTCTTCTAGCTCCGCTACTGCTCGTGGGTAAATATTTTCCCACGAGCATTCCCACGGGCGTTGACTAGTTTCCCACAAATATTACCGTGGATAATCCGTGGGTTTAATTTCCCACAGATTTCTCACGAATATTTTCTGACAACCATTTCCCACATTTTCCGGCAACAATTTCCCATGGATATATCCGACGTTTTTTTGACACAGATTTCCCACCAATTTATTTCCCACCCACTGATTTCTTACGGGCAATTTCACATGAAAACACGTAGCAAATCTGTGGCAAGATTTTATAGAATTACAACAATGTTTAATATTTAAATAATTGTAAAATTAGAATATAAAATGTAATTAAAATGGAGCAATAAACCCCTATGAAAATACATTAAACCAATATCCAAAATGTGATTAGTACAAAACACATGAACTTACCCCTAGTCGAATTTCTCTGGCGATTTACACTACCCTAACAACCCTAATCGGTTTTTTTCCAATTCGATCCTAGCTTGGGATTCTTTGCTTCTAACTGATTTCGTTATTAAATAACATCTTTGTTATTTGATTCGTGATTAGTTTTGAACAGCGTTTCTTATTCTTGGGTCTGTGTTTGGCGATTCAAAATTTTTTTTAGGGTTTTGGTGAATCGATTTGTGCATAACCTGTTTGGATTGCGTGCTTTTCTTTGAACTGATTCTTCCATTCCTTCTTGGTCTTTTAACCATGGGAGCAAAGTTAGTTATTGATCGTGGTGTGTTTAAACCCTAACTTTTAGTTAGGGTTTGATTAATAAGTCGATTGTTTTTCGATGAGCTCTTTGGGGTTATCGATTCTGTTGAAATTGTTTGTGGGGTGTAGAGATGGAAAAGGGTTTCTTGATAAAGTTGGTTCTTCGGTGAAGGCTTAAAACAGCCACCAACTTGGCCGATCAAGTTGGTGTAAACACGGACGAACCCGTATCAAAGGGTTGATATTCGTGAGTTGGAAGCTAGGTTAAACGTCTACAAGGTGAGCGTGGTATAGAGGGTGACTCTGCATGCGTGTCTTGCTAGGGTTGGTCTTAACCTAACACGCATGATGTTCATTCGGATTCTATTTGGGGTAATACTAATCTGGAAAATACAAGTTATAGTACTAAATGCGTGGGTGGTTTGGATTTGAGCACTAAAGTTTCTTCGTCTTATCTTTGCGATGTGTTGACTCGGTCCTAACATGGTGAATGCTTCACTTGGTCCTAACGGTGAAACTAACGAAGTGAGGTCATTGCTAATGTATTAAATCCGAACGTGTCTCTAGGAAAGTGAATTTTCGTGCCTTGGTGAATGAGGCGAATTGAAAATCATGATACGGTGCTTCCAAAGGCTGCTATGGAGGGTGTATTCAACCGTTATGAAAATACACTTGTTGGCTTCTTTGTTGGCAAGAATGTTGCTTTTCATTTGGTCCAACTACGTCTCCAATACGTGGGGTAAGTTTGGTTTAAGAAACTAATGAAGAATGATGATGGTGTTTTCTCTTCAAATTCGATTCTAAAGAGGGTGTTGAGAGTGTTCTTCAACGGGCCCATGGATTATTCGCAATTCTCTCTCATTCTCACTAAATGGACTCGATGTGCTATTGTCAAAAGTGAGGTAACTAGAGTTCCCGTTTGGATTAAATTGCATAATGTGCCATTACTTGCATACTCGGAAGATGGGTTGAGCTTAATTGCTACTCATGTGGGTAAGCCGATTATGTTAGATGCTTTTACTAGCTCCATGTGTGTTGATTCATGGGGTCGCATTAGTTTTGCACGTGCTCTTGTGGAATTATCATCTGAATTTGAGCTTAAACATGTGGTGACTATGGCGATCCCTAATAAGGATGATAGTGGTTTTACTAAGGCAAGTATAAAGGTGGAATATGAATGAAGCCGCCACACTGTGTGGAATGTAAAGTGTTTGGGCACGATCTTGCTTGTTGTCCTAAGAGTATTAAGGAGCATAATGATGTTCCTCCCACTCAAATGTGACGAAACCGATGATGGTTTTAAGGTGGTGCGAATCGGAAAGCCAAACCTAAAGGTACGAAGATGACCGGTGGTATTAATATGGGTAAGGGTCCTAGATTTGCACCTAGGAAGCAGGTATATGTTGCAAAGACGAAGACACCGGCAGCTGCTAGTGGTAATGCTAAAGATACACCGATTACTACGACTAACTCTTTTGGAACTCTTGAGGTGGATGATGATTTGGGCATCCCAAGTACTGTGGCTGATTCTTCTACTAACAAGGTCATGACTGGGAAGTCTTCTGGTACTACGAAGGAAGCAGGTATTGAGGGAACCCGGGGGACGGACTCTCGTATTGGTGAGGCGTCTAAGCCTCCGGAGACTGGGATTTATTCTGCTGCCAAGCTTGTGAGTGATTCAATGGGAACAATGGATGTTGGTTCTACTCCCATCGCTGAGAAAATTGGTAAGCTTGAAAAGCTAATTATTGATGGGAAAGCTACTCTTGTGGATGATGATGGTCTACCTATTCCGCTACCTCTTCTACTAAGAGAGTTAACCCTTTTCTAAAGTGGGAGAGATTGAGGTGTCGATTACGAAGATGAGGTTGTTGCTAACCCATTTGATGAGTCTGCTAATATTTTTGGTGGTGGCCAAGAGTTTGAAGATGAGTATGATGACTATGACTTCGATGACTATGCAAAACAGGTTCGTGATCTTCCTGGGAATTTGGATTCTTTTAATGCCATGTATGGCACTACGTTTCAAGGTCCTAGGAAGTAATTTTATTTTGTTGTGTCATATGCTATAATTTGAGTAGTGGTTTGTTTTCTTGTTTAGAGAGTGGAAGTATCTTGTTATGTAAGCTTTATGCCTATGTAACGAGTGAGATATGGGATTTCACTCATATCCATTGTACTTAAGCGTTTATTTGGTTAATATATTTACCAGTGGGGATTACTCCCTTTACCCAAAAAAAAAAAAAAAAAAAAAAAACACATGAACTCAATAATCTATAGAATCCATTAAAGCACATATAAAGTTACAAATATAATCAACCCAACAAACTTCAAACCTAAGCTACTCGACAAAACAAAGTGCGGTTGATGTATTTTTAATTTCGCACCACAAGTATTCTATTTTTTTCCTAGCATATCAATGTCTATAATCTCTTCTATTATCTCTGTAATCCATCCAAGTATCCAACTTAGCAAGTGAGTAGTTTTTTAACCTGTACATGTTCAAGAAAACACAAAACCAAATCAGTGCATATAAACAAAATCAAAAAGCAGACAAACATAACTTCAAAGCTATTTAGATCTAAATACAAGAGTAACTATAACAAAATCAAAACATAGATAATTGGGTCCAACAAAAACTCAAAATAATCCATAGATCTATGTATATATATGACTACAGGTAATCTAACAAAAGTAGACAATGGCTGCTTCGAGTGTGTTTTGTTCGAGTGGTGGTCGCAAATCTTATTGGCTCGTGTCTCGTCACTTTTAGTGGTTGTTTACCGGTGGTCGAAACGTCAATGCTACAACAGTGGGATAATGCTGGTTGAATTAAGAGAAGAAAAGAGTGATGTCTTTGGATTATTTGCAACTAATGGCATTTTCTTCTTTTAGTTTGTATGTGAAAAAAAAAAAGATATGCTTGTGTTTGTTGTGATAGGATGTTGGCTTACATTGTATCCATTGAATGTGACATGTTGGCAATCTTTGTTAAGCAATACAAAGGTCAAAAATAATTCTCTTTCATACGTAGTATATGAGAGTAATAGTTTGCAAGTAAATTGGGAATTAATGAAAAGATTTACTGGTAGTATTTTGTAGCATCTAATTTTTTGGTTAAACCTTTTAACCTTTTAATGTGACTATTTAATTTGTTACTCATCTTGTAAATTGTTGGTGTCATTTATTCTTTTACTTGAAGATATGATCATATCATTTTCTATACTATTGTACGTAGTATATGTATATGATAACTAATAAATGAGTCATAATTTAAATTGTTACTAAATCACTCACATAAAACCAAAGGGCATATGATCTAGCGGTATGGAGGTTTTACCCTTCTAGGCAAGGTCTCAAGTTCGAGTCTTGTCTAGGGCGATAGGGGTTTCCTCCCGCGTGTGTAAAGGGAAGAGTGTCATTGTCTTCTGGGCTGGACCCAACCTGGTTGTGTGGACTCGCTACGCCTTCTGGGTTAGGAGTCATGTAGCCACAATTGTCGTTCAAAAAAATACTCACATAAAAATCAGGCGATAATTTAATTTGGTAATTTTTAAATACAAAGTCAAGATACATATATATAAAAAAATGGCAATGTCATTGTTTAATATTAAGTTGATCATTAGTAGCAAGTAGGGTTGTTAGTCGGGTTTGGGTCAATTCGGGTAGGCTAAAAAACATACCTGAACTCAACTCTATTAAAAACTCAGGTTAGTCGGGTTCGGGTCAACCCGAATATAAGTTAACCTATTAAAAAAATTACTTACTTCAATATGTTTCAATTGTGAAATTAGTCGATTCAGGTTGGTCAGGTTCAGGTCAATTCGGGTTGAGGCTAAAAAAAATACCCGAACCCGGCCCTATTTAGAACTCGGGTAGTCAAGTTGACCCGAATTGACCCGAGTAACCCGACCCGAATAGTCTTAACCGGGTTCGGGTCAGGTCGTCCTTTTTGACATCCCTAGTAGCAAATATGACTTTATCATATTTATTTATACCCACATCGTACATGTAGCATGTCTCTACTAAAACTAACGAATTCGTTAAGTCAAATTGGTAGGTAAGATGTGGGAAAGTACCCACATTTTTCTACGGATATAATTGTTTTCTTTTACTTTTTTTAAATAGTTGCACTTTCACGCATATACACGTCCATATACTTAAATAGAAAACATCTATAGATACAATGAAGGCCATATACAGAGATATGTAACATATCGGTGTAGATATCCACACATATATAACAGTTTTTTACAAAAAGGTTATACTTGAACCTACATATACACTTGTGATACTTACATAAATAGTTCCATTAATAGACAAACACATATAATATGAAACTACAAACACATATGAAAACATACTAAGTAATGTGGGATTGTGTAAGTGGGCAAAACACCAAACGATATTTTATGTGGGAAATTCGTAGGTATTTACACACGTATTTCCCACATATTTATTAAATTGGTAGGTAATATGTGGGAAAATACCCACATACTTTCCACGGACATAATCGTTTTCTTATACTTTTTTGATATAGTTACACATTCATGCATATACAAATCGATATAACTAGATACAAAACATCTATAGATACAGTGAAGGTCATAAACAAGCATACGGAAGATCTACGTGTAGATATCCACACATATATAATGGTTTATTACACAAAAAGTTATACCTAAACCTACACATTGACTTGTGATACTAACATAAATAGTTCCATTAATAGACAAACACATATAATATGAAACTACAAACATATATGAAGACATATTAAGTAATGTGAGAATGTGTAAGTAAAAAAAATACAAAAACGATATTTATACACTATTATGTTTGGTCGAAGCCCGCTTGTGTGTTATTTTCATTAAGGTTTCATTATGCATTGTAATCTAAGAATAGTATGAATGAAACATAGAACCTACGGTACTAAATTCTATCACTCAATTATAATGACCATAAAATATGGTGTGGATTAGATTAGTAAATTTGTTTGAATTAGAAGTACTTTTATGTACCTTGGTATCTTTTTTAATGAACATATATCTAAAGCATTTTATTAAACTAAACAAGTTCCTGACCAAAGTTTGTACCAACAAAACCAAATTCGCCCTTGTGAAATAGATTTTGGTGAATATAAAATATGAAAAATAATCTCCTATATCAACTTATTATGTTTATATTTGTAATAGGTTAATACGCATACAATTTTTATCAATCAGTTGAGAGATTAAATTGTTGATGCTTCGTTTAGTTGGGCAAGGTTGGCTGCACCTATGTTTCTCTTTTCTGTTCTCCCTCTTCTTAAATAAATCATTTATGTATTGTTTGCGGTGATGGAATTATGTTTGGACTTGTGGATAATTTGGTTACTCCGTGGAGGTCTCTTAATGACAGTTTTCAAACTTGGTATCAATTATTCAAGTAGCTCCGAAAGTCATACAAAATTTATAACGAGGGCACGTGGGTGGTGTTGGTTAGGATAGTAAAAACGAATGTGTCAAAGAGTAAATCTAGATGTTTGTAGTTAAAAACCATTTCAACCCTTCAATCCTACATAGGAGCAAGAAAGTAGATTTTGCTAGCTAATTAACCAGTGTATACGAATCATTTGTGTCTAGGCTAATTTCATGTTTCCAAACGCTAAAACTTCACCAATTATATAAACAATTAAATTAATAGGTGAAATTATGGCCTTCGGAAACTAATATCAACGAGTCAACATTTAGGTATCAACCATGCGCGATTGGATTAGTGTTATGTTTATGATGTTGATTTGTTGTTGGAGTTTAATGAAAAAAATCGAAATGGACTCCGACGTAGAGTAAACGTCATAAACTTATACTATTTCTTAACTTTTAAAATTTTGTTTTACTTTTTCTTGTTAATGTGTGTCCAATATTTTTAATTTTAGAGATTCATGATCCATAATTACTTTACAAAGCAAGACGGTGTAATTATCTGTCTAAGAAATTAAACGTCAAATACATGATATCTCGTAGTTTTTTTTGGACAATAAACGATTAATAGTTATGGCACAAAGACAAAAATTATACTATGTGCTAAGCTAAATTTAAAAATATGATGTACGCGAGATATTAGAATGCTTTGTTACTACAAAAATAACAATGTCATATAATCCATGACTTATAAATTACTTTAATCGTGAAAATATATAGATTCTCTCAAGTCTGTATGAATATGATTGGTAACATTTTTTCACAAATTTATTTGAAAAAATATTAATCCATTATATAAACATAAATTTTTCCCTTGACCGCAACCAACAACAAAGTATCAAAGTAAATACACAAGAAACCATTAAAAAGAACGATATAACATTTGTCATATCAGACCCATCATCAAACAAACCACTAAGCCCAAAAGGAGGTAGCTAAATCTTCTCGAAGTCTCGAACTATAGACGATTCAAAATTTGCTTGAAAGTTTAGAATGGAGACTTCAAACTATTCCCTTATAACACCTTATATTGCTTGATGATGCTGGTAATGGAGGATCGATCTCCGAAGCAAATTGAATCGAAACTTAACAGGTGTATTGGAACTTAGTAATAATTAACATGATAGGTTTAGAAGAAAAATAATGAGCACATAACGTAGGTTAGAAATAGTTCGTCGAAAGTATCAAAATGCATGTCTAGTGAAAGATAAAAAAAATTATCGTTGCGATGATGTATTTTTTGTCGCTTAACAATTTACTGTTTACAAAATATATTATTTTTAGGAAAAGGATTAAAAATGGTTGGCTTTTGTTTTAATAAAAAATGAATTGCTAAAATTTGTAATTGAAGAATTTGTGATTTATATTTATGGTAAAAGATAAGTAATTTAAACTAGCTAGCCATACTTGAATGCAAACACATCATATTTCTATATATAACCAAAACACAGATAATAAATTTTACACTTTCATCTTTGTAATGTTAAAACAATATAGCTATACATCTTAAATCCACAACTAACAAAGTACGTGATTTAATTTGAATAATTAAAGCTTGGTTAGTAAACTGTATAGAAAAAGGGTGGGGATCCTCTCAAGTTACTTGACTCAAGTTGGGGAAATATGAGCCATTGGATTTGATCCAATGGCTCAAATCAAAATAACTTCTTTTGATTTTAGCCATTGGATCAAATCCAATGGCTCATAATGCACCAACTTGAGTCAAGTTGTGCTTACAACTTGAGAGGATCCTTGTCATCTCATCTACAAAATTTTGTAAACTCGCTTTTTCTCTTGGTACACTTGTTAACAGGTTTTAAGGAGTTCAAAATTTACCTTTACACATGTTAAGGGAATGAAATGGTGGTAAGTTGTATACATAAGCCGACCGACTACACTCATTCTCAGTGTAAACAGCTTGGTCTGATCAACTTTCTCAACCAAATACTGAGCGTTTAGCAAAGGAGAAAAATTATCAGCGATAGTGAACTAGTCACGAGCGTCCAACTAAGTACGTGGCGGCTCGAGCCAAAGCCTATTTTCATAAACATCAAGCCCCCTCGCCACAAGCTTGGCTTTGGTTTGGTTGATCAATGCCTCGTCTTGTTAGAATTCCATAGTTGGGCCAAAAATTAGCTTGGAGGATTGAAACTTTATGGCTCGGCTTTCTAGTCACTGGTCAATTGAGGTATTCTATGATGTACCAAACAAGGTGATCGATATCATAAACAATGATAATCCATTAAAAATTGTCTGAACACCTTCATCGGTGTAGCCTTGATTTTACAATGTGCTTTTATTTATGTCGGTTTCCATATTCCTTCACTCT
Organism: Chrysanthemum lavandulifolium; assembly: GCA_022545495.1. Classification (NCBI taxonomy): domain Eukaryota; kingdom Viridiplantae; phylum Streptophyta; class Magnoliopsida; order Asterales; family Asteraceae; genus Chrysanthemum; species Chrysanthemum lavandulifolium. Next base: position 17,050,140 of record CM040244.1, on the reverse strand, counting down.
CATTGATTCACACTTCGTAATATTTTAATGATGAGTTCATAAATCACCATTATATTTATCTGAGATATAAGGATATATGCTGATACTTGTTCATATTTAATTGTTTCAACCAAGTTAATGACATGAGCTCAACGTTTGTTTTTGCGAATAGTTGTATACTTGTATTGATATATAATCCCACATAGGTGATTAAAAGAAATGTTTGATACTTTATATCTATCATTGTACATCTCATCTAGAGCTGAGGTTGTTATTATGTCATTGTTGTTATTATGTTGTTAGGCATGCTTGTGAAAATGTAAGAATTAGAATCTTATATTCTTCGTAAATGTCCAATAACTAATATAAATACTTTATTTTTATTTTATTTTTTATTACTTTCATGGCTAATTGTATTTTGATGCTCGAATATCATGTTGAGGAACTTGTATAAGTTCTTGACATATTGTGCTAGATTCTTTAATACTTTTACACACTTAGCATTATTTTGGTGGTATCATTATCTAGAAATATTGAAATTTTGTAATTCAACTAAAGTATTCACATAAAATTCATAACAAACTTGAATCAATTTATAAACCTTACAACTTAACACTATAGAAACTACACTAAGGTCCAACAATGACAAAATATAGACCTCACAAACCTTTCTCAAATTAGCGAATTTTTCAAAATGTTCAAATGGAATAGAAGGTCATATAAGATGATCGAGATCTAAAATTTTGTTTTGCGTCTCACATTAGTCTTACCGTTAGCATATGGAATTTTCTTACCACCACCCAATCAATAAACTCACAAACACGTTATTATTGGGCCTATCGTTAAACAGCCCATCAGCCCAATAATCAACTCATCCACCAATAAATAAAATTCATAAATTCCTTTGAAACGATGTCATGGTTATTATTAGGTTCCACGTTTGTTTTTGCAAATGGTTGTATTGATTTATAATCCCACATAGGTTACTAAGAGAAACTTTTGACACTTTATATATCTGGTGTATACGAATATTTGTAACTTGAGATTAGTATTATGTTGTTGGACCTAGTTGCCAAAAGATGAAAACATGTTTCTTCATCTCTTGCCTGTTCCAAAAAATAATATAAATTCTTATATTTTTTTAAATGATGTGATACTTTATATAGTCCAAAAACTAATAAATTCTTATATTTTCTGTAGAAACCTTTTAAAACGGTGTGATACTCTATGTGCAAATAGTTTTTTGATGCTCAAACATCATGTTTCTCGATGCATAAATATCATGTTGAAGAACTTGTAAAAGTTCTTGGTATATTGTGCTAGATTCTTTATATGCGTGTAAATGTTTTTACATGATTAACAGAGATATAACTTCCATATCATTCTCTTAAAATCCGTATGTTTTTTACTTCGGTCAAAGAAATGTCTTTCTTTGATGCATCAAAATTCATAACGTACTTGAATCAATCTCATATCCTTAAAGCTCTACACTGTAAAAATACGCTAAACTTCATGACACGTTAAATCCATAACTTAATCAGACATAACATGTGTCGGCTGCACTACATTTCACGAATCTAAAACAAGCCAACAAAAAAAACGACTCGACAAAAGACTGACAATCCGAAAACACTCTTTTAAGGTCACTATAAAATTTAGCTTCAAAACTTTCTCAATTAACTAATTTTCCCGAATACCCAAAATTAAAGAGAAGATGTTCAAGATCCAAAACTTTGTTTTATGGCTCACATTTTCCTTGACCATTAGCTTGGTGGAATTTTCTTCACACGACCATCACAATTTAGAAACACGTTATTGAAAGGCATGTTATTAGGTATCCCAGTAGCACATCAAGCCCAATAATATAATTCATCTTGGCACTAGGGGTGTTCATCGGTTCAGTTATCGGTTTATTCGGTTCGGTTTGTTCGGTTATTTTTTTTTTTTTTTTGTGTAACCGAAAACCGAAAACCAAACCCCCAACCGAACCGAAAACCGAACCTCCAATAACCGAAAACCGAACCGAATAACCGAACTTTTTATTTTTATTTTATTTTTTTTTTTTTTATAATTTTTTCATTTATTTATATGCATTTTTGGAAAAAAAAATATAATTTTCAAGCTTAAAAATATTATATATATATTATAAATGAGTTTTAATATATTTTTTTAATATAAATATATAAAAATATATATATATTTATTTAATTTCGGTTTTCGGTTCGGTTTTCGGTTGGGATGGCTAAAACCATAACCGATCCATAAACCGAACTTTTATTTCGGTTCGGTTCGGTTTTGGCAAATGTATGAAAACGGACCAAATGCACCAAACATGAAATGCTTATACAAACTCAAGGACCAAACATGTAATTTACTAACAAAATGCTTAACGGAAGTTACAAAAAAACCTAAATCGGTCCAAAAAAAAAAAAGCTGGGTACCTTAAGTTGAGAATAAATAAATAATAGTACCTTTTAATTGAAATTGGAGCTAAGATGGGTAATTTTTATGCAATTTGCCCAAAAGTAAAGGGATATGTTATTGAAACCCCTCTATGGGTCAACCGTACAAACCGCGAAGCACATAGTACAACACCATAATGCACATAGTACAGCCCTCCGATGCGTGCAATGATTGGAAACCCCCATAGGAGGTGTAAGCTGCATCAAAAGTAAATTTAGGTATCTTATTTTCTCACAGAGTTTAAAGAAAAGATATAGTGCTAGCTTATAAATCACAATTTGTAAATTCATATAACTTCAAAACTTTTTCTAATTTATGTCAACTCCAGATATTTTATTTACAAAAATTGATAATCTGTTTCTATACGGGTTACATATTTAATACAGTAACTAGATTTGAAACTAAGATGAATTAATGATCAATTCCATAACAAAAACGATGAGAAAACTATTACTCTTACATGTGGGTAAATAATTGATAAAAAGCTGGATAGTTGCACCATAGTGACAAAATGGTTAGTTACCTGGAAATTAAAGCTTTAGATGATACCCGAAATAATGTCGTAATTATCTTAAATATCTAGCCCAAGAAACATACTTGTCATAACATGCTACATTTGGAAGTTCTATGTATCCCAGTATCACCCATCACATACGCGGTATTATTAAGTCCGTCATCAAAAGCACTAAACACAATGATTGAAATTGAATTTCCTTGAAAGCTTGAATTAGTCCATTTCATATAGTTGAAACAATGTGGTTTGTGTTGTGATACAGTACTGAATTAAAGAGATCTCAAATCCAAAAGCATCGGTATCCAAACTCAGATGTCATTTATCTCAATGAGTCAATATATGAAAACAGTTATAAACGGAAGCAAATAATGTAGACTACAAAATCGTAATTACAATTTTTTTTGGGTAAAGGGTTTCTTACCCGGGTAAAGTGTATTAATAAAGTTGCCTTGATACTTTCGGATGAAAAATAGTCTTTAATCCCACACTTGTCAACCATAAGCAATGTCGATAGCTAATATACTACAGCTTAATGATAGTTAACATCCACAATTCCGAATAAACAATACTTTTTGGGCATTTAGATCCTTTCTAATGTTGAAACAATTGATCTGCTCTACATCAAAACGTGACAAATTACATGATATCATTTGAGTACTAAAAGCTTTGCAAATTGTAACAGAATATAAACTTCAAGGCATTTAAATCAAGAAACAAAAAGACTATTGCATCTACGTCGAATTTCTCCTCGACCACAACCAAACAAAGAAAAGAAAGTTGAGTAAACTAAGATGAAATCAATGATAGAAAATTGTATCCATAGAAGATCGTTGGATCCATTATTTGCGTTTCACTTAGTATCTTCATTTCTTCAAGAGATACACGATCAACATTTTCGTACCTTGTTTATTCCTTTTGATCTTATTTTTATTTTTTGATAAAAACCATTGAATCTTACGTCCCACATAGGATAAAGACATGAACTGTTACTATGTTGTATACTGGAGTGCATAAGCAACATTAGTTATTAGGACACTTATTTTTGTGCTTCAATCTTTTATATAATAAAGGAATTACATCATTTCGGAGTGATTTTGTCAATTCATTCTTATTGAAAAAACAATTGGGCCAATAGGATAGCTCGATTTCGCCACGTAAGCAAAATGGTGTGATGTGATTGGTTAATAAAAGTCAAAATTAAATTGATTTTGGTCAACCTTTAATTAATTTGGTGGAGAAATTTAGTTGAGAAGAAAAACACATAAAAACATAGGTGTCAAATTTGTGAAAACAAAAACTTAAAAAAAGAGGGGGTAATTAATAAAACTTTAGTGGTTAAAATTTTAAAAATTGTATAGAGTTAAGTGTAATATTATAATTTTCCATATTTTTTAATAACTTTGAAAATTAAACAAATAACCCCTTATACTTTATACCCCCTATACTTTATAAATTAAAAATATAATATATACGTTGTTTTAAAACTCAACATACAAATATACATAAGATTATAAATATCATTTTTTTTACTATATATGTTTACTAAGGATTCTTTTACTTCATATTAAAAGTATGACAAATGTTGACACGAATTTGAATATTAAATACGGCTAAATTATTGAAAACGAGAATATAATTGTCAAATTGTAAGAACGAGTTACTGTAATATGAAAAAAACGTGATTGTACGTACTTATAACAATTACTCATGTAATTTTTATTTATTTATATAAGGATATGTAGAAAAACATTTTTTAAAAACTTTAAGGAGTATATTTTAATTTCATTAACGTTTATTATGTGCAACTAAACTTGCATCTTTTGCACATCATAATATCAGTAGTGAAATTTAAATAGGAACACCAACAACTATATCAGCTAAATATAGTTGAATCTTGAGTTATCTAACAAATTTTTTTACAAAATTTGATTATACAAAATTCTAATGGATATTAATGGATAATGAAAAACTCGTGCATAAGTATATAATTATTTGTAATTACTGTTAAAGACACAATATTCAACATTGATACAAAATAATTTTTTTTATCAAAATCCTGTGCGTGCACAGGTATTATAACTAGTTAGTTGTACAAAAATTACACTATGTTTCATCTGTTAATATTATGAGTGTCCCAATCAATATTATGAGCGTGCAAATCACTTATCCTACCAAATAGGGTAGAGCATGTCGAAGTGCACGATTCAATTAGAACCTCACCATGCCACATATCCGCGATCTTTATTATAAACCAGTACTTGCCTGAATACAAATTATATATAACTCCACATCGAGTACCCTAATATATACTAGTGATAAGACCCGCGCACGCGCGGGATTTTAACATAAACTTTTTATCATATATTAGTATCAAATATATTGTCTTAAAATATAGTGTACTTTTCATTATTATTATTTTTTTTAAATTTAGTTTGTTAGAAATGTGTTTAATTTAGGGCTGAGCATCGGGCCGAAACCGACCCGTCCCGACCCGATCCCAAAACCGACAAAGTTGAAAATTCTAACCGAATCCTGACCCGATTTTAGTTCGGGATAATCCCGAATCCCGACCCGAATCCTGAAACAAACCGCTTTGTATGGTTTTCTTTGTGTTATCCCGAAACAATCCCGACTACCGACCCGACCCGAGTCCCGACAAGGCTAAAAACCCATCCCGAGTCCCGACCCGAGTTAAGGTCGGTTTGTGTCGGTCGGAGTCAGGCGTCGGTCGGTCGATCGTCGGTTGTCGGTCGGGATTGCTCAGCCCTAGTTTAATTAGTGTTTTTGACTTGATACATGAGAAAATTTTAACAATTCAAAAGGAATCAATTTACCAAAATAATCCAAACCTAGTTCATATCTAGCGATAGTCATTAATTCCAATAGGTAAACATATCATGCACATTTGCTAAAAAAACATATCATGCATAAATTTGAAAGTTCAAGCAATAGTGTATATCATGCATAAATTTGAAAGTTCAAGCAATAGTGTTGAAAGTGAAAGATTAACATCTGGATAATCATTAATCTTAATCATCATTTTCATCAATAATTTGAGAATATTTATGTATGCATATTTTAAAAGACTTGAATAAAGCTTTCAATAAGCCATCATATGATATCTTTTTTCGAATCATTGTTCATTTGTATCCTTTGTTGTAAAGGTTAGCCTCTAATGAAACTTTACAAAAACACAAAGGCCTAGAAAATGGTCAAAGTAACAATTCAAAATAATCAAATCATAAATATAAAATGTCTTTAGAAAGGTAAGTACATGTATTCTATCCTGCAACCCAGAAATTAGATACACCATAATATATGTCTAAAAGACCAGCAAGTACAAATTGCCGTGCAACTGACATAGCATTGTATGCTACTATAGCCCATATTGCAACTAACTTACGAGTTTAAGCTCATAAATGTAAGTGTTACGTTGTTAATGGGACATTTTAGTCAATTTAATTTGCCTAAAGTCAAAATTAAAGTATTCTCACTTGAACCGAACCAAGACAAATTTTCATGAGCGTCTCGTGGTGCCAAGTGAACGGTAATATGATTTAATAACGACGGGCAATTGCATAAAATCATTAAGACAAAATATAGACACAAACAAAATGGGGTAATATAGATAAATTGGTATGCAAATTTAATATTATTTTGCAGCATAAAAACATGTTTTACCAAATATAAGGCTTGTCGCAGTGGGAGGTTGGCAAATCGGTTGGGCATAAAAAATATAGACCCTCGACCGATCTTGAGTTCGGTTGTCACCATTGTGGCACTTGGGTCGCCACATCGGTCGTGTATCAAATTTTTGCATATCGGTTGCATTTTGAAACGATGTGATTTTATGCGTTTGTATCAAATCTTAGAATGTGACCGTTTGGTCATTCAATTTAAAAAAAAAAAAAATCAAACCAAATTTACCACTCTATAAATACCAACTTCACCTCAAACACATTTCTTAACACACAATTTCAAACACAATTCAACCTCAAAATACTTCTTAACACAAGATTTAATATGGCTTGCCGTCTCCCCCATTCTGTTGAAGATATGCAAGTGTACGTTCAAAATCAATGTAATATCGACGATGAGGCTCGGAAACAAGCTATTATAAGCGTCATCGAATTGTTTGACCAGGCGAAAGCCGAGAAGGAACAAATGAGACAAAACTACCAGAGTTGCAACGACATTACTCCTGAAAGAAAAGCTGTGATCGAAAATTTTTTGAAAGATCAAGCCCGCAAAGATCGCGAGGTTGCTGACAAGTTGTGGAAAGCTGTTTCGATGATAACGAACAACATCAGCACCAAAATCAATTGGAGCTATCGGGAGAACAAAGACGATGGTGTAGACGAGGAAGATTTGGCTCGGTTCGAGGGATTTGCTCGTTCTCGTACTCCCTCGTATGACTCGCATGCGGGAGCATTCATATTAGATTTATAATTATGTATTTAGTAGTGTAATGTTTTTTTATTTAAGTAATGTAATGTTTTTAATTTAAATGAAATTTAAATTTAATGTTAAAATGTTTGAATTAAAAAAATAAAAAATAAAATCTTGGGTCGTCGATTGGGGCATCCGGGTTGTCTCGTGTCATTTGGAGAGAAAAGGCGGCGTGGTGCGGGTTGTCCCAGTGTCGTCCCAGTTGCTGCGGGACTAGCCTAACACATGCTCTTCGTTAGTTAGACGACGCCATTGTCACAAAATCACATCTTCAAATTTATACATCTAGCTATTAACAGTTGACCTTTATACAACCAGAACAATTCGTAGGTGGACGCCATTTATCCAAACTGCGAAATAAGTTAGGACACTTGTTAATTGATGACCTTCATGTATATTAAAGCAATACCAAACATCACTTCTTTATCTCATGTTAATATTTTCAAACAATATCTTTCAACATGCCAAGTACAAACAAAGAGGGTGGCTCAAAAAACTTGATTAACAGATTAACAATTTTAATAATAGAAAGAAAACAATGAGATACAAACACATGTTAGTGTCCACTCTTGTAACTTCTAAGTCAAACGGCAGTTACCCGACCCAATTTCTCCTACACGAATTGGGTCCTTGCTCAAATGCATAAACAAAATCTCACCCTACAGCACATTTTTCGAACAATTGTTGACACTTCATATATATAAAAACCTTTAAATTGTGCGTATGAATCAGTCATATCAAAATGTAAATCACAAGTTCAATAGGTTATGTTTTTATATCTAGGCTCTAGTCACTTACTTGCTTAAAGCCAGGTTACATACTTCCCGACAACACAACAACTATAGGTGACTTGCTACATGTTATACGCATTAACCCTTCTTTCCATATCATCAAGCGTTTTGTTAGCTGAAACATAACCTAATCGCAATTAAGAAACAATTCAGTTATATTTAGTACTGGCTTCACTTTGCACATTCAACAATTCAATATTAGTCGTTAAGTTTGGATAAATCGTGCAAAAATACTCCAACCGATGTACGGTATACTAAAGACTAATTATGATTACCATTGGGCTCACCCGTTACTTGAACGACCCATTTTCTCACCTCTAGAGAAAAGGATAGCAAGTAAAGAAGGAATTTAGCTTTTAAAAACTTACTACCACCATCAGCAACCCATAGGTTGAGATGCAGATTAGTATTAGACACGTGAGAATCTTTCGTTGTTTCACCAGGATTAATAATCATCATGTTCGGATCATGAGTCAGCTTTGGTATTTAGACAAATTCAGAAGTCCAGCCCCAAACATCTCGCCATTACCTCCTAAACCATTCAAACCAAGTATAGGAAATATTAACAAACCATAAACTCTGCTCATTTGTCTCTCTTTAATCGAGCCTGGGATACTTGAAGGAGCAGATACAAAACCACGTATTAAGTAACAATGTGCTCTGTCTCCAAACCTACAAATCACAAACATAAATTAAAAAGATAAAAATATATCTCATCGATGCGATTTCTAATAGCTAATAGTTTGATTTTCCTTCTTGATGTGAGATGAAAATATGAAAAGAAAGTCAGTGGCTAAATAATTAGTGGATCACCTAATTAAATTTCTTAATCATTCTGACATTGGATTTATGATAGATCATTTTTTATCTTTCTAATTTATGTTTGTGATTTGTAGGTTTGGAGACAGAGCACGCTGCTGTTGATAACCACACAAACAAACAAAAATAAACTTTATTAATTACTAAAACCATGACATTCGAAGTGAATAACCTAGTGACATTCATGAAATCATAGCTTCCAATTAGACTAACAACTTCGAATGATTTTGAATTCATGATGAGCTTGCTCTGTATCTCCCATTTGTCCTATTTAGCTGTTGAGAATGAAGTTTCAGCTAATTGCAAGAGAGTAATAACTGTAGAGGTTAAAAAAACGTCTAATAATGATACTATTAAACATCAAACTCAACCCACAAACCCAATGTAGTTACAAACTATATACATAAATTACAAATTGAACACAATCCGATCCCATGATTAATTAGGAGTATCAAATCAATTAATAAGTGAAGAATTACCTCGGGCCCATGGCTCGAAGAACTCAAGGTTTTGTGTTTTAAGTGATTTTTTATCTTTTTTTAATAAATAAACTTTAAAATATATCAAGAAAACCCTAATTCACATTTAAAATTCATCAACATAACACTTAACAAAAGCTTATCACAATTAAAAAAAACACACATTCTTAATATTCAGATTCTTAATCAAACTATGGATTAATTACATAAACTTACCATGATCTTTCAATCAACCGTTTCCCTAAGTGATTGGCACATCAAAGGGAAGAATCCGTGATTATTAAAATTAGGCTTCTTGAGGATTGCGTCTCCTTCGATTACCTTGTGAGAATGACAATTTAGGGTATCTAGATAAGAAAGAAAAACGTTTGGGTTAAGGAGAATAAATTCCGATTTGTTTTTCAAATTTACATTTTTTGTATAAAACTATGAAAATTGACTATTAAGGCCATGTGTTTTCTTTAGTTTTTATATACATATGAGTTTAAAAACGAAATTTTATAAAAATTGGTCAAATAAGGAAATATTTTGTTTTTTTTATCTTAAATTATATATTTACTAAAATAACTTTTTTTTTTAATATTACCAAATAAGGTATGGTTTGAATTTTTTTGAAATGAAAAATTCCCAATAGGGGTTTTGTTTTATTATATAAAAAGATAACTCCACATCGAGTACCCTAAGGCTTGTCGCAGTGGAGGTGTTTAACATCGGTTTGGCAACAAAAAGTTGAGGGGTCAACCGATGTTAACATCGGTTTAGTCCAATGCGGGATCGAGTGTCACATCGGTCGAAACGCAAATTGTGAATATCGAGTGCCTAGAAGACCGATGTTTATTGCTTGTATCTTGTCATTTTGAACGTTTGCATTTAAACCAAAACAAAATGACCGTTTGGTCATTCAAATAAAAAATAAAATTCAAACCCATTTTACCACTCTATAAATACCCACATTACCTCAAACACAATTCACAACTTACCATTTTCATCTATATTCAACTCAATCTAATTCTTTTCCAAATTCAAAATGTCAAAGAAAATACCCCACAATCAAAAACCGACGATCACGACTACCCCAAAATGCCGGATCTAAATTTCTCACGGGAAAACAACTTGAGTTAACGGCATATCACCACAACAAAACCGCCTCCTATTCGCTTTAAATGCAAAGTTTTGATTATCAATCACAACTACCCCAACCAAATCAAAACCAAAACGCGTTTTATCTTAACCGTCCTTTTGTCCCACCGCAACATTCTTACCAAGATTACCAAGCAAGAACCTAGTGGGTCTGGTTACCATCCAAACATGGACTTCATTTATCCTTCTCAACCGTATCAACCTTATTCCCCGATTCGAAGCACTAATCTAGACATGAATTTGGAAGATTGGATGCCGGAGTATCCGACACAAAACTACCCAAGTCAAAACTACCCAAGTCAAGATGCTTCGATGGGACAAGGTTCGGGTCACGGTTCGCACCACGGTTCGTTCCATGGTTCCATTCCCGTTGATGATTCTGATGATGAGAAAACCGCTTCATTGAAGAGATGTCCCCATCAAACCAAGGCGCCCATCTAGGGCGTGCTTCAAAGGCCAAGGACAAAGGCAAGATGCCGGAAACAAGCAAGGGAAAACAAGAAGCAGCAGATCCATGGACAAAGGAGGAAGAGGTGGTGCTTTGTAAAGCTTGGGTCTATGTGTCGGAAAACGCGGTGAGAGGAAACGCCAAAAACCGCTTCAAGTTTTGGGAGCAAGTGATCGAGTACTTTAAGAAAGAAACACGCAAAGACCGAACCTATGACTCCATCACTACCAAATGGAAGAGCAGGATTCGTAACAGGGTTGGAAATTATTGTGCTATCATGGAGAATATCAAGAACACCCATGGAAGCGGTGAGAATGATATCGAGGACACCTCAAAAGCTCTTAAAGAATACCGTATGACGTACGGTCATGATTTCACTTTAGAGGAGTGCTACGATGTGTTAAAGGGTCATGTTGCTTGGAAGGAGGTTGAGTTACCGGCTATATCAACAAATAGTCGGAAGAAAACAAAGGGTTCTAGCACTACCTCTGGTTCAACGGCAACTCGTGATCCTTTCGATGTCTATGACGTTGATGATTCTGCTGAGGAAGCGACTAGAGAATCACGACCGGTTGGTCGTGACAAAGGAAGAAAGAAAGCATCCTCCTCTCCGTGATGGTGATGTTCCATCGACTCATTTATGCAATCGTTGGCCAAAAATTTCTTAAGGACCAAGAAAAGTCAAAGAGGATAAAGATAAGAATAAGCAGGGTTTAGAAGATACTTGGTTACGGTTAAGGGAAAAAGAGCTCGAGATAAAACAGGCAAAACTTGAGCTCATGAGGACATCAAAACGGGAGTCCGACATCATCTTCTACAACACCCCAATCGACCCAAATTTGACCGGCCGCCAACTAGAAGAGTTGGAGAAAGTTAAAGCAATCAAAAAACGTTACAATTTAGATTATTAGTTTAAGTATTCTAGTGTTTATTTGAATTTCGTATTGTAATGTTGTTTTTTTAAATTTAGCGATGTAATGTTTTTTTTTTTTTTTTTAATTTCAGTAATGTAATGTTTTTTTTTAATTTGAATGAAATTTAAAGTTAAAAATGTTTGAATTAAAAAAAAAAAAAAAAAAAAAAAAAAAAATCCTCGTCGGTACCTGGGCATCCGGTTGTCTCGGTCATTTGGAGAGAAAGGCGGCGTGGCCTGAGGTTGTCTGCGTCATCCTGGGTTGCGGCTGGGACTAGCCTAATGGAATGCATATATACTAACTGCTTAGTACAACCAACTAAAATGTGTACACGCCTCTGGCAACCAGGTCTACCACCACAAAAGTTGGTCGAAATATAAAGTAAAGTCAGAAAAAGAAAACATTCAAATAAGAAGTTAAAAAGTCATTTCCCTTGATCCCATATTCCTATGACATAACCCTTTTGCACGCCTCTCTCTCCTCTTCTAATTATTTAACATAAAAAACAAATATGGTTTGACGAACATGAGGCATAAATAATTATCTGAACAATTGACAAATAAATAACAAGCTAAATCAAGCACGCTGCAGTAGGGGTGTGAATTTACGACCGACACGAAACCCGACACAAACCGATCACGAAATTAACAGAGTTCGGGTTGTCTAAATAGATTCGGGTAAGGTTTGGGTCGACCTATCTAACCCATTTATTAAACATGTCAGGTTCGGGTTGAGAATAAAATAAGTTGGTCGACCCGCCAACCCGTTTAAGATTTTTTTCATAAACTAAAAACTATTTATATTTTATTGTGCGGGTTAAATGTGTTAAACAGGTCAACCCAACAACTTGTTTAACCTGTTTAACTCGTGTAATGTGCCAACTTTTGTGTATAAAAAGGGTTAAATGGGTCAACCCGAAACCCGCTGAACAGATTCAAGCCGTTTAACATATTCAACCCGTGTAACCTATTTAACCCGCCAACCCAAGTATATATACGGGATAAATGGGTTAGGTTCGGGTTATATCTAAACAGGTTAGGGTTGACATAGCTGACCCGATGATTTAAATGGGTCATGTTTGGGTTGGGATTTTCTGACCCGCCAACCTGGTAACCCGAACCCGTCAACCCGAACCCGATCCGAATTGCCGTCCCTACTCTGCAGGGACTTAGGGTATGAAAATACATCGGTGCTTCAATAACTCGGCCATGATACCTCCATGGCTAGCTAATAGCTCAGGCATCAAAACAAATCAAAGGTTCATATAGCATAACGAAACAAACGTAATGTGTCTAATAAGGTCATGGCTAAACAAACTAATAGATTCTTAAAAGAAACGATACGGATCATGATTTCAAGGGTGTGAAACGTTACGGATCAAAAGTCATAAGAATTCTTAAAAGAAAAGATAGATATTTGTACTTTAAACAACTCAAACGCTTACTTGACAAAAGAAAAGTTCAATATAGAACTCATATTTGTCATAGAATCAATGAACCAATCATAGCCACTCATTTTTTTTAATTAAAATATAAAGAATAAACTTTCACCCTTTAAAAAAAAAATATCTCACAAACCGTAAATCGTTACGTCAAAAAAATCATACCATCTCGACGAGAATTAAAATATCTTTCTATAGATATGCATTGTTATATACTTTCGACGAATTTTTTTTAAAAAATTTCCTCCAAAAAAATCACATGTGATTTGTAAAAATCATATGTGCTTTGATTTTTACGAATCACATGTGATTTTTAAAAATCACATGTGATTTTTCTGGACGAACCTTTTGTACGAAAGTATAGGCGACACTAGTTAAACAACAGAGACTTTATTCAGATCTAAGCTGCAATAGTCAGCTTAGATTAATAGTATCCAAATGTTACAAGATTAGATTAATGTCAATGAGACAATAATCATATGAATGTAAAGACAAGACAAGATCGGTGAAATGATCTAAGAGAAGAAGAGAGTGATACAAAAGACCGCACACTGGCTCAGTGTGTCTAACCTAGAATAAAGGACTAATTAAATAGGGATTAAGTTACACTAAGACCCTCTAACGGCTATAATAAAGAACTTCATGAAACAATAAAATGAACTTCAAAGAGAACAAGAGAGGCTTCAGGAATGATAATCTTGGAACTATAAACCACTTATGCTTTGTCCAGTTAAAACCCCGTAATAAGCTCGCAAAGAACATAGCTTGAAAGCCATTAGCAATTGATAGAGTGACATGTTTGCCACATTATTACCCCAAATTTAACATTCCCCTTAATCGATGGGCAAACATATCAAACAATATCAATTTTTCACACAAAAATTTATCTTTGATAGACAAGAAGGTTCTTTGTAAGAATGTCGCAGTTTGGTTTGAAGATCCAATCTTTTAGCATTTATAACACCTCTAGCAATTTTTCCCCGATGAAGTGAACATCAATTTCAAAATGTTTTGATCTTTCATGGAAAGCAGGATTGACAAACAAGTTGTAAAGCGATTTGTTATCACAAAAAGATTAACGGGAAGTTGATATCAACTTTTAGATCTTTTGGATTTTTGAATCGAATGATTTCTAGCGCGATGACATAGATCTATACTCGCCTTCGTGGAAGATTTTGAAAGAGTATTTTGCTTTTTACTTTTCCATGAGATTAAACAATCATTTAAGAAAACACAATAACATATAATGATTTCTGGTTTCTTACACTTGGCCCAATCAAGATCACTATATCCTTCAAGATGATTTTCGAGTTCTTTGAAATTGTACCTTAGACCTTTCCCGGAGCTCCTTTTAGATACCTCATAACATTGAGGCACATTCCTGATGAGATTTCAAGGAGAATGCATATATTGTGCGCACAATGAACTCGATGAAATGTCGGTCTTGTATGAGTGAGGTAGATAAGTTTCCCAAGAAGCTTCGATAACCGATGATGTTGACAAGTAAGGGTCATCATCGGTGGGAATGTATGGAAGCACTGAGTTGGGTTCCATAGGGTGGACACAGTTTGCACCCAAGAAGACCAAATTCTTTGAGGAGTTCAAGGCGATATTTTCTTTGGGAGAGATGATGTCATTCCAGTTTTAAAACCTCAATGCCAAGAAAATATTTTAGATTTCCCAAGTCTTTGATATGGAATTTTGATTTTAGAAACTCTTTGAATAGGTTTATCTCATCAACACAGCTTCGATGAAGAACTATATCATCCACATAAACAAGAAGAGCATGAACTTGTCATTCTCTGTTTTGGTGAACAAAGAATGATCATTAACAGATTGGACAAAGTTGTTTTCCTTTAAAACAACGACAAGTTTTTCATTCCATTTTCGAGAGCTTGTTTTAGACCATATGAGACTTAACAAGTTTACAAACTTTATTTTTATTGTTCTCATTACGTAACCCTTTGGGAATGGTCATATAGATATCCTCATCAAGGTCTCCATACAAGAAAGCATTGTTAACATCAAGTTGAAAAGAGGCCATTTGTTTTTTGACTAAGGCAATAAGACATCTAACAGTGAGACATTTTACAACAGGAAAAAGTTTCATCATAGTCTATTCCTTCCTTTGGTTGTAACCTTTAACAACTAATCTAGCCTTGTATCTATCAACTTCACCATTAGCTTTATATTTGATTTTAAAAATCCATTTGTAGCCATAGGGTTCTATTAGGAGTAGATCGAGTTATATCCCAAGCATGGTTTTCATTTAAGGCTTCAATTTGAATTCATAGCATCTACCCAATTACTATCAAGGATAGCTTCTTCATAACAAGTAGGTTCAATACTTTTATTAAGACTAGAAGCAAAGCAATAATTGTCTTTGTTAAGATTTGAGTAATTAACAACTTTTTCAACACCATATTTGACTTTTCCTTCAATAATAAAGTCATTTAGATTCTTGGGCAACTTAGAAACTCTAGTTGACCTCCTAGCGATAGTGGTGGCAAGCCTCTTTCTTGTTCAATGAATCCGAAGATGTATCGGTGAATCGGAAGATGCATCGCCAGGATGTGATTCATGTGATATGTTGCCCTCGGGTGTGTATTATCATCTATAGATGTTGCAATTGGTTCATCGATCACCGGTGGGATGACTTACCATCTGCTATCATCATAGGATGTACTTCTCCTCTTCATCATTGGGACTTGTTTGTGAGTCAAAGAAATTTTGTGGTTTAAATCTTTAGGCACATAAGTTTCAACAAAAGGTTTTGACACGAATTTTTCATTTTGAATGGGAACACAGTTTCATAAAATTTGACATCTACGGAATAAAAATATTTTTTGTTTCTAGGCTCGAGAGTTTATAGCCTTTTTCTCATTTGAGTAACCAATAAGAACACTTTTTCATATCTACTACCAAATTTGTCGAAGCGTTGAGAATGGTGGCATAGCATAAGCGACCAAAGACTCTAAGAGAGAGTGAAGGGTCATGCCCATACACAAAGAAGAAGGGGACTTGCAGACAGGCGAAGAGGCAACTTTGTTTATGACATATCACGTGAGTTAGAACACATTCAGGCCAAAGATTTAGAGGTAATTCCCACAAAACATAAGGGATCTAGCAACATTAAGGAGATGCCTATGTTTCCTTTCGCAATGCCATTTTGTTGAGGTGTATAAACACAAGAAGTTTGATGTAGAATTCCTTTTCATGATAGAATTGTTGAAGTTTATTATTGACAAATTCGTCCCATTATCACTTCTAAAACTTTGACATTGTGTTCAAATTGATTTGATAGCATATGAGTAAAGTTAACAATGGAAACATAAACATCATCCTTCCCTTAGCATATAAACCCACATCGCCTAGAATAGTCATCAACTATAGTTAAAAATATTTATAACCATCTCGCTAGTAATTTTATATGGTCCCCAAACATCAAGGTGAACAAGTTGACCAATTTTAGTGGATTTATGTTCACTTAGAGAAATGGTTCTCTGGTTTGTTTGGCTTTATTACAAGTATCACGAGATGATCGGTTGGATGAACTATCAAATTTAAGAGTGGTCTAAGTATGTGTAGGACTTGGTGGAGGATGACCAAGTCTTTGATGCCAGATTTCTAGAGACATGACAAACAGATATGCAATTATTAGAGGTAATCTTACATGTAGAGTCTATATCAAAATATATAACCCATTGTATTGTTTACCAATCCCACAATCCTTTTGATGTAAATCTGTATATAGCAATTAGATTTATTAAATCCAACAAACATCTTGTTGTCTCTAGCAATCTTATGAACCGATAATAATGACATTGTATTCGGGAACAACGAGAATATCAAAAGAGTTAGGTCATTATTGACCTTTAAATCACCAATTTTAGTAATTAGGGCTGAGTATCATTGGGATGTCCAGCAGTTAGGCCAAGATTTGAAATGTTAACAACATTGATTAAAAATTTCGCACACGGACATGTCTTGATTTGCACCGAATCAACAATCCAACCAAGGCCGATGTTTCCGGTTAAGGATTTAGTGTTGTTGTTAAAAACTTGTTGAAGTTTATATTAAACTTGACATTTGCCATTAAAGAAGGTTCACGAAAAATTTTACCGCTAAGTTGGCATTAGCGGATGACACATTGTTGTCATTGAGAAGACTCATAAGTCTTGAGAGTCGTTCATTAGATAAAGAGCAGGAGAATTGCTAGCACTATTATCGGTGACATGATTAGTTTCAACAAAACATTTTCTTCTTTGAAGGTTTACCATTAAAATTTCTCTTAACATATCCAAAGTAGGATATCCAACAATTTCATAACACCTATCAACAAGATGACCGGGCTTTTTGCAATTAGTACATTTGAGGTTCATATTTGGTCCTCTGCTATTAGAATGTGACCGTGTTAAAACCGAAACTTTGTTGTTAAAACCTCTTTTGTTATCAAAAATTTTCCTCCATCGGGGTTTTGCATTAAAAGTCAGTAGCATTGGGTTTAGCGAACTATTCCCGATGAAACATTCTGTGAGATTCTTCTCCGCACACAACAGAGAACGCAGCTTTGACATTAGGCAAAGGGTCTCGGTTAAAATATTGCTTCGATGGAACATAGGAGTCATCAAGACCCATAAGAAATTGCATTAACTTGATTAGTTGATTGTGTTTTTCAAAATGTTTTGCACCTCACAAGTGCGAGAGAGCAAGCTAATCATACAATCAAATTGTTTCCATAAAGAATTAAGATTGTTATAATAATCAACTAGAGAGGACCCACTTTGACTAAGAGAGTTTATATTCTTATGCAGATTAAAAATAAATGAACCATCAACTTTGTCATAGGTATCTTTAAGATCATTCCACATTTCATAAGCGGTTTAGCATATATAGCACCAACAAACGAGTTCGGGACTAAGAGAATTAAGAATCCAGTAACCACAACATGAGTTCTGGTATCCCATTGATTAGCAAGACTAGGGTTGAATCATCTCTTATGCAAGTACCATTAATAAACCCTAACTTATTATGGTTCCTTAAAGCAAAAGTCATGGCCATATTCCATATTTTGTAATTTTCGGTTCGGTGAGTTTAATAGTAATAATGGATTGCCATTTGTATTGTTAGGATGCAAATACAAAGCATCACCAAAGACAAGACTTTTCTCGGTGGAAGAGCGACCAATATTATCATCACCAACAACCATAATACAAACAATAAGATGAGCGGATATAAGAAGATAGACAAAGAATAACCGACAACAACAATGACAAAAAATAAGAATAAATAGTCAAGAAGATAAGACTTTATAATAAGAGACAACAAGCACTAAGCACATGGATTAGGATAAACCGAGCGAGTATTCTTACCACTCAAAGGTGGCGATCAAGATGTTAGTCTACCCGTTTGCACCACAAGACTTAAGTCTTGTATGTTTAAAGAAGAAGTAAGACTTAGACTTACGAGAGAAATATGCGTGTGGAAGAACAAATCACACTCACCCTAGATTCACTTAGTCTAGGGCAAATATGAAAGCAGAAGATAACCGGTGATTCGCCAACAAAGATGAACCTCAAACCACACCTTTGTTGCTAAAGAGAATCAATGAGCACAAGCTACGATACCATGTACGAAAGTATAGGCGACACTAGTTAAACAACGAAACTTTATTGGATCTAAAATGCAATAGTCGACAGATTAATAGTATCAAATGTTACAAGATTAGATTAATGTCAATGAGACAATAATCATATGAATGTAAAGACAAGATAAGATCGGTGAAATGATCAAGAGAAGAAGAGAGTGATCTGATTGCACACTCAGTGTGTCTAACCCTAGAATAAAGGACTAATTAAATAGGGGATTAAGTTATACTAAGACCCTCTAACTGATTATAATAAAGAACTTGTAAAACAATAAAATGAACTTGGCAGAGAACAAGAGAGGCTTCAAGAGGAATGATAATCTTGGAACTATAAACCACTTATGCTTTGTCCATATTAAACCCCAGTAATACGCCTGCAAAACATGGGCTTGAAAGCCATTAAGAATTGATAGAATGGCGTGTTTCACACATTATTACCCCAAATTTTAACACTTTTCAAAAAAAAAAAAAGTTAAATCAAAGTATATAACAATGCATATCTATTGAAAGATAATTTAATTATCGTCACGATGGTGTATTTTTTGTAGCTTGAAGATTTACCGTTTGCAAGATATGTTATTTTAAAAAAATGTGGAAAATGAGTTTTTATTAATTTAGATAAAAAATGAATGGATGTGATTGGTTAATTAGTTCTATGACAAATTTGAGTTCTATATGGATCTCAACTCACGTTAATACATGTTTCGATATAGATTATGATTCTAACGTGACAGATTTAACATGTTAACATATAGCTAATATCTCGCAATATAATACTTATGATTAGTGCATGATTTCAGATTAAAATGATATTTGTTCAAAGATACCTCTAGGCTAGGCAAGAAATAATATAACCGAAACCGAAACAAAACTCAAATTTGAACACGAACACGATTACAAGATTCAGCGAGAGACAGCAGAACCAAAAACCCAAACGTACAGGATCACCCACTCGTATCAATCACGAAACCAAACCGGTAAACCACACTACTACACAAAAGCTTAAATAGATCACTTCAAATAGAGTGGTTTTTCTAAAAACTGATCTAACAAATAAAAAAGAGGAGGAAGTGTAATAAATAGATCAGTTATTTGGATCAAGACCGATCTAACTAACTTCTAGTTGTAAAAAGAATTTCTTTCATTAAACATGAGAAACTAATACATCGGTATTAATAAATAAAAGATCTCTTTAACTCCAACTGTTTTAGCGGGATACAAATTTTCGTTTGCCTCTTACCCAAAATTAAAACTTTTCATTTGCCTCTTCCCCAAAATTTTAGACACATAAAACCCTATATGCCATTTCCCCATCTTCACACAAAACCCATCTTCCCCAAAATTTTCAATCACCACCACCAAACCCTAACTGGCCATTATAGCACCACCAGCCGTCATTTACACCACTATCGGCGACTGTCCACGTTACCACCGGAATCAGATCCGTCACCAAACCCTAACAACGTGAGTCACCAGCCACCGTCGCTCAAACAGCCCTCTTAAACCGCCGCCGAACAAACCATATTCAGTAAGTGGTATCGATTTATTATTAAGCTTATATATGTTGTAATTCTTTTCTATAGCTGATTTTTTTTAAAGATTTTGCTATAGTTTTGTCTTATTAAGAATTGAATGATAATATGCTGAGTTCGATTAAGGAATATGTTTATGGGTAGGTTAGGTACGTTTGAGATATTATTAGGATAGTTTGTTCACCGAACCGGTGTTTTGCGTAATAGACTCAAGTTACCAGATTTATAAAGAAATCAGATCTAGTCCTTAAAAAAACGTAAGATGGTATTTCTAACGATTGTACATCGCAAGACTTGTTAAGTGATCTGTATACGTCCTAAATACAGAGATAAACAAGATATTGCACTTGCTATACATATAATGATGAGATGTGTTTACTTGAGTTATGCACTAGAATTTTTATTAATTTTGAGTATCCTACCATATGTCTACTTGACTTTTTACTGATGGGTCACTAAAAGTGATGATTTGATTGGTTTGCTGAGTTCTTCAATGGGTGGTAGAAGAAAAAGCTTTGCAAATATTCTTTTGGTTAATAAATTAATACGAATCTTTATGAGTAAAGTTTTTGCTTTTGTAGCATTTTTTAGTTTATTAAATTTTGTTATGATTCGTTTTGTATAGGAAGGACTTGAACCACGTGCTTCGTCATCCAATAGAATATCTCGTCCCGCAAGCCAAAATGCAATATTTTCTAGTTCTTTTACACCGGTTGTGGGCCCATCTACATCAGCAAGTAGAACACCCGAGCCTCAACTGGCTAGGAGAACCCCAAGTACTGGTCTACCTCCTGTAAATAATCACCTTCTTTCAGGTAACCTGCGTTAGTGCTTTGCTATTATTACTTTTTACCATGTAGCCTTATGTGGGATAATACTCACAGGGTGTTTGGTTGGTTTTAGGAGGGATGAAGCCTTCCTCTGATTGTAAGCTACACTTTCTGTAGATTGAGGATGTAAGCGACACTATGGTTGGGGATTACGATCATTGAGAGGGAAATGTAGTCCTTTTGGTGAGTAGGTGATTAAATTTGTCATTTGAAATGTCACACTAGCAGCATGTATGTTTTTTGTATTGCTTGAGTATGATGTTATTTAGTTCTTGTAGCTTTTGTGTTACTATGGCATGTCATTAGTAACAAAAGTCTTGCAGTATACTTGTATATAAGTTTGGAGTATATATAAATTCACCTTATCACCAAAAAAAAGTAACTAGTTTAATTGTTGTCACTTTTACTATCCACAGAAGAGTCCCAATATGTAGCATGAAATAAATAATGGCTGAGAAATAGGCTTTCAGTACTATAGAAGGCCTCTTATAAATAGTCTAGATCCTTTTTTCTCAATTGATTTATTTTTTAATTCTCACTTTATGTACAATGGCAGTATTCAATAATAGCTATTTCTTCGTTATTATTTTTTTTTTCAAATGTAAAGTAACATCTTCCTGTAGCATCTGTATGATATATGGGATTTGTATTTATTGTGTTATGTTGAAATTGTAGGAATGGCTAAGACAAGGAGTATGACCAGAGAACAAAAGAGGTTAAAGACTTCTAAAGACGGTGGTTCAGCGTCATGGTCAGATCTTTGCCGGGATCTACTCATTATAGTTATGATGCGACTTCATAAATGCATATACAGAACAGTATATTGATAAATTTTACCATAAAAAGGTTATGCTTTCAGAGTGTCTTTCTTGCATAGTGTATTTCACACGATTGCATAGTTGCACTTTCTTAATATATTTCAATTTGTATATCCAGCTTCAGCTTTAAACACCGGTGGAAATGAGCAATTAATGAGATGATGTAACTACCCGCCAATGTCTTGCATGCATTCACCGCTAATGGATTCTCGGTATGTTTCACATGGGCATGAAGATATGCAAGCTCTTCACAAACTGTATCTTGCATTCACCGCTAATGGATTCTCGGTATGTTTCACATGGGCATGAAGATATGCAAGCTCTTCACAAACTGTATCTTGAGGCACAACATTACGGTTCACCACTTTTTGGTAGATCAGGCAGTTTAAATCAATATATGGGAATCCTACATATGGACGTGGTATGCCGTATCATAGAAAATTAGTTGAAAGTTCTAGACTTTTGTCACAGCAAGAACGGGCTATGTAATTTGCTCCATCTTTTAGAAATACAGTGTGATATTATCACAGATCAAAGATATGTTTCGTCATTGTTAGATGAGCTTAAGAACAATAAAAATAAGTCTTTTGAGCTCTCTGATGTTGTTGGTCATCTCATTGAATTTAGGTATTCTGAGTTTTTCTTTTAATGATTTTATTTTTTTTCCTTTACATTCAGATTCTTCATTGTCTTGTTTTTGTCCATTTGATGTTGTAGCACGGATCAGTAACGAAGCAGATTTTTTTTTTTTTTTTTTTTAATTCTGAAAATTGACTTAATAGATCGGTTCTTGGGTATGAACTGATCTTTTGTTATATTAGTTAGATCGGTTCTCAACCGATCTATATATCTATCTGCTCATAAAGATCACCCTTAGATAGAGTGGTTGGTTCTGCCGTCATATGAGAACTTTTTAACCGATCTAATTAGCTTTTTTTTTAGTAGTGCCACATGTTACATATTCAGCTGTCTCTCCTCTTCTAATTATTTAACATAAAATAATCAAACACCATTGTGACTTTCATTCTTTTATTGTCTATAGTGAGTATAAATAATGGAGGTAATCTTACATGTGATTTTGATTAATACACACAAACATGATTACAAGATGTTATGCAGTGCTGTTGTATGCATGCGGTTGCTGTATGTATCAAAAGTCATGTCAATATCAATCCCATAAATAATCTTTAAAAGTTTGCTGTTTTGTTTTATTGTACTTACATTCTTTTATTATTGTCTATACTGGGGCAAATATAATAGAAGAGTACATTTGGGACTAAAACAGCATTATTTGGACAATAACAAGCTAAATCAAGCACACGACTGCCGAGTTTTGGAACTTTGTCTTCTATTCAATGATATTGATACATTGAATTTGACTACATAAAAACAAAAAATAAACACCTTTTTCTTTTTCTTTTTTTAAATAATAAAAACCACAAAACTATATTCCAGTATACAACCACAAATAATTTAGTTGTGGAGTTTCTCACACGCCAAAGAGTAAAACAATTTTATAATTATTATTATTATTATTATTTTAAATAATAAAAAACACAAAACTATCTCCTAGTATACAACTACAGACAATTTGGTTGGGGAGTTTCTCACACACCAAAAAGTACCTTTGGGACTAAAACAAAACCTCAATTTCGTAAGTATAATTATATGTTGTCATACACCAGTCGCTTTGCGCACGTATTCGCTTAGTTTGCTTTAAAACATCCAACTTTTTAAAGGAATGAACATACACATATCTATGAAAATATGTGGTTACAATATAGCAGCAATCTAAAGACTATGTTTTGTAAAGACTATTAGTTAGTAAAAAAGAAAATCCGCTAAGAAATGTACTTCTTTTTTTTTTTGAAACTTTACTTGTATTCAACCAGCCATACCACCGAATCAGTAGAAGGCTAAAAAATTACAACAGAAAACAATATGAAATTTACAACAGATCAAAATTTTGCCACTGATTCCAAGTCAAGGAAAGCAGCTTGTTCCTACTCTTATACCATAAGAATCCGATAGTCATGACTTCCTAAAAAATCTTCTCAACTTTAACGACAACATTCACGAATCTCTTTTCATTGCGGGCTTTCCAAAGACACCAACACGCCACAAACATAATACCTTTTAATGCCGTTCTCCCTTTTTTACTCGATCCCGACGTCTTATGAATCTCGAACAGGTCTTTAATATCGAATAAGAACAAAAGCTTGATTTTGCACCATTTGCTAATCCGAAACCAAAGGTTAGACGCTACCTCGCAGACACAAATAAGTGTTCCACGTCTTCTTCTTCAGCTTCGCAAAGGCCGCACAAAACAGACCCAACCAAGCAGTTCCGCACCCTCAACGCCGTTGCTGTTTGAATACGATCCAATGCCACCCTCCACATGAATATATTGCATTTTTTGGGCACCCACTTAGACCATTTGACCACAAACCTATCGTTGGCCACTCGCTCGCTGGACATGACCTTCTTCACAGCCTTCACATTGAACGTTTTATCACCGTTGCCAAGCCACGTCCACCTATCGTTCCCGTTAGTTACCTTGATACCTTCCAGCAATTCACCAAGGCAGTTTATTTCAGCGATCACTTCCTCCTGTGTTTCTTCATCCGTCACGTCTCCGATCTTCCAATCATGGCTTCCATCACCCAGCCACTTATCCGAGACCAAACACTTCTTATCTTTCTCTTTTTTGAACATTCTTGGAAGAATCTCTTTTAACGCCACATTACAAACCCATGGATCAAGCCAAAACCTTATTCCTTTACCATCGCCACATGTACCTCTAAAGAGTTGATTCAAGTTTACCCCTGCGACCTTTACGCTATAGCAAGCTTTACGATTTTACTCCATACCCCCGACGAACCTTGAATCCTTGGAATAGTCGACCAACACCTTTTAGAATCGTGAATGGCGTTGATAACCCTCCTCCAAAGGCTCTTAGTATCAATGCGGTATCTCCAAACCCACTTAGCCAATAATGCAATGTTAGAATCCTTGAGCTTACATAGGCCAAGCCCGCCCGACTTGATAGGAGAAGTGACTTTATCCCATGCGACCCAATTATCCCAAGAAATGTACTTCTAACACGCCGCATCTTCAGGATTTTCATAAGTAACAACTTTATATTCCCAATCATATCACTTTTGAAAAGCAAAAATATTTATTTTCGTGCCCGACAAGAGTTTCCGTTTGCTTGGGTCAACATAATAAGACGGATCGGAAGAACGAAACCAATGAATGTATCATGTTGGATAAAGCAATTGTTTCAAAAGGAAACATATGGAAAGTTCAAAAACTGTCAAGTAACTAACGAACATAAATTAAGTTCAAAAAAAAACTAACGATCATAAATTTATATAAATGCATATTGTAATTTATGGTGTTACGCATTTTGAGTTGTCGTGGAATCGCAAATATGTGTAGATGTACTTGTCTATAACTTTAGTAGTCCATTTTGATGCACCTCTGCATGAACTTGATGAATCAAATTGGAGATATAATTTAGTCCAAAAGCGTATAAAATATAAGATGAATAAGAAATTATAGTTCATATGATTACACCCATGAATAAAAAACTCAGGGCTTTTATTTTACAACGCTTTCAATGCCATAAAGTGTTAAGGTAAAGTGATTCAACATAATGGGCATTTGATTTTACCAAAATTGCCTTTCTTATTTAAGTTAGAAAACCATCGTGGTAAGAAGTTTTTGTGAATATACCTTCTATTATTGATCCATTCGTATTTTTCCAAGGATCATAGACAGTCATCTAAAAAACATTTCATAAATGTATTCAGATAAAATGATAATGCATGTGTTAACAAATTAAATGAACATCATGCTCTTGTTCCTTGAGAAATGTCAAAAGAGGAAGATTGTTGTGAAAGTTAAACATATATGAGAATAAGAAGTAGTAGCTTAATGCCAAAAGAGCTTCTGACTAGCACTTTAAAATGTGTGAGGTCTTATTGTTCTTGAACACCGTCACCTCACTTATTATAAGTAAGTATCAATCCATCAACAAATAAAAGCATTTGATATAACAATAATATCAACTTATTAAGCCCAATGCTTCATATAAACATCGTGCTCTTCCATTAAATGTTAATATCAACCCACTAAAATTTAAAACACTAATATCTTCATTAGTTCTTAAAATTATAAAGGAAAACTATACGGGATTCTAACAGCATGTTATTTAAAATAAATAATTCGTATAAGGGTAGCTAATTTAGGATGCAATCCCGTAGCCTCTTTGATTAGTGGATTGTTTTTGTTGAAACCAATAAAAGCATATCCTCTCACATAGGTTTCAAAAAACAAACACACCTTAACTGAAATAAGCTTACTGAAGTGAACGATATTATATTATATATTATATATATATACTAATTGTCGGGAAGAAAGCGATGTAAAACATTAAACGAAAGTTTTCCAAGTTGGCAAAAAAGGTCCCGAGGTTTAAGTGGTACAACAAAGTAAGTCCAAACATTAAATGCAAAGTTTCACAACTTGACAAAACAGTCCCTAAAGTTTAAAGGCGTTGCAAAGTAAGTCTGTAGTAAACATCAATTGCAAACTTTCCCAAGTTGGCGAAATAGTCCCACGATGTTTAGCGGTTTAACGCAAAATAAGTCCTACAACATTAATTGCTATCTATAGCAATCTGGCAAAAATAGTCCATAAGGTTTAAGCGACGTTTCAAAGTAAGTTGTTAATACAAATATCGTCATTAAACGTTATTTATATTTTTGATCTTTGCCTAAGTTTTGTTAACGACAAAAGTAAATTTAATTTATAAAAGCTTAAAGCTTGTCAAGTTTATTAGATATTAAAACAAGCTTTCTCAAACAATATATTCATCATTCAAGCATTTATATTTATGATTAGTAACATCTTGATATGTCTCTAATCATTATGTATGATAGTAGTTTGTAGAATGTGTTAGGTTCTTAAAACCAAACACTACTTAAGCATTTGCATATTTCTATTAATAGTAATACAACATTTGACATCATGTATTACATCATGGAGATCATTGGAAGATTCCATTAGATATTTTGTGAAGATTTCTACTCTTCATATCTTGCACAATCTTACTTAGATAGAGTTGACTTTAGGCAAGATTTGATATCTTATTTGTCGATGGCGGTACCAATTTGGTACAGGCGGAACCCTTTTTAGGGGTCCGCGGTCCGTCGACGCTCTGTCAAAATTGGCTATAAATAGCAATGCCAAGCCAAGTAGTTTCATCCCTTTCTAACATACTCTCATACATATCTTCTCTAACCTTTCTAACTCGGTTTCATATCATATTAGTGATCTCTTTTGTAGCAAAGAAGATCAAGTCATATTCAAGCTTCAACGAAGTTGGAAGTCTTGTTTGTTTAGTGTTGTATGATCTAGTATTGATCCATACTTCATTGTTGTATCAAACCATCATAATCTTGTGAGTGTGAGTGGTTAGTATTTTAGTCCTCAAAATACATTGTGTGTGGGAGTAGTTGTACCCTTGGAAAGAACTCGACATCTAGCTTAGTGTCGGAAATAGTGTAGCGAAGTGTAAAGGTTTTCTCCACGGTGAAAGGAGCTTGTTGACTAGTGAAGTTAAACTCTCGAGTGTGAGACTCGGGGAGTGGAGTAGGAAGAAGGAAAAAGAGTCCTTGTAGGCGAACCACTATAAACAACTTGTTGTGGTTTGATCATTTCTTTCCTTACTTACTTATTACATATTGCTTGCATATTTCATTAACATACTTAAGATCAATATCAATTGATCTTTCAATAAGTTTCAAAACAAAGTTTTAATCGGTAAACTATTCAACCCCCTTCTAGTTTTCTACAATTGGTACGAGCCTCGTTGCTCAAGAATTTCTAAAATAACTTGTATTTTATAAAACTTGAAACGATCCATGGATTCTGAAAACTTTAAAGAAGAAGCAATCTATGCAAAGACCACCACTCTTTGAAACCAATGGATTTATCTATTGGAAAACCGTTTTGAAACATATGTAAAATCAAAAGATATAGATCTTTGGTTTATTATTGTTAAAGGAGATTTTAGTTCTACAACAAAGGATATTTCCGTTGATGAACAAAAAGAAATTAGTTGCTAAAAATAATGAAGCTAAAATGATGCTTTATAATGCTTTACCTAGAAAAGAATATGAAAAGAATTTTTATGTGTGAAACCGCCAAAGATATTTGGGAATCTTTAATTGTTACACATCAAGGTAATTCACAAGTAAAGGATAACAAAATTGATCTTCTTGTTCAACAATATGAACAATTTGTTATCCACGAAGATGAAACCATTGATTGTGGCTTTGCTCGTTTTAACACTATCATTACATCACTTAAAGCACTTGGCGAATCTTTTCGTAGTAAGAACTTTGTCGGAAATTTCTTAGAGCACTCCATCCCAAATGGAGAGCTAAAGTGACCGCTTATTGAAGAATCAAAAGATCTCTCAATAATGTCACTAGACGAGCTAATTGGCAACCTCAAAGTTCACGAAATGGTAATGGAGAAAGATTACGAGATCATCAAAGGAAGAAAGGAGAAGATCAAATCCGTTGCTCTTAAAGCAAAGGCGAATCAGCGATGATGGTGAATCTTGTTCCGATAGTGAAGATGAGGAGTATGCCATGGCGTTAGAGATTTCAAGAAGTTCTTTAGAAGAAGAGGAAAGTTTGTAAGACAACCTCGAGAAGAAAAGAAGCCATTCCGAAAGATCGGGATGATAAGAAGATCAAAGGTGAAAGAAAGTGTTTTAGATGTGGTGATGCAAGTCATCTCATAGGAGAATGTCCCAAGCCTCCTAAGAGCAAAACTCAACGAGCTTTTGTAAGTGGTGCTGGAGTGATAGTGAAGACGATGAAGAATCAAGCAAGGAAGAGATCGCTCTAATGGCACATGAGTCAAATGAGGTACTTTCCATTCTTCTTATTCTTCCATAGATGATGACACCTTGCAAAAACAATATAATCAATTGTGTGAGCTAAGTCTAAAAATCATAACTAAAATAAATTTCTAAAAACTAAAAAGGAGTTTTTGGAAAATGAAGTATATGAGTTAAAGAAAAAGCAAAACGACTTGAAAAGGAAAAGCAAATGACAATGATTGTAAATCATGTCAAGAGCTAAATCTTGAAATAGAAAAACTAAAGCTCACACAAGAAGTTTTAATAGAAAATAATTCTAAGTTTAAAGGTTTAACAAAAACATCGCTATTGCCGATGAAATAGTTAAAATCCATAAAACACCGGAGACATGAATGGGCTAGGGTTTAATGAAGTTTTAATTCCTAAGAGTCAAAACAAAGCGGCCGAAAAGGACGAACATTCATCAAAGCTGCTCAGACAAGACTGGACGAGACGGAACCAAAAAGGGTTCCGTCCGTTGTGCAAAAGCGGTACATGGGTACTTCAGTGAGCAGAATGTTCATGTCTGGACCGTCTTGAATTTGTTAAAATAACAAAGAAAACCAATGATAATGTTAAACTAAAACCACCATTATATCGAGTAGGACTTATTAAAATGAATTTAGATCAAAACTACTCAACAACGACATAAAACTTCTTTTGCCAAACGCCTTTCCTAAGAGCAACCACAACGTTCAACATAACTACCAACACAACGGTTGGAATCAAAACTTTCCTAGACCATATCAAACTCCGATTACATGCCATGGAACCCTTATCCATCATTTCCATACATGAATCAAATAAATGGTATGTTTAACCCAAACGGACCCATGAGATATTGGGGACCAAATGTTTGAGTTATTCGCTTCTTAGGTATGTTTGAAAGTTGGATTGGAACGATGAATGGATAAAAGATAGTGGATGCTCACGACACATGACGGCAACAAAGTCTCTTCTCATCATACCAAGAGTATGACGGAGGTAATGTCACTTTCGTAGCAATCTCAAAAGCAAAATCATTGGCAAAGGTACGATTGCTCATAACTCTCTAACTATTGAAAATGTTGCTCATGTGGATAGGTTAGGATTTAATCTACTTAGTATTAGCCAACTATGCGATAAAAAGTATAAAGTACTATTTGATGAAAATGGTAGTAAAATACTAAAAGATGGTATCACCATAGCTAAAGGAGTTAGGAAAAATAACATATCGTCATGAAAATAGATAAAACATATAACTTTGCCTAACAACATTAGACGATAGCTCATCTCTTTGGCATAGGCGCTAGGTCACGCTAATATGAGACTTATACAAAACCTATCTTCAAAAGAGTTAGTTAGGAATTTGCCAAAACTAAAATATGACCAACACTTTTGCGACGCTTGCAAAATTGGTAAACAAACACATAGTAGTCACAAATCTAAAAATATGGTATCTACATCTAAGTGTCTAGAATTATTACATATGGACTTGTTTGGACCATCCGCTATAAGAAGCTATGGAGGCAACTTATACACTTTGGTCATAGTAGATGATTACTCAAGGTTTACTTGGGCGTTATTTTGAAAACCAAAATGAAGCTTTTGATAAATTTGAAATACTTAGCAAGAAAATTCAAAATCTTCTAGGTGTCAAATTGTGTCGATCGAACGGATCATGGTGGTGAATTTGACAACGAAACTCAATTTGGAAACTTTTGTGATACAAATGGTATAACACATAACTTTTCCGCTCCACGAACACCTCAATCAAATGGAGTAGTAGAGCGTAAAATAGAACAATTCAAGAAATGAGTAGAACAATGATTAATGAACAAAACATTCCTCAAAAGTTTTGGTTATGCTGACACTTCACATATATTTTAAATAGAGTCCTAATCGTCCTTTCCTAAACAAAACACCATATGAACTTTATAAAGGTAAAAGCCAACATTAGGATATTTTAAAGTCTTTGGTTGCAAATGTTTTATTCTTAACACTAAGGATTATCTCACCAAGTTTGACCCAAAGTCTTATGAAGGTGTATTTCTTGGTTACTCTCAAACTAGTAAAGCTTACATTGTCCTAAATAAAGAAACAATGATAGTCGAGAATCGTTGAACATAACATTTGTGAAAGTCCACCTCCTCTAAGACATCACCTTTGGTAGATGATGACTTAGTTGAAAGTCAAATAATTGAAAGTCAAATTAATAATAACAAGGAAGATGAACCATTAAATAAGGAAATTGTCAACATAAAAGAATCTAAAAGTCATCCATTAGAAAAGGTCATAGGAAAACTTAATCAAAGAACCTTAAGATCACAAGCTCAAAATCAAAGTAATCATTTTTGTTTTGTATCCACCATTGAACCAAAACCATAAATGAAGCAATAAAAGATGAGTCATGGGTAATGGCCATGCGGAAGAATTAAACCAATTCGTTAGAAATGATGTTTGGAAACTAGTTCCAAAACCTAAAGATCAAACTATAATTGGAACAAAATGGGTCTTTCGAAACAAAATGGACGAAAATGGTCTAGTATCTAGAAACAAAGCTAGGCTTGTTGCACAAGGTTATAATCAACAAGAAGGAATTGACTATGATGAAACTTATGCACCCGGTAGCTAGACTTGAATCTATTAGAATATTACTTGCTTATGCATGTGCTTATGATTTTAAATTATTTCAAATGGATGTTAAAAGTGCTTTTCTTAATGGGTTTATTAACGAAGAAGTGTATGTTGCTCAACCTCCGGTTTTACCGACTTTGAGAAACCACATCATGTCTTCAAACTCAAGAAAGCATTATCGACGCCTTAAACAAGCACCTAAAGCTTGGTACGACCGTCTTAAGACTTTTCTTATTGATAACAAATATACTATGAGATTAGTAGATAATACTCTTTTACTAAGAAAAAGGAATCATAAATTATTATTGTTCAAATATCGTTGATGACATTATATTCGGATCAACTTGTCAAGAACTATGTAATGATTTCTCTAAAATCATGCATGACGAGTTTGAAATGAGTATGATGGGTGAGTTAAACTTCTTTCTAGGACTTCAAATTAAACAACTAGAAGATGGTATTTTCTTTAATCAATCTAAATATATAAAAGACATGCTTAAGAAATTTGGTCTTGAAGATTCCAAACCAACTAAAACACCCATGTCCTCGGACACTAAACTCACCAAGGACGAAGAAGGTGAATCCGTAGATAACACTAAATATAGAGGAATGATTGGTAGCCTACTCTATCTTACGGCTAGTAGACCCGAACATTATGTTTAGTGTTTGTCTATGTGCTCGCTTTCAAGAAAACCCAAAGGCATCACACTTAAAAGCATTAAAAGGATTTTAGATATATTAAAGGGAACAACGTGTTTAGGATTATGGTATCCCAAAGGAGCGGGTATAGAAACCATAGTGTATGCCGACTCGGATCATGCCGGTGATTATGTCGATAGAAAAAGTACAAGTGGTATTTGCACTTTTGTTGGACATTGTCTCACCTCATGGTTTGCAAAAAGCAACGGCTTTAGCCATCTCTACTACGGCGAATCGTCTCACCGAAAAGCATGTCAACAAGCTCTTTGGATGAAGCAAGCCCTCGTAGACTACGAATTCATCTCAACGACATTGTGATACTTTGCGACAACAAAGGAGCCATCGATCTCAAAAAATCCCGTTCAACATGCTCGTACAAAGCACATTGAAATCCGTCATCACTTTCTTCGCGACAATGTTCAAAAAGGAAACATTTCAATCGAGAAAGTATCCTCCGAAGACAACATTGCCGACATCTTTACTAAACCTCTTAAACGAGAACCTTTAATCTTCTTAGACTTGGTTTAGGGTTAATGGAACCAAGCATGTAGGATAAACATAGCCTAAAACATTAGAATAGTCAAACCAAAACAATTTTGTCTTGTTTCGCTCATCAGTAGCCACGGTACCAAAGCGACAACACGGACGGAACCAAAATTTGGTGCCGTCACAGTGCATGGTAATCTCTGAAGCAAAACGACTTTATACATAACATCTTCTTCCTCACAACCACTTTACCAAAACGTAAAACTTAAACCAAGCTCATTATTGTCATCTTCCCACTCACTAATCACGAAGATAACATCATTGTAAGTATCCTAACTACATTTCATCTCTTAATTACGAGTCTAGGATTCTTATTTATGCACAAAACTATCACAAATCATTACATGGGGTTTTATGTATGCTTTTATACCAAATATGAATTCAATTGGCAAATTGCATAACTAGTCATTCAAATTAGGTACTACATTATCATATTGCATAAACAAAATCATGTTTCCGCTAATTGATAGATAATAAATATAAGGCCTTATTCAAACAACCAAACACCCCATGTCAAAAGTTTTGAAAAGCTTCTCACTTATAGGAAAACATTTTTTCATTGCTAATACAAATAGAAACGTTAGAATTTTCATCACTTGCATGCTCTTGAATACTAAAGGTATTGCATAACTAATATGCACTCCCGGGTATATTCAAATGTAGCCACATTGAATTAGGAGCATTTGGGTTATCTCATGGTATTTGCCAAACACTCCACTAAAACCATTTTGTGCATAAAATGAGTCGAGATAACCGCAACTCCAAATTGTTTTCATATAGGCACACACTAGAATCAAAAACATTAAAACTTATCTAAATTTTTTTTAACATGTTAATTCTTATCCTTAGGAATAACCATGGTAGCCGCAAGATTCTATGATCACAAAGACACTCTTAACTACATTCCCAAACACCACAAAACCAAAGGACTCACCAAGGAACAAGTAGAAATATTTAGGGGTCTAGAATCAAGATATTTCCACGGTAGAACCATTCACTCATCCTTCCTTGAGCATACCAATCTTCGTGAAGAACTAGCCGCCATTCAATTCGATTGTCTTCTTGACATTGATGAACCAATTTGTCCTAGGTTCAGTTAGAATTCTATGCTAGTGTGACCGGTTTTAGTGATGAAGATGATGAGTTTTGTCTTAGCTTTAGAATCAACCAAAATGACTACACCATCACTTTAAGTGACTTTGCTAGAGTACTAGGAATTCCCAACCGTGGAACTTGTGTCTACGGATAAGTGGTCACTCACCGCCTTGATGCAATCAATGACCGCTCTTCCCTACATAACCCGTTTAGCCGATAAGGATGTCATCCGTGAACACCTTTTAACCCAAAAACGGATACAACCCGAGTAACCGAAAGGGAAAAGAGGTAGACCGAGATCCATATGGAATGGAGCTCAATGAACTTAAGCAATTTAAGAAATGGGAGGAGTTACTTAGAGCAAGCGTCATTAGCACCATAGGGAATAGGGATCACATAAACGCTTGTCTTTGCCACATGCTTTACAACTTATCCACCGACAACCATTTAACTTAGCCTACTACATAGCTAGGAGAATGATTGATATTCCAACTCGAGGATCCGTTGCTCTTCCATACGGGATGCTTCTCACCCGTCTCTATAGAAACTTCGCTCCAATTCCACCTACCCCAAAAGGATGCACCTTAACTATGATCTCATCCTCACATCTTTGTGCCTTTGAGTGATGCTCGAGTTGCTAAGACTAAAGGCAAAAGAGCTAAACCTCAACTCCTTCATCATCATCATCAAATAGCTCAGGGATGGTCTTCCAAGCTCTCGTCTTCCACCTCAAGGTATTACACATCTCTTCCGAGATTGAGAATGAATCAGTGAATTCAAGCAAACTAAGGAATATTCAAGTGCCTTGGTAGGATGATGAACAAGATTTACAAGAAGTTGGACAAATAAGGGTACTTTAAGGAGTGTTTGGAACAATGCATTATCGTTAATGTTTGATACTATTTAGTTGTTTTTATTATGTAGGATGATAATATGACTTGAAACAATGGTGTATGCTAACAATCTCATGCGGGGGATAGCACAAGTATGCTATCAAATTTACCCATTTTCACTATATTGTGAAAATCAATAAACCTTGCTCTTAATCTATGCTCCACTTTGTGTTTACATATGTGTTACTTTTCCTAACTAGAAATGTTTAGTATAACGAGTTTTAGAAAAATTTGAGGTTTGAAATTTCGGTTTTAAAAACATTACATCCAATTTGACCTCCACGGATCGACGGCACCATTATTTTGGTACCGTCCTTTATGAATTTTGTACCGCCATATCTGTCAGACGGAGCGGACCGAGGCAGCACCCTTTTTGGGTTCCGTCAGTGTATGATTTTGGTGTCGTGGATCCACCGGTAATTTTACAATTTCGACTCTTCGTGATTCCAAATTATCTTCCATCACTATAAATCAATCTTAACTAGTATATCTTGTTATTAGAACTAGTATTATTCACTAAGGGATGTAAAAATCCATTTCCACCAAAATTCAAAATTTGAAAAATCCACCCAAGGAGCCCTTTGGCATAAAGGAAGGAACCAAATTTTGGTACCTTCAAATCCGTGGTAATCGAATATTAGGAAATTCCACTCACTAGAACACATTTATTGCATATCTTTTCTTCTTCACTCCATCTTCTTTGTATGGATTGACTTGGGTGATATGACTAGCATTCAACCCACTTCCAAATCATTAGGAACCTCATCTCTTCAATGGTTCAACATCAAATCAAACCTTCTCTCAACAATTTCTTACCTCTATAAATTGAAAGGTTTTACCATGATCATCCTCACACCTTCTTCATTCTCACTACTATCTAGCAAATCAAAACCCAAGTTAAAATGACTAAATCATCACCAAAACCTTGCAAGAAAACCGCTAGAATGAGCGTAAGGCCTTGTTGTTTTGTTAATCTTAGCTCATCATCCGAATCTTCACCTCACCATCTCATCTCCCATTAGAGATGATACACACTTTACCTTAGCTACATCCACTTCATCACACATTGTGATCACCACTCCACCACCATCAAAGCACCTACTTCACCTCCACGCACCCATCCAAACATCCAAAACACCTCACCACCTTCACCAAGGTCTCCCTCTCACTCCCATGGAGTTATTTTCTACTCCACCAACATCACCAAATCCTTTCCTAGAGGACTTGGAAGACTTGCCTCTGGGCCAAGTCATCCACCACCATTGCCATCCTTTGGCACCATTGAGCGAATCGCTCATGAATCACCTCGGTCATCCATTGACCCAAACGCCCGTTAGGGCCAAGACCTCTCTTTTCCACCCCATTCACAAGGACATTCATGGTCCTTTATACGGGATCATCCACTTCCATCATCAATGTCCCTCATATTGAGGACATTCGGAGAGCATGTGGGATGACAATCCCACTAGAGAGAGATTCAAGTGAACTCCACAACCTCCACCAATTCAAAGGCATGGTGGATTCTCACTAAGTGAGACAATGCAAATGCAAAGTGCTTTGCTTGCATCCATCATGACCACTCCAAACATCCCAACACCACCAACACATCCACCATTCCACCACCACAACCTCCATAAACTTTCTACCCACCAAGACATGGTTGCTCCACTTGTGAGCAAGCGGGTCAAACCATGGAACGGACCGGATTATGGTCCATGACTTCCACGAAGAAATGAGGTTCATCCTCAACCACATTCTTGGCGTCTCAGCGCTCTTTCCCATCCACCATCTCTTTAGGATGGTTTTAGAATAGTCTTTTATTTGTCTTTGTTTTAGGATAATTTTTTTCTTTTTTTTCTTGTACTAGAAACACATCATTGTGTTCTCTTTTCATGATCTTTACTCATGAAAATTTTAACAAATGAATGTTGTTTATTATGTTGTTGGTGTCATTACATAGTGTTTGGAAATGCTTGTGAATGATCATTATTACTAACAATTTTTTTGTAGCTTTATTTTCACAATCCATGTATCTTCCCATTAAAGCACCCAATTTAGGGGAGCTTTGAACAAGGGAGATAATAAGCTCGGGCTCATTACATTCCTCATATAGCCTCTTCTTTGTTGAGACAAAGGGGAGAAAATATAGAACTTGAAATTATTTATATTTGACTTTTTCGAAAAAGTCAAAGCGCATACAATTGACTTTCTAAAAAGTCAAACAGAACCCTCATTGATAATACTTGACTTTTCTTAAAAGTCAAGCTGCATACTGACTTTCGAAAAAAGTCAACATCATGCATCAACTAGTGAATTCTTTGACTTTCATAAAAGTCAAAATTCATACACTTATATTATCATTTCCTTTTCAAAGTTCTAAAACTAATATTTTATAACTCTTGTACAAACTTTGTCTCTTTTATAAAATAAAATTTATATTTTGTCCTCAACAAAGGGAGATTGTTAATACAAATATCGTCATTAAACGTTATTTATATTTTGATCTTTACCTAAGTTTTGTTAACGACAAAAGTAAATTTAATTTATAAAGCTTAAAGCTTGTCAAGTTTATTAGATATTAAAACAAGCTTTCTCAAACAATATATTCATCATTCAAGCATTTATATTTATGATTAGTAACATCTTGATATGTCTCTAATCATTATGTATGATAGTAGTTTGTAGAATGTGTTGGGTTCTTAAAACCAAACACTACTTAAGCATTGCATATTTCTATTAATAGTAATACAACATTTGACATCATGTATTACATCATGGAGATCATTGGAAGATTCCATTAGATATTTTGTGAAGATTTCTACTCTTCATATCTTGCACAATCTTACTTAGATAGAGTTGACTTTAGGCAAGATTTGATATCTTGTTTGTCGGTCGGCGGTACCAATTTGGTACACAGGCGGAACCTTTTAGGGGTCCATGGTCCGTGGGCGCTCTGTCAAATTGGCTATAAATAGCAATGCCAAGCCAAGTAGTTTCTCATCCCTTTCTAACATACTCTCATACATATCTTCTCTCTAACCTTTCTAACTTCGGTTTCATATCATATTAGTGATCTCTTTGTAGCAAAGAAGATCAAGTCATATTCAAGCTTCAACGAGAAGTTGGAAGTCTTGTTTGTTTAGTGTTGTATGATCTAGTATTGATCCAAACTTCATTGTTGTATCAAACCATCATAATCTTGTGAGTGTGAGTGGTTAGTATTTTAGTCCTCAAAATACATTGTGTGTGGGAGTAGTTGTACCCTTGGAAAGAACTCGACATCTGGCTTAGTGTCGGAAATAGTGTAGCGAAGTGTAAAGGTTTTCTCCGCGGTGAAAGGAGCTTGTTGACTAGTGAGTTAAACTCTGAGTGTGAGACTCGGGGGTGGAGTAGAGGCAAGGAAAAAGAGTCCTTGTAGGCGAACCACTATAAACAACTTGTTGTGGTTTGATCATTTCTTTCCTTACTTACTAATTACATATTGCTTGCATATTTCATTAACATACTTAAGATCAATATCAATTGATCTTTCAATAAGTTTCAAAACAAAGTTTTTAATCGGTAAACTATTCAACCCCCCTTCTAGTTTTCTACATAAGTCATGTAGAATTAATTGCTAACTATAACAACTTGGCAAAATTAGTCCCTAAGGTTTAAGTGTCGCTACAAAGTAAGTCATTTGAAGCCAATCCCGCTGCATCGCGCGGGTTCCCACACTCGTTAATCAACTATATGTTACGTTATTTCTTTGCATTTATGATCTGTTTTGGTTAAGAAGTGTTTATCTCAATTAATTTTCTAGATCAAATAAGTTCTAATATTAGTAGGAAAATATGTAGCTTCTTATCATTATCTTGATTTTCACATTGAATGTATTCTTATCATTATCTTGATTTTCACATTGAATGTACAAGGTTTATTAAATTTAGTGCCTATTTACATAAGACTTGTACTTGATGTGTTTGTTGCAATTTTGGATATATCTTAGTCTATGCGTGATAAACATAACAAATGGCTGGATAATATACGAATTATCATCATCTTGATATGCATATAACAATATATAATATGTCAAAAATGTAGATTATAAATAAAATGATGACTTAAATATATGCATGTTAACAGAATATCATTATAATAGCTAACTTGGTGCTTATGCATGAAATATATTTATCAAGTTATAAATATGAGCATGCATGTCTTATTTTATTAGAAATTTGTTATGTGTTTCATTTACACGAATGTTACTAGGGGTGTTCATCGGTTCGGTTATCGGTTTGTTCGGTTTATTCGGTTTGATTTGTTCGATTAATTTTTTTTTTCTGGGTATAACCGAGAGCCGAACCGAACCGAATTCAAATTTAATTAAATCGAACCGAAAACCGAAAACCGAACCCCCAATAACCGAAAACCGAACCGAATTACCTAAATTTAATAATTTATTCATTTATTTATATATATTTTTTGGAAAAAAAATAATTTTCAAGCTTAAAATATTATATATATATTATAAAGAGTTTTAATATAAATATATGAATATATATATATATATATATATATATATATATATATATATATATATATATATATATATATATATATATATATATATATATATATATATATATATATGTAGGGTTATTTTGAACCCAAAAAGGTCGAGAACTGCGAGAACCACCAATGTACTCCTAATAATACATAATGTACAACATATAAATGCAAAATGGCATTTTTGAAAATATGTGTAGCTTAATTTTTATGAAAAAATTAAATTAAGGGTAAAATGGGAATTTAATTTCTTCCATAAAAATAGCATCTAATAATACAGAACAGTTACCCTTATTTTATTTTATTCACGTATCTGCAATTCTCCTATCTTTGACCTAAAAACCGCCGTCCTCTCCCTCTCACTATCATTCTCACGCACACACATTCTCCCCTCTCCAGATCTAACTGAAGAAACTTGATAAATACGAACCCAGCGTCAATCTTGATAAATACGAACCCAGCGTTTTAATCAGGTAATATTCTCTTTTACATCGGTCAATCTTGATAAATACGAACCCAACGTTTTAATCAAGCGCCGTTGACTCACGATATGCAAATTTAAGTGTGTGGATGATTTTCACTAGTTCATGTCGGTTTGTTAATTTTGCACATGGGCCTTGAATACTCAATTGAATCATTGGGATACCAAGTAAAAAATTATTAGTTTAGGTAACAACTGATTATTAAACATGTTAAGTGGGTGCGTTGGTGAAACTGACATATATTATTAATAAGATGAAAAATACACCACCATGTGCTGTCTAAATTGATCATATCCATAAGAAACCCTTACCAAAACACCATCATCTGTTGATAAAGATGATGTTTATCTTATAGCTTAAAAGCTTGAATACTATTGAGAGTTTCACGATAGTGTGTTATAATAGTTCAGGTTCCCTCATAAACCAGGTTAATTCATTTTACAAATTATTTGCTGGTGGTTTTTGCATACTTGACGAGACTGAGAATTCAAATGGTTCGATTTCTAAAACGTAAAAGGTCCTATTCAGTTTGTTTAATATGCTAAATTATAGATAATTAAATGGATGGTCTACTAGTTTGTTATAAATTAACTGCGATTCTAATAATATAAAAATAGTATTTGTTGCAATTTATCTGTAACATATAGGGGGCATGGTTTTTTTTATGGTTTTTTGTGTCCTGCTTTTTGTATTTTGCTTTAAATAAGTGCTTCCAAGCGGTTAAAATCTATAAACTTAAATACACATGTGCATACTGCTATAACAAGGTCGTTTAATGAAGAAAAGCATATGTTTGGACCTCTTTTCAAAGTTTCTAATTGATTGTATGTAAATTATTTGATATTTGCAGTTGTTAACAACGTTGACAAAATTTTGAAGTGTTATCATGGATGATCAACTTTGGAGGGTACATGAGATACAAGTGCACATGGACGAATGCCGATATGTTTTATGTTTTTTCTTATTAATAACATTGTTTTATGTTCGAGTCGTTTTATGTTTTAGTTCTGATTTATTCTTTGTCAATGTGAATGAATTAGGTGTGGATAATGGATGGTGCTAAACACGATGATAATGTACATGTGCATTCAGATGAACAAGGTGATAATGAACAAGATTTTACAGATCAACGTGTGGTGATTTCAAAAAATACAGTTTGGCTATGCAAATGCGCATAGATAACATGGTACATTAATTCAATAAACCTTTTCATAAAATGTCTATTTGAGGTGGTAATGCTAAACTAACATTGATTCATTATGATTTGTTGGAGCAATCGTAAATAAAAAAGAACTTCAAGCATATCTCAATAATGAACTGTATGATAATATAGAAATAAAAAACAATGTATACCCCATGGTAACAATTAGAGAGGTGTATGGCCGTAAGCTAGAAGGGCATAAGGTTAGAAGTCAATTTGCAAATCGGATTTTGGTTGTTTGGGTATATACGCTTGATCTTCACAGAGCTACAAATATGTCTTTGCAATAGGCCCTGAAACTAAAAACTATTAAGGGTATAACACTGTATTCATGAAGTATTGTGTTTGGATTAGTGTGCTAATATAGATTTGTATCAGCCTGTATTGGATCTTCTATGTTTAATAAGATGTTATATAGTAAAAGTTTCATTGCATAACTATTGCTCAACAAACAAGTGAATGGGCTGCTGTATATGGGTGTTTGGATCATATATAATATAAAAAAATGATCTTTCATGTGTAAATTAAAAAGTGTGCATGTGTGTTATGTAAGTGTACATATATGTTATGCTAGTTGTTATTTTTAATGTATTTTTATTAGTTGATGATGCGGATAATAGCCCGACAATAGGTGTGCATATGTGTTATACTAGTATGTAATGAATAATTTTTTATAACCATCTTGATGAATTATAAATTTTTCCCTTTAAAGAAATGCTAGGGCGACGAATGCAACAGAAGTGCAATATTGACTAATATGCATCTTGTTTAAGTCGGTCATTGCAGGGAAAGGGTATGTTTTAGCCGTTTGTTATGTAGTAAGAATTCGTGAACCACTACTAGATATTGTCTGCCTATAGTGTAGTAGTCTTAGCCGATGGAATATCTAGTTTCCTGAATTTGTTCAACTTAAATGAAAGAAGATGGTGACCGAGTTAAGACTAATAAATGTTCTGGTTTGTTGGCAAAGCAGATTTATGCTCATCTCAGAATACATGTGCACATCTCAGAAATACATGTGCATACGAGAAAAATAAAGCCAACTGGCCCATTCGAGTGTTGAAGACAGAGGAAAAACTAATATTGGTGCAAGTAGTTGTTTCAAATTTTTTTTTGGTTTTGTGTGTTGTTTCAGTAGTTGTTGTTTTTCTTTTTACAAAAGAGTATAGTTGACTAAATAATTTGTTTATTAATTATTTGTGGTTACAGGTACGAGTATGATGAGTAATATGAAGAGTGCACATGTGTTTTGTATATATTATCTAGCGACAAGATAGTTATGCTAAAGATTCCAGGTTTAAAGACACAAGTGCATGGCGTAAATACAAGTGCACATATACGTACAAAAAAAATCCAAATTGTCCAATGAGTGAAAATACATGTGCATATGCGGCAATATATTTTTTGCTTTTAGAAATTTGTACTTAGAATAGTATATCACATGATTTTAAATTTTGTATCTAATGTTTTTGTTCTAAATTGTATACAATACATGTAAAATACATCTGTTTTCCATTCGTGCACTACAAACACACGTAAATTTATATTATCTACAAAAACATATATGCACCTTACAAAATACATGTAAATTGAACACTACAAACACACGTAAATTTAGATTATCTAAAAAACACATGTGCACCTCACTAAACACGCATGCTGGAAAAAAAATATTAAAAAAAAAAAAAAAAAAAAAAAAATCCTAAATACAGGGAAAAACGTTTTTTATTAACAAAAATTCAAAAAGAAAATAAAAATGTACTTTTACTATTATACCCTTTTAAATTAAATAATAATAATTAATATCCAAAAAATGACGATTGGTTGATGGTGGTTCGCAGCTTCTCGACCTTTTATGGTTACGAAAAGAACCTTCCCTATATATATATATATATATATATATTTATTTATTTAATTTAGCTTTTGATTCGGTTTCGGTTTGGATTGCTAAAACCATAACAGAACCAGCCAACTTTTATTCGGTTCGGTTCGATTTTGGCAATTTTGGTTC
Organism: Chrysanthemum lavandulifolium; assembly: GCA_022545495.1. NCBI lineage: Eukaryota > Viridiplantae > Streptophyta > Magnoliopsida > Asterales > Asteraceae > Chrysanthemum > Chrysanthemum lavandulifolium. The sequence continues at coordinate 17,006,845 of CM040244.1, read as the reverse complement.
GATTCTGAGTTCGGTTCGGTTATTTTCGGTTCGGTTCAGTTTTGGTTTTCGGTTTATTCGGATATTACCCAACCCATGAACACCTTTGTTACTCCCTCCGTCTCAATTTAATTGTCAAGAGAGAGAAATCACAAAGTTTAATAAAAGTGGGGCCACTTTAATTTTCAACCACACAAATAAAATATTCTCTCTTTAGATTCTCTAGTTTTTACTAAAAAAGGAAGGTGGACAATCTTTTTGAGACATTTAAAAATAGAAATATGGACAATTAAATTGAGACGGAGGGATTAGTATATATGTGCCCTTGATTGAAGGGTTTAACATTGGAAGGGCCACTAAAATTTCATTGAAAGTACCTATCACCACAAATTTATGGCTGGCAAAAAAACAAGGCCCCATTTTACAAAGTGAACTTATTAATGAAGGGATAGGAATAGGAATTATAGTATCATTAGAAGAAGCATATGTGGGAACATATCTCTTGACGAACCATTTAAATAGTATAGCGCTACTAGTATATCCTAATCTGAAACACTCATTCGTTGTTATTCTTCAGTTGCAACTTCTTTTATGCACTTTAGGAACCAATGTACATGAATTCATTTGGTGTAAGATAATTGGAAACCCAATTTGTATTCCACGCAAAGGATATTCAGAGAGACACATAGTCCTACAAGGCTTATGTCTATTCATTGTTACATTTTGTTTTAATTCTCGTAATAACTTATGCTTGTGAAGTAAACCCATATTATATCTGTCTTTAATGGTATATTCGTACGTCTAAAGAGATATACTATCACTACTTTTAAAGATTTGATGCATATAATGCATGGCATTTGATTATTTTCTATGTCATTTATTGGCCTTGAGGTTCATACCTCAATTAAGACTTGTGATTTTTAAGCTTGTTGGTCCTAATAGTGACTTATAAGAACATAAGTAGTATCGTCTGTTTATGCTAAGAGAATTGATACTCACACCACATTTTTTGATTCATGCATCACTATTTATGCATTAGAGTATTATACAATGCAATCAGTAATGCATAAATGATGCGTTTAATCAAAAAATGAATGATCACCTCCATAGAGCACTCTCAATAGTAACGCCAGTACGGCGTTAAACATGAAAAAGCAGTTATAGCCGTTATGACCGTTAAGTGACCTCGGCGTTAAATAGAAAAAATGAAGCCGCGTTGCCAAAGCAATGGGCGTTAAGGGGAGGCGCAAAAAAAATCAAAAAATTTACATTTTCTACCCTAAAACGGCTACTAGCCGTTATTTTAAAAAAAAAAAAATTCAAAAACCACCATAAACGGCTACTAGCCGTTATTTTTCAAAAAATTTTTCAAAAATCTTTTTGTATCACTATAAATACCCAATTAAAACACCATTTCTTTTTACACTTCCAATACTAAATCCTCTCCATACTCTCAATCTTTCAACTTCAATTAACTGCAAAAAAACAATGTCGGGAGGCAAAGGCGATACTTTCTACAATCTTCCACGGTGGTGGAATCCTCAAACTCAGTTCATCATCTAACCGAACGCTGGTTCATCTTCAAACCCGACCCACTAGGCTTATCGAGCCAAGAAATGTATCAACAACATCAAGCATTTCGTATTGGCAACAACAAAACCAACAAAACACCTTAAACTCCAACTTTCAAAACTACAATTCACACAACAATCACAACAATCACAAACTGAAACACATGATGTTGCCGACACGCACGTCTCCTCCAAAAAGGAAAATGTCGTATAGCGAAAATCAAAGAAATCCAAAGACCCCGAGCGAACCGGTTGATTCGATGAAGCGAAGTTGTTGATAACGCGCGTTGGACTCGGGAGAGGAAGCATTACTTGCAACATGTTACATAGTCATTTGAGATCCGAAAGTTGGTAAGTGCCAACCCAATGATACGTTTGGTATCGGGTGCGAAATGAGTTCAATAAAAACAACTTTCAGCGGCAACAAGGACATGTCAAGCAAGTGGAAAACTTTGAGCGACATATGCACAAAGTTCAACTCTCATTACAAGCGTGCGAAGCGGGATCAACGAGCGGGAAAGTGAGTGGATGTGATGCAACGAGCAAAGCAATGGTATCGTGAGGAAACCAAGGGATCGACTTTTGGTCTCAAGACGCTTGGGAGGTTTTGCGTCATTATAAAAATGGAACACGCCGAACCGGTCGATTTAACCGGCGAAGTCCCAATCCGGACAAACGCGGTTTGTTTGGTCAAGATGAACAACCTCGCCCATGGGAAAGAAGCGTGTTTACCAAGAAAGCAAGATCCGAGACTACAACAAGTCTGGGGAACAAGACCTTGAAGGAGCGAGCTCGTCGACTTATTTCACGAAACTATGGCAACGAGTTTCAGATTAAACGAGAAGTCTCCGAGCGGCGTATTGGGCCGGCAGGAAAAAGATCTCACAATAACCCGGTTGGAAGAGATAAAGTTTTTATGACGCCATCTTGAGGGCAAGATCCAATGGTCGTGCGGTGGATCAATGACGAAAAAGATAGAATCATCATAAAATATAACTTGAAACCTCGCCGATAGATCGTATTCTCGTCATTTCCTTTAATTTGTTGTAACGTTTTATTCGTTGTATTTTTATTTTATTTCGTTGTATGTTTTTTTTTTTTTTTTTTTTTATTTCGTTGTATTTTTTTTTTTTTTTGTCTCGTGTTGTAATATGTTTTAAGTTATAATGAAATGTTTGTTTAGTTTAATAAATAAGTGTTTGTTTTAGTTTAGGGTTGAAATTGAAAATATGAAATATTAGTGGTGTTATTGGGATGTTATTGTTGTGGGTGTTTTGAGGATGTTAATGTTAAATGGTAAAAGGCGATGTGGCGTACCGCGTGGGCGGTGTTATTGGTGTTATGGTGTTATTGTTGTAAGTGCTCTTATGCTAATAAAGGAATGTCTTCACATGTGCTTTATGAAATCTTTAGAAAGTGACAAAAAAAAATTTATAAAGGCACCTATATATTACCACAACAACAAAACATTACTCCCTCCGTCTCGAAATAATTGTCCATATTTTCTTTTTTGGGTGTCTCAATATAATTGTCCACCTTCTATTTTAGGTAATAAAAAGAGAATTTAGTGGAGGAATATTCTATTTGAGTGGTTGAAATTTATAGGGGTCTCACTTTTATTAAACTATGTGCTTCTTGTCTGGTGACAATAATTTTGAGACGGAGGGAGTACAAAATAAATAGCATCGACAACTTCCATAATCGAGCCAATTAGAGAAAGCTAAACCTAAAAATAATACACTCGGAATCACAAGAACTCAAAGCTAAAATCAAGCAAAGCGTCTAGAGGAAAGCAAGGGCCTAGCCAAATGTACTACAATATCTACATGGGTCACGTGCCTAATGCATCTAAAGTAAAAACATGAACCACTAATAAGAAGTGTAGTGGGACATGTCAAAGATTTGGACACCAGAAATGACACCCAGGTACCAAATTGCATCCACCAACATTCCCTTTTGCATAAACAGTGACAGATATACAACAACATACTGACTCACTGCACCAGAACAATGTTGACACACAAAATTTAGAGGCAGACTATAGGGACCCCTCCCATATGGGGTTTGCTACAATGACACACATCAGAGGATTGTACTGTGTGCATCATGATGTTGTACGATGTGCTTTACGCAGTGCCGTCTCTCAGTTTAACTACAAAAATAGGCCCATAATAGAACGTAAACATTTTTCTATAGAGATATAACGAGAAACAATTATTTTTAAACGTGGCCCTACTTAAAAAATTTTACGCAATTTGTTGAATTAATTACTTGTAGTCACTTTATATATTAGATATACATATCATATAAAAATTTTGAGGCCCTTTAATTTGGAGGCCATGTGCGACAGCACATTTCGCACACCCTCATATATGGCTCTGGCTTTACGGTCTGTACGGTTGACTTATAGGGAGGGTTTGTATAACATCACCCCAAAATTTAACACAACATGGATAACAATTTTTGGGATTAAATAACCACAACTGCCCGATTTTTATTATTTTATATATTTTTTTAATTATTTTTTTTAAACGGCGCCACAACTGCCTGTTTATCTCTTTGAAAAATTTTGATCTCCAAACAATTCACTCGTAACTTTAAATTGCATATCTTGAACGATTTAATTTGTACTTGACACATTTTTACGAAACACACGATCATTCGTTTCTCTCCATATGAAATATCCGGATGTCCAAATGACCGTTTGCCAAACACGAGAAATATTATTAGGAGCATTAACCCTTTCGTAGTGTTGGTTTAATCTGTAAATTTTTAGCTAAAAAATATGTAAAACTTGACTATATATTATTAGTTTGGTTTAATCTAATGTTGACTTGTTGTCCCAGCACTGAAAGCAATCCTTTTCTTTCCAATAGCCTTGACCAAAATGTATAATTCCTTTTGAAAAGAGAAAGTTTGTGTCTTTTGGATTTGGCGTAACACGGTGTCTTATGTCTGCTACTTTTTTTGACTTATTTTGTTGTGGATGGTTTCATTATTGTCCATGTGTATTGTTAATTAGAATGCTTTTTGGGCCATAGTGCACAATCTCATTCGAAGTAATTTTTAACGTGATGGAATAATCAACATGTAGAATAACACTTTTTTAGGCCATGTAGATCAGAATTACTACGGTTTTATATTATTTATTATTATTTATTTTTTTCGAAAGCTTTAGTCACATAAACATTTTTATGTAAACATTCAATCTACTTTTACCATAATAGGTTCCAATTGTATAAGGGAAGTGATTCGCACACTCTCAATAAACACAAACATAACCTGTGTTAGTTACTTGTACATTGAAGTGTCCTAATAAGATTTGAGAGTGTGCTAATCTCTTCCCGTTATATAAGTTTCATTTGCTTGCTTATTAAGTTGAGTACGGAAATTATTTCTAAGCTTTCATTTAGTTAACATCATAGTTGAGATGTTTTTATTTATATTTTGTTAAGAAACTCAACTCTAATCCATACACGACCCATTTATTAATCGTGTCAACAAACTCAACCTTAACCCAGACATGCATAACACATATAACTCGTTTGTGACCCGTTTAACTTGTTTAAGTAAATAGGTCAATCGATAAATAAGGTTGGTGATTTGTCGATTTAATTAGTTTAAATGCAAAAATGATATAAGTATTTAAAAAATGATAAAAATAACATATAAATAACTATTCGACAATATCAATGATATCTGAGTAGTAATTCACTCATATTAAGTACATAATAAAGTACATTTAATCCAAATCTAACATAAGACATATTTTATTTTTAAAGGCTTATATACTTAAACGGGTTGACATTTTTTTTACCCGAACCCGTTTATCCTCAACTCGATCCCATTTAATTTCGTGTCGGGTTCGTATCGTTTATAATGTCGTGTAGAGAATTGCCACCCCTATTATTATTATTGAGTGTCCAGTATTTTTAATTTTAGAGATACAGGATCCATATTTTGGTGTAGTTAGATATGAATTACTTTACAAAGCAAGACGGTGTAGTTATGTGTCTAAGATATTAAACGCAAAGTACACAATATCTCGTAGTTTTACAAGGGTATTTAATCATTTCAATATGACAAAGTATATCTAAAGCATTTTATTAAACTGTACAAGTTCCAAACCATATTTGAGCCATTGTAAAATAAATTTTGGTGAATATAAAATATGAAAAACAATCTCCTATATCAATGTACCATGTTTAATTGTAACAGGTTAATACGCATACAATTTTTATCAATCAGTCAATAAAATAAAAAGTTGATGCTTCGTTTAGTTTTCGGGCTACGTTGGCTGCACCTATGTTTCTCTTTTCTATTCTCCATCTTCTTAAATAAATCATTTCCGTATTGTTTGACTTGTGGATAATTTGGGTACTCCGTGGAGGTCATTCGAAATCGTTACATCAGACACTTAATGACAGCTTTCGAATTTGGTACCAATTATTCAAGTAGCTCCGAAAGGCATACAAAATTTGTAACGAGCACGTAGGTGGTGTTGGCTAGGATAGTAAAAATGGAGGAGTCAAAGCGTAAATCTACAACAAAATAAGTCAAAAAAAGTAGCACGCATTAATAAATACAAAGATTATTTTCTAAAAGATATTGGACCCACCCCCAGTTAGCTTGGACAAGAAAAATCTAATGTTTGGTCATTAAACTAAAGGATCAATTTCGAAAGGCATGCAATTCAATAAGTATATATATATATATATATATATATATATATATATATATATATATATATATATATATATATATATATATATATATATATATATATATATATATTTTAGAAAGACAACACATATAAGAACCAAAACAAAAGCGAGATACAAAACAAGACATCTCATCTCAATTAAACAAGATAGTTAAAAGAGAATGAGACACAAAAGAAATAAACTAAAACATACAATCCAAACCTACTCACTAAACCTCGCAATGAGGAATCAAAACTAAAAGCAAACAAAATGGATGGTACTCCATATACTGAGGACTAAACCAACTGAAAATGATTATTCCCAATTAGAATAGACAACAATGAAAAGGAGCAGCCAATCACCTTACACAAACTTCACAAATAAACAATACAACTGGACGAAACACAATATGTTAAAAATATGACCTTGGCCCACTGATTGTGCAGACAAATCAAAACAGATACTATATAAGGAACTGATGATGCAGCCACCACCTATTTCCACACAGAAACTTTCCTCTGTAAAACAAACTGATCTCACAAAATGTTCAGACCAGAATGTTGCAATAACTCACCCAAAAATTACCATTATAGAAGCTTAATATTCCGAGGGTCCCGTAACCATTGTTGCCAATCTATCCCTTTATATTTCTTTGATCTTCTCACTATCCATTCAAAGCATTTGAGTTGAATGTCTTGGATAATCTTATTAGTGCTTGAAATTTTCTTTGAATATTTCTTTTTTAGTTAGAAATTCCTCCAAGCGTACGATAACTCGATCATTTTATGTTGATGAATGGTTTTGAATGCAAGCATAATGAGATTTAATAGCAACTTAAACATATGGAAAGCTATATGCGCGCAATGACCGTTGTTCGCTACATTTGTGAAGCACCACTAGACGAAAGAACGTGCTTAGGCACAACCATAATGGTATGAATTCGAACCGACCACCATCTACAAACAACCCGTCAACAAGACTACTGTTTTACTTCGAATGGTCCAACCGTCCTTTACAAACCAGCCAACCAACAAGGTCACACCTGACAACATTCCACTACCAAATGTGTAGTGATTTGGTAGTGATATGCACACTCTCATTAGTTATTGGGACATTTATTTTTGTGCTTCAATTAGTTGTACAAAAATTACACTGTGTTTCATCTGTTTATATTATGAGGGTCCCAATCAATATTATGAGCGTGCAAATCACTTATCCTACCAAATATGGTAGAGCATGTCGAAGTGCACGATTCAATTAGAACCTCACCATGTCACATATCTGCGATCTTTATTATAAACCAGTACTTGCCTGAATACAAATTATATATAACTCCACATCGAGCACCCTACTGGAATGCATATATACTAACTGCTTAGTACAACCATCTAAAATGTGTACACGCCTCTCTCTCCTCTTCTAATTATTTAACATAAAAAAACAAATATGGTTTGACGAACACGAGGCATAAATAATTATCTGAACAATTGACAAATAAATAACAAGCTAAATCAAGCACGCTACAGAGACTTAGGGTATAAAAATACATCGGTGTTTTAATAACGCGGCCATACCTCCATGGCTAGTTAATAGCTCGGACATCGAAATAAATCAAAGGTTCATATAGCCAGTGGCGAAAAAGAGGTGAATAAATACTATTGGATCGATTGATGCAATTTAAGGTTTAAAGTGGAACCGAAAAGAAAACCCTAAAACGAATTAGGGTTCTTCAATCGGCAGGAAAAAGAGGTGAGAACAAAGTGATTTTCTGATGTGTATTAAGCTGTGTGTCGTGTGTTTATGAGCTAGGTAATGGGTGTATATATAGCCTCAAAACCCTAGCTTGTATGGGCTTCAACTTGAGCCACAAGCCATAACTCATAAACTTCCTTATTCACAATACCCTAAATCGAATACCACCTTCCCTATGTCACCCGAATGGACCGGCCATATTGACTAGGACAAAAGGGTTTCGGGTTTAGTTGGTCTCAGGCCAAACCGGGTCTAGTTTTGAGCTTAACGTGAACGTATTTTAGTGTTTGTGCCCCCAACAGGCTCACACACCCTTAGCCATTTCATGCTAATCCGACTCACACATTCCAACACTACACTTGATGACGATTTTCGAATTTGGTATCAATTATTTCGAAAGGCATAGAAAGCGTAAATCTAGATGAACCATCTAACAACAAAATAAGTCAAAAAAAAGTAGCACTCATTATGTCAAAGCCAATAGATACAAAGATACTTTTCAAAAAAATATTAGACCCACCCCAGATTTATAGCTAACTCTAACGTGCACTAATCATAAGTATTATGATTCTAACGCGACAGATTTAACATGTTTCGATATAGATTATGATTCTAACGTGACAGATTTAACATGTTAACACATAGCTAATAATATAATACTTATGATTAGTTGGATGATTTAAGATTAAAATGATAGTTCAAAGATGTAGGGGATATGGTAGTAATAACGAACACCAGTGGATATACTTAATCTCTGAAAGGCGTGTAATCACTTTCAGATCAAATCAATTTGGCGGTTCTACCAAATTATTCAATCGGATACAATTGAGAGAATGAGAATTTTACTATGTGTTGGAGTCGAGATATATTGAACCGTTATATTATAATGACCAAACAAACCGTATATAACACGTTGCGGGATAACGCCAATAAGCGTTTAGGGTTTCAAGTTGTCAAGTTTGTCCCTTAATTTCCGAAAGTTAATTTCGATGAACAACACTTGGTGAATCAATAGCTTCAATGAGATCCATTGTATTTCATTGTAAATACAACTTCAGCAGAAACCATTGTATTTCGGTAAATACAACTTGAAGGACTTTTACATAGCAACCGGTGGAAACCATTGTATTTCGACCGAGGCTCTGCCCTTGGACCTGCCGGTTGCCGCCTGGACCCGTGCTACCGGTAGCGCTTTGGACCCCGTCCCTTAGGGCTTCAGCCCCAAGATCATAATAAATTCAAGTAGGTGTGCACTCCGCCACCAAACCTAAATGATGTATTATTATGATGAAATTGGTCAAAACAAGTTAATCCAATTACACTAAAATATCCAACAAAAGATACCTCTAGGCTAGGCAAGAAATAATATAACCGAAACCGATCGAAACCAAACTCAAATTTGAACACGAACACGAGTACAAGATTCAGCAAGACACAGCGGAACCAAAAACTCAAATGTAACATGTAGCTAATATTCTCTTCTTCCCTCATTGAAACACGGTTTCATAACACATTATCATACTTCTTTACTTCATTTTAAATACCAAAACTTTAACATATATGATTCTAACGTGACAGATATAACATGTTTAACATATACTGTAGCTAATATCTCTTTATTGAAACACGGTTTTAACAAATACTGTAGCTAATATCTCGCAATATAATACTTATGATTAGTGGATGATTTAAGATTAAAATGATAGTTCAAAGATACCTCTAGGCTAGGCAAAAAATCTTTAACAACCTTAACCATCATCACAACCCGAACGATCTTCACACCCTGAAACCTCCGCACTTCACCATCTTCAGTTCTTCACAACCTAACCAAAAATCCAAACATACACGATACACGTATCAAAGTTTCAAACACCATTATCTGGACAAGTAAATAACAAGCTAAATCAAGACAATCATAGCTTTTTTTAACATGTCTTTTATTTAAATGATATTGATACATTTAAACGTGACCACACAGAAAAAATAAAAACCAACTCAACCTATTTATACTTCTATAGGAGAGTACAACATTACCAAAACTAAAATCAAGAAAATTACAACTTTTTTTATTTTTATTTTTATTTTTATTTTATTTTAAAGGCAAGACTATCTTCCAACATGCCAGCGGGACACAAACCCTTTGGTATAACAAAACCTCATGCAATTGCCAAGCCTTTAGGAGCCGATTTCCGAAATCAGCTGCACAGCGCCTTCGATCACTTGAAAGCAACTCGCAAGGCCTCCTAGGTTATCCAATGAAAAACGTGGAGGTCTTCGATGAGGATTAGGGCTTGACACCTCAATTGCAGGAACATTTTCTGGTGGAGTAGATGGGCTAACAGTGTAGCATCTGTGAGAGATGCTAATTTCACCCTTAATAACGCCGTTCGATAAATGAACAGCGTGGTTAACTCTCTCTGCATTCCCTTCTCCTGAGATGAAATTCTGGAGAGGAATTTTGACTTTTCCCATCTTTCTATCAACTTTAGTCGATGAACAGTGCCAGATTTCAAATACTACATCTGCATCGATAGGGACAGTTGACAGAAACTTGAATTTAAAAGAATTATTCCATTCTGGGTTAGTACCATGGATTTTATCAGTAGGGGTCCTGAATATTCCCAGATAGCCATCAATGAATATGAGGGCATAAGGCTTCATGTTTGGAGAAAGCGATGACTCTTTTAGGGCAAATCCGCCGTGAAGAGTGAGTACAACCTCCATGAGCTTGCTTTTTAATTAAGGAATGAAATACTAGTGGATTATTGGTGGTGGAAATTGAATGAGGGGATCCATGATTATATACAATGTATAGGGCCCCACTGCTCTACAATCGATAAAGGGAGAAAGAAATGGCTATTGGAGGCTAATAACAAGGAGAGATTACATGCCGACGAGTATCCTTTAATTCCAAATCCAAAGCGTGTCTAAAATCGAATTAATATGAATGAGATATCATGGTTCAACGTGAGTCACTTGAAACACAAAATCTATATATATAATTGAACTCGCAAATGTCCTGTCGTAGTACAGGATCAACAACCAACCGAACCACACTGTATGCTCGTCTAACACTCGACGATCCAAAGAAAAGAAAAAAATCTATCTAACAATATAAACTTATAATTTTATGAGTAATTCATACACTATATATTATGTTTGCCCCATTCCCACTTGTAGTAATTCATAGATGGTAGATAGAGATTAGGATACTAAAAGTTTATGAGTTATCATGCATATAGGGAACCATAACATGTATTTTTGTTGAGATAAACCATTTTAACCATTAGTCCCATATAGGTTAAGGGAATGAAATGGTGCTAAGTTGTATATATGAGCCTACCGACCACGCTCTTTCTCGATGTAAACAACTCGGTCTGATCAATTTTCTCAACCATATACCGAGTGTTATGCAAATGAGAAAGATCAACCATAGTGAACTTGTCACTATTAGAGAATAAAGTTGGCCCAAACCCGTTCTATGTGCTTAGGGTCCATTAGGAATTAATATTTCTCATGTAATTATCATTATAAATAGTGGCCACTAATTAACACAATACGCCACTGGCGGAGCCACCTTAATAGTAGTGGGGGGCGACGCCCCCAACCAAGTTCTTACGGATACACAAAACATATATGAAAAAAAGTCAATTTGGTGGTAAAAAAGTCTAGTGCCCTCCCTTACAAAATCAGATTGCCCTCGTCGATCTCACCTTGCAAACGAAAAAGAGTGTTCTTTTATGCAAGAATCTATTTTCTGGTAGTTTTTCAAGCTCTCTTCTATCGGAAAAAATGGAGAAAAGTAGTTACTGTGGAAGAGATGTTTAGTGGGAAAAAAAGTGGAAAAGTGGGCCAGTGGGGTGCATGTTTAGTGGGTGGATTAAATATAGTAGTATAGTTACGACTAGCATCACCTAATATCTGTCTCTCTTTAGGTGTACACGCATTTTTATTTTTATTTTACTTTCTTTGGTGTGTTTAACTCACTCATATGTCACTTGGTAATAAAATTATGAATAATAATTCGCATGGTTTTGTTAATAGTGTAGGTATTTTATGCATAAATTATTTGTAAAATCACAAACGATTTTCTTATAATTCTTACTACTCTTTACATATAAATATCTCATTAAGTACTTATATTTGATTCATATATATATTATAAAATTGGTTCAAAAGAAAAACAGTTAGAAATCACCAATCAAATTTTATTTTATAAACTTCTAAAGTAACTAGCGTTAATTGCATCATAGTAGATCATTTTTGTTGTTTTATATCAAAACCGACCCGATTTTATTACAAATTGCATTAAAGATACGATATAATTTTCTTCCAGAAAATATTTAACTTCCTTTTATGCTCAATGCCCCTTCTGATCGTATTTTCTGGCGTACACTATCTAAGACAGACAAACTTATTTTTCAAAAGCTAAATCTTTTACTTTTAGTATTTTAGTATTTTATTCATAATTCACTATTTTGATCTAAAGCTATTAGAAAGAACTAGTAAAAAAATTGTAATTTTGTATCAGTCGTATACTATGATATATATCTCTAACGAATTGTCTCATTGTTACACTAATTTGACCATTAGTTACTACGTATCTTTTCACGTTATAAGCTACATATAAACTTTAAGTTCTAGTTAGTTCTTAAAACTTAACAAATAAGACTAAAAGATGGAATTTAAAACATGAAACAAATAGAATGCGGATGTGAAACGTAGAGATTAGCGAACCAAAATAAAATGCTTAGCATCGATATAATTAGTTAGGATGGACCCAAATGAATCATGCTTACCAAAGAACTTGAGCTTTTGGGATTATTGGGAGGGGTTAGTAAAGCTGTAAATGAGCTGAACGTTCAGTGAATATTTCATAAATCGTTCAATAAAAAGTTTGTTTATATTCGTTTATTTATTAAATGAACGAACATAAACAATATTTTACGTTCGTTTAGTTAAATGAACAAAATGAACAAAAGTCGCGTCCGTTCATTTATGTTCGTGAATGTCCGATTATTCGTTCGTTTATATTCATTTATTTATTTATGTTCGTATTATCATATCTTTTAATTGTATAATTTTAAATTGTTTGTTTAAACAAAATAACACTTATAAAACAATACATTGTGCATAATTTAATAAAGTTTCTGTTTGTTTGTCTATTTTCATTTATGTTTATCGTTTTATGTTCGTTTAGCGTTCATTTAGTGTATTAATGAACGAACATAAACGAACATGAACAGCTTATTTTCTTAATAAACGAATATGAACAAGAAAATTCGTTCGTTTAAGCGTTCATATCCGTTTATTTGTCTGGTTAAAATTAAATGAACGAACATGAACAAGACTATGTTCGTGTTCGTCCATTTCATTTACAGCCCTAGGGACCAGCACCCCTTAGTTAGGAGCGGAGCCAGAAATCTTTTGTCGAGGTGGCAAAATATGTTAATTTTTAGAAACTAAACTAAAAATTGGTTCGTTAGGGGGCAAATTACAAAAATAGTTGAAAAGTTTTGAAAATTTATACTACAATTTTTTTCGCCTGGGGTCACATGACCCCTCGAATCCCCTTTTATCCCCGCCCCTGCCTTTAGTCCTCGTATTACCTCCGCCCTGGTCACAAGCATTCAATTAATTTGTAGCTGATCGAGCCAAAGCTTATTTTCATAAACATCAAGCACTTTCACAAACTTGGCTTTGTTTTGCTTGATCAATGCCTCGTCTTGTTATCATCATCTGCTACATGGTTGCTATGACTCCCAACTTTGTCTATCTTGAAACGCAACCTCGTGTTTCTTGCCTCGATAACTTCTTCATCAGTATGTATGGTCTCATTATCATCATATAACGCGTCACTGAAATATTAACATTATTTTAGGTGTCTTATGGTCCCGACGTCCTGTCGTCGGGACCATTTAAACATAATATATTGACTACTTATTCTCGCGACGTTCTGTCATCGGGATCATACTAATTACATTTGACTTTCTTTGACTTATTGCTAAGTAAGAAAATGATTAGCATTATGGTGCCGACGCATATGTTTCCACCACATAGATCTTTGCTCAAAAATGTTGTGGGACCCACTTTGTCGTCGGCACAGTGTTAAGTCTGGCGTCGGGATAGTGGTTCCCGACGAGGCTCAGCCCACTAAATCTCGCCTACGTCTTGTCGTCGGTATTTTTGCTGCCGACGATAGGGCGTCGACATAGATTGAAAAAAATTCTTAGGCGAAGGTTCTGATTGTACTAGTGACGTGCACTCAAATTAAATATTATCATGTTGAATGTAATGCATGTTCATTTCAATGTATTGAATATACTAATGATAAAGCATAATATTAGTATCGGTTAAAAAAAACATATAAACCTAGCCTTCTATACACATGTGGTTCATTTACTTGTTTTATGCACATGCCATTATGGTATGATGATGTGTACTGTGACACTTTTATATAAATGTAAAAACGTATAAACCGAAGTCAATTTACTTACAAAAACATATTTAGAATGAACTCAGCCAACTTCCTCTTGGCTCACTCTTTTATTATATGAATCAATTGCTAAGATAGCAAGTTATTGTTTACAATACAGAAATCAAACGATACAAAACAACTAAAGGGTTTCCCTCAAACTGACAATCACCAGAACTTATGAGAGAGATACACACTTTATCAACACACATATATTTTTTAGTTATGAAGAGATGGGAAATCTTGAAATTATATAGCCTTGAGAATCTACATTGCTCTTTACTCCTTGAAGAATTAACACGGTACAACAAGTCCTTCAACTTTGGAGAAATAACTCTTCAAGCCTTTTATGATGATAAAGCTTATATTCAACACTCCCCCATAAGCTTTAGCTAAACTGCACATCTTCACAACCACTAGCCAAACTGCACTCCCCCACAAGCTTAGCTTCCCTGCACCTCGGCACTAGACTTAGTACATGCAAAAACATTCAACGACCCAAGACTTTTGCAAAACTTGTTATGGTCAGGAATACCAAGCCCCTTAGTAAATATATCAGCAATGTTATCCTCAGACTTGATTTTCTTAGGCTTCAAAAAACTAGAAGCAACTTTTTCCCTTAGGAAGTAGAGATCAATTTCAAAGTGTTTACTTCTTTCATGAAGCACAGGGGCAACAGCTATTTGCATAGCTGAACTATTATCACACCACATTTCAACAGGCAACTCAACATCAACATGTAGATCTGCTAACACTTTAGCAATCCACATAACTTCACAACACACATTACACATGGTTCTAAACTCAGCGTCAGTAGAAGACCTTGCCACAACATCTTGTTTCTTGCTTTTCCAATAAACCAAGTTGTTACCCAGAAACACAGAATAACCAGTAACTGATCTTCTAGTTACTTTACATTTAGCCCAATCTGAATCAACAAAAATTTTCAACCCAAGATCTGTTGTTCCCAAAGTTAACCCCGAGCAGGCTCCTTTTTAAGATATCTCAAAACTCTGAAAGCAAGCCTCAGATGAGACTTCATTGGCTTATGCATTACGACTTAAGCAATGCACAACATATGAAATGTCGGCTTAGTTAAAGTCGGATATATCAATTTTCCAACCAACTTTGTGTTGGAATCACTCTAAACAAGATTTCAAGTATTTATATTTCATATGTAATTGGTAGCTTTATTATGGCCTTTATGTTTGTTTAAGGTCAAGCTTATGTAAAGGCCCATAAGCTTAGGCCCAAGCCACATAAGAAAGGATGGGAACTAGGAGTGTTGCCTAGCTTCCTCCTATAAATACTCTTGTAAACCCTCATTTGAGGTTGGTTGTTCAAGTTATTCTCTTCATACACTCTTTCTAAAACCGTATTATTGTTAACGTGTGTTTGTGTGTGTAGCTTGTTCATCCGCCTTCATCTCTTTCTCTATAACTTGTGTTTGTAAAACTAGTGACCTAACAAGTGGTATCAATCGCCAAATAGTTGGGTGTACTTGTTTGTTTTGAAGTTTTTTTGATTTTGGGTCTTACTGCGTAAGGTTAACGCATTCTTTAGCTCTTTTAAAAACTTGTTTTGCACTTTTAATCCAAGATTCTTGTACTTTCAACGTTTTAAGGTGTTAAAATACTTGTTTTTGGCAAAAGTTTCAAACTTTATCGTGGATCATTGTTTTGAACTAGTTTCTATTCGTGTGTGTATTTCACGCATAAGCTGTTTTGAGTGCTTTGGATCATCAAGTTTCACACTTTTGTGTTATCTTGGTGTTATTGAAGCTATTTCATCACACAAAGCTGGTTTAGAAACAACTTTGGGCAAAATCAAAATTACGAGTAATCCACGTATCAAAACCCTAAAATTACAGCGTAAGATTTTCCTTGGTTTGATCTTCAATTTTCCGGTTTATTCCGTGATTTCTTACTTGGATAAGTCCGAAAATACGTGGACTTTGGATATCTTTTGCCTTGTGAAGTGTAAAGATCATTTGAGCAAAAACCTAAAATTACGCATAAGCATAAGCTTCGGCGTGAAATCCTACGATAAGATTCACTTTACGCGTAAACTAAAGTCTCATAAGGTAATCCCACGCCCTCGTTTCTCGCCTAACTTTTGTCTACGCATAACTTTAGTGTTTTTCCACTTACGCTGTAGCTAAAACCTCACGCGTAACTCCTCATTGTTACTGCGTAACTTTTGGTGTTTTTACGCATAAGTGCTACTTGGTTCTCGTGTATTTTCTCGCTAAGGACACTTCATCAACAAAGGTTCATTCGACTACAAAGATCCATTTTTACTACAAGTTCATCACCATGTCTCAACCACCATACTCTAACTATTTCCTCACACTTATAATCATCAACAACAACAACAATTAACTCCACAACATCAACAATGGAATCAACAACAAGCTATTTATCAACAACAATTTAATCGACAACATACTCCACAACTTGGTGCAATTCCACAACCACAAATGGTTCAACCACCACCAAGTCTTCAAGTTCTACCTTACACAAGCGATTTCAATCAACATCCATCACGAAGCACTATAAAGGAACCCTCGGTTTGCAAAGATGTGTGAAGCTTTAAGCGACCAACAATCAATTCATGAAGTGGATCACTTGATAGACCTCCAATGCTCACTCCGAAACTACGATCAATGGGTGATAAGGTTCTTTAGGTTTTGTGATCTGAAGAAGCCACATGGAAAGTTCTTAAAGAAGGTTATCTTGGAAGGTCCATTTGAGATGCCTCACGTCATTGTACCGGAGATCCAGCTGCTCCACCAAGAGATGAACAAACCAACATTGCTCTTTGCAGATTTAAATCCTGAACTTCTACACTATGAAGTCGATGAACTTGCAATGGAATACATCCTCTTAGGATTACCAAACCCAATTCTTCGTAGTGTTGATGCTCAAAGACTGCACAAAAATGTGGGATCATATTCGTCTTCTTATGGAAGGATCAGACTCAATCGAGGATTTGGAATCCAAAATTTACTTGGCTTATGAACACTTCATGATTGAACACGGAGACACTAGAGTCCTATCATCATCGATTTCGGACATCATCAATGATTTGGATAAACACAACATCATCATGCCACGAATTGCGGTGAATACTAAGTTCTGAGTAGTCTTGGTCACGAATGGGAGAAGTATGTCATCTTTCTCCGTCAAGCGAAGAATATGCATCATTCTACTTATGGATTGTTGTACGATTACTTGAAGCCTCATGAAAAGGAAGTTGATCGGGAAAGAATTCTCCGTGCTCAAATTGCGAAGCAATTGACAACCGGATAATCAACAACTTGCCTTGTATGCTCAAGAACTATCCTCTCAACCAAAGAACTCAACTAATCGCTTCAAACACACCTTCACAAAACAACCTCAACAAAATCAATTGGTTCCATACAAACAATGCTCAAGCATATGTCGATTGAAGCGGCGAGGACATCGATCTATTGAAGCATTACAACAAGGATTTGTGATGATTGCTAATGCTTTTGGCGTTACACCAACAAATCCAACAATCGTATTCGTTCCTCATCTAACACACGGACTCAAGTTTGTTGTGAACAATGGACGGGTTGAAGTTCATAATCGTGATTATGGTGCGTCGGATGGCGGTGGTCGAGGTTTAATGTTGTGGTAGGAATAACAATGAGCTCAAGTGGTGGAGCAGGAAATGCTCAAAATCGGTTAAATGGTCTTAGATGCTACAAGCGGCAATGAGAAGGGACACTGGCTAATGCATGCCCAAAGCCAAGGACTCGGGCGGTGCTTATTTCAAAGAGGCTTTACTTTTGGCTCTTAAGGATGAAGTCATGGATCTCTCACGGACAAAACGAGCTTTATGGCGGATGCGAGACTCGGATGATGATATGTATGATGTTATGTTGATGGCTAATATGCAAGAGTTACACATGAGTGAAAGCAGGCCCAGTGTATGACACCGATGGCTTGTCTCGGTGCCGAACAAACCATCATCATATCGAACTAATATCTCCATCAATATCCGAATCCGCACGGCTCGAATGTTCAAAATGAGTCATCTACATCTCATTCGACGATTTTCAAATAAACCCGTAGTTACATTTGAAGCGGACCTTATGGTTTCCCTTGATAATCAAATTGACTATGTGGTTATACTTGAGGATCTAAATAATGATCATGTTGTGACTCACGTTGAACAAGATGAACCTTGCCCCATCCGGATCTTGTTATGTTACTTCAAGACCAACAATCCCAAATTGTCGCATGTGTTGCATTAAATCGGTCCTTAAAAAGTAAAATGCATCATTAACCAAGGATTTTGAATGTTTACAAATGCAACTCAACTTTTCAAAACTCAAGACAATCAGTGAAAAGGTTTGAAGCCGCTTTTGCAAAATCTCATCAAAGCGAAAAATATTTAGAGACAGATCGTGATCTAGCCGCCTCGAAGAATGCTTTGTTGTCTAAATTAGAACATCACGAAACACGAACATAAAAAGCAAATTAACGCTCTCACCTTGGAAAATCAAAAGCTAAAAATTTGAGTTGTTAAATTGTCAAAAAGCATTCTCCGCATACAAAAAGCATTCAACGAATCGGGTAGATGACCTTCTTGAAGAAATTATCGACTTGCAAAACAAACTTAAAGAGTTTAAAGCTGTTTTTACAAACATGGTGAATCGATATGACTATTGAAAAGTTTACCTTAAAACCCAATCCAAAAGGATATGGAAAAAATCTAGGCGATTACAAACCAAAGCTTTCCTAAAAACATTCAAACCAACTCTTGAAGTTTCGGTGCGAATACAAAATTGATAATCTTGTCATGAGTGTTGTTGAATATCATCGTCAAGAGGAATTAGATCACGAAGGCGAGTCGATCAAAATTAAAACCGTTGTTTATAACAAACCTTTTAACTATAAAAGCGGTCACTTTAGTCACACCAATGATTCTTCAAACACACCAAGGGTTATCATCAAAACACGAGTCTTCTATTGTTAATCCCAAAGACTTTGCACAAACTTATGGTCCTTTACCTTCCATTAGTGAAGTAAACTCACAACACGAAAATCAAAAATTCTTCGATATTTTGACATTTTCATGGTGACCTCAAAATTTTACAACATGAGATAGAATATCGATCACGAAATCAAAGTTGAACATTTTCAATCGCCTCAGCGCGAGAACAAAGAGACATTTTTCGAAAAATCTTTTACCTAATGTTAAAAACTTGAAAAGTTGTGCAATTGCACAGGAAAAGGATTTTCATAAGGAACTTGGGTCATGAAAACGTTTCGAGAAAAGCAGACATCTATTTCTAATACTAAGCGTAAAAGAAACTCTTGAGAAAAGATGTTGATCGACTCTTGGAAGATGTTATCTGTCGATATCCATAATGTTGTGTTATTCTATTCTTTGCCATATGCATCTCATCATATCTCTGCTTGATATTGTTGAAACTGTTGTTATTCTTGTTGAGAACACCGATAATGTGCTTCGGATCGAGTCTTTAAAAGGCGAAAATAAGCGATTACTCCTTTGAAGTTTACAATGCAAAACGTCGTCTTCATTGGTGTGAAAAGATATTCACAACCATCAACTCGATTTTCAAAAGAAAATCGCTCGATTGAGTGCAAAATCTTGATCCTAAAATTGAGCAATTGGATGATCAAAGCGTGTCTTTGAAAAGTCAAATTTCAAAATATGAACAAGAACTTTTAAAAGTTAAGCAGAATATGGTGTCATATTTGATTTACTCAAAAGACTCGACTTGAAGCATCAAACGAACTTGATCAATATCTTGCTCACACTAGAGAAGTCATGAATTTTCTTTGGTAATATTCGATTACGAAAATCAAGATCGATTCACACCATCTCTAAGTTACGGAAATGTTAGGAAAGTATGAACAACTTCCGCCTCTTGTGATTAAGAGATTAGCACCAGTCACACTTAGTAATCGAGAACCTAGAAATCCCACCAAATCACAAGTTGCTAATGTGGTTCCCTCTCTTGAAAGCAGAATAGTTGCATCTTTTCCAAGCGTCCGCACTTCACGGCCTAAAAGCACTCAATCGAAGAATAGGAAGTTGCGACCTGAAAAGATCAATAAGGAATGCTAAAGTGAAGAACACCCTAGGACTCGAATAAAACTCATGTTGCTTCCACTATAGATGTTGCGTCTGGAAAATGTAATACAAATAGTGATGTAACGAATGCTAAACCGTTAAGTACTTTTGATATTCATCGATGCACCTTGTGTTGTTTGTAGGAAGAGTATGAATTCGATTGTCATGATAAATGTGTTGCTAAAACTATAATCTCTCGATTACGAATCCTAAGAATTGGAATACCTCTAGGCCCACTAATCATTCTAAGTCTACGTGCTGGTAGACCGCCTTCTTTAGATTCTAAGGCAACCATTGCTATCACAAGTAGCTCCGCTTCACCTCCTAAGAATGTAGTACCACCTAGTGTTTTCACTAAGACTAAAGCAAAGAGTAGTTATAGATGGCAAAATGGATATATAACACACTAAGATTTAAATGGATGCCTAAAATTCTCAATGTGTGTATGTCTAACATACGCCTTGAACCCTCAAACATTTCGGGTTCCACATCTACTTCTATTCCATCGTGCAAATGCATGTGTAATGGTGATACAGAGATCATTCTCTGATTGTTGATAGCGGATGTTCCCGGACACATGACGAGCAACCTTAAGCTGTTATCAAACTTTATTGCAAAGTTCATTGCAGCGTCGATTCGAGCGATCACTTGCGACTATCATGGGCTCTGGATATTATGTTAATGGGAACATCGAATCAATGAGGTTTACTATGTGGAAGGCCTCGGTCTAATCTGTTTCGATGGGTCAATTTTGTGATGGAGATTTGGAGGTTGCTTTTAGGGAGAAAATTGTTTCATTCGTGATCTAAAAGGAAATGACCTTATGTGCGGCTCGCGTAATTCTAGTCTCTACACTATCTCTATGCAAGACATGGTTGTATCCTCTCCCATTTGCTTACTTTCAAAGGCAACATCTACAAAATCACGGCTATGGCACCGTCGTCTCTCATCATCTAAACTTTCAAACCATCACCAACCTTGCTCGACACAAACTCGTGAAGGACTCCCACAATTCGGTATTCAAAAGATCACCTTTGCTCGACTGTGAACAAGGGAAAAGCACTCGTGCTCATTTTACTTCAAAGGTGGAACACTGACTCTCGACATGTGCTTCATCTTCTTCATGGATTTGTGTGGCGATGCGCGTGCAAGCGATCAATGGCAAACGCTACATCTTAGTAATTGTTGATGACTACTCACGATGGACTTGGGTCTACTTCTTCGTAGCAAAGACCAAGCTCCACAAATGATCATCACCTTTCTCACAAAAATACGTGTTCGACTCATGACACCGTCGGGATAATCGAGCAGAGACAAAGGCGAATTTGTTAACAAACCCTTCGTGAGTTTTATGAGAAAGTGGAATTGACATCAAACATCTATTGCACGTACACACGAACAAAGCGGAGTTGTTGAAAGCGAAACCGAGCGTTAGTGGGCTGCAAGAACAATGTTAATCAATGCTAAACTTCCAGTTACTTATGGGCGGGCGTATCATCGCATGCTATACTCAAAACCGTTCTATGATCACAAACGCCACAACAAAACACCTTTCGAGCTTGTCCACAACTATAAACCGAACCTCAAACATTTTCATGTATTTGGATCCCTTTGCTATCCAAATAATGATCGTGATGATTTGGAAATCTCAAAGCCAAAGCGATATTGGAGTCTTTATTGGATCTTGTGACAATTCTAAAGGTTTCCGAATCGGAATCGTCGAACTAAGGAGGTAATGGAAACGATTCATGCTCATTTCGATGAACTCACGGAAATGGCTTCCGAGTATAACGACTTAGAACCCGGTGCAACCGTTTAAACTTCCCTCAACCCCATCATCACCAAGAAATCCTCATTAACTCATCAACAAATGGAAAGGTTATTTGCTCCTGCTCGCGGACGATATTGATGAGCGTGCTCCGTGTATCCATTGTTTCATTTGCACAACTGATAATATTCATATACCGATACACTGCTACAACAACTCTTGTTGAAGATGCACCTACACAGTTGACTCCAACACATGAGTTGAACACACCGCTTCCAACAATGATGAACCGGTGATGATATTCAATGAAATACCCCACTGCAGATTTTGATCCGTCGTTCTTCAATCCGTTTGCTAATGAGACCGCCGCACGGATGTCGCGGAATCTTCAACAAACCATTTGAACCCTCGAATCGCACAATGTATACCAACATCAACCTCTACACATAGATGGACAAAGACCATCCTCTCGCTAACATTATTGGCAACCGAATCAACGATCGTTCGCGACAACGTCTTCACACAGACGGTAACATTGCATTTATGCACTCACCGTCTCGCCAATCTGAACCTAAAACATTAAAGACGCAATGACAAAAGGCGGTGGATTGAATCCATGCGGAAGAACTCAACCAATTCAAACGTCTTGAAGTATGGGAGCTGGTTGAAAGACCAACGAGGGTCTCGTCATTGGTTTAAAATGGATTGGAAAAACAAATTGGATCTTTGAAGGGCGTCATCGAAACAAGTCACGTCTAGTTGCTAAGGGTTATCGTCGGAAGAGAATAGACTTTGAAGAATCTTTTGCTCCGGTTGCTCGTCTTGAGGTCGTTCGGATATTTCTCGTTCATTGCTCATATGAATATGACGGTCATCGGATGGATGTCAAAACGCGCTTCTCAATGGACAACTTAAAGAAGCGGTCTATATCGACCAACCAGATGGATTCAGAGATCCGAGTTCCCGAACCATGTTTCAAACCGAACAAAGCTCTTTATGGTCTCAAACAAGCCCCGGGCATGGTACGATAAGCTATCATCTTTCCTCATTGCCAATAATTTCACCAAAGGCTCGGTTGACCCAACTCTTTTATACAATATCACGGGCACACATCTTAATTGTTCAAATTTACGTGGATGACATCATTTTGGGTCACACATAAAAAATTTTCAATCGCTTTGCAAAACTAATGAAGAAAATTTTGAAATGTCCATGATGGGTGAACTTACGTTCTTTCTAGGACTACAAGTTCATCAATCACCCGTGGTATTTTCTTGAGTCATCCAAATATGCCCTTGAACTGTTAAACAAATTTGGAATGACAACTGTGACACTTATGTCACACCAATGGCTCATACCAAGAAATTAGATCTTTGATTTACATGGGAAATTGGTTGACCCTACCAAATACCGAAGTATCATTGGGTCTCTCATGTATCTAACGACTAGCGGACACGATATTGTCTTTGCCGTTTATCTATGCTCCCGTTATCGATCGCGACCAACTGAAACCCACTCTACGAGGCTAAAAGAATCCTCCGATACATCAAGGAACCATTAACTTGGGGATCCGGTATCCGAAGGATTACGGTTTTGAACTAATCGCTTTTGAGACGATCACGCAGGATGCCTAGACTCAAGGAAAAGTACTTGGGAGCACTACAATTTCTCGGTGATAAACCGGTGTCTTGGCAATCAAAGAAGCGGATTGTACATCATTTGTCATCAACCGGCGTAATATGTAGCCATGTCCGCGTGTTGTGCTCAAGTCATCCGGATGAGAACACAACTCAAAGACTATGGTTACGTATTTGATGAATCCCGATGTATCGCGACAATCGAGTGCATTGCCATCTCGTGCAACTCGGCCAAAGCACTCGAAATCAAAGCACATCGATCTACGCTATCATTTCATCAAGGACCACGTGGAGCAGTGCCGTTGAACTATACTTTGTGGTGCTCAATACCAATTGGCGATCTGCTCACCAAAGCCTTGCCTCCCGCTAGGTTTAATGAATTGGTCCACGAATTGGTATGAGTGTTTGACTCAAGAGGAATTGGATGACCTCTTAAAATCTTAAAAACTCATCAAACACCAAAACATCTTACGTAAATATCTTTACAAAACAAAATACAAAAATATAAAATCCGATAAAACAACAAAAATATTCTCTAATCTATATTTCTTTCAACATGGCAAGTACATTTCTTCCGTCAACACTTTAATCTTTCAAAATTCAAGATTTTTCCGATCAAGTGTTGAGGGAAAAAATAAACTCTTAACCGCTTCAAAACATCGTGTACTTGCATGTTATCATATCTGCTTGATTACATTATAAATGGTGGTACATTTTCGGTTCTAAGACTCTCCTCGGACTTAAATTAATAACCTTTCATTATTTTCTCAAGTCGGGGGAGTGTCGTCATGTTTCTTTCCTAAAATCTTTGTTTGGTAACCAAAATGGAAGTTAAAAGGCTTTGTTTGAAAAGGAAAAGGTGGAGGGACCAAAGCACAAAATGATAAAAGCCATTTTAATAAAATACACCTCCACCTAACTTACAACTCACATTTATTATCATCAAACTAATCCTCGCCTAAAATTAGCTCATCAAACCGTGTTTCGGATCTTCAATTTGTAAGTGTATTTGTGTTCCTAACAAGATTACAAACAATGGTTTCAAATCGTTTTAAATGTTAACGGTTAGATATTAACCTATGGTCGATCTTGTGTTCTACGTGTATGAACACATAATCTTGTTTATGTGTTTGTGGCTAAAGCGATAGTGTCAAAATGTTTTAACAACATCAATGATACCTTTTAATCATCAAAACGCACCGAAACACGAATTGAGTATATTTGAAAACTAGGGTTTATGTGTGGATTTGAGTTTTTCCAAATGAGAACGTTTTGGTGAAAAAGATTGTTGTATAAGGTTATTATCAAGTTGAATTGAATATATCCGAGCCCAGTTACACCGAAACACTAATAATTCATAAAATGGAAATTAGGGTTTTGTGTTCATACTGGTTTGGGTACTTTTGATTCTTGACACTTTTGATGTTAAAACTTGACCAAAACAACTCTATATGCTTCTAGTCCTACTGTAATCACTTTAGTGCATAATCCATGGCTAAAATTCATACGCGTAGAATTAGGGTTTAGACTACGCGTAAGATTTTCTCTGGCGAATCGACAAACTGTTCATATGTGTTTTGATCATCATAAAATGAATGTTATGTGTTAAACATTGATGATATGATGCTTTGTTTCTGAGCTTGCTACACTTAATATTCGAATCAAGGTTGTTGTTACTCTGCGATAAGGATCACCCACGCGCGTAGCTTGTTGTCGTAAGATTAGTCTTACGCCGTAGCTTCTACGCAAGGTTCTACATATGGGACTACGCGTATCCCAGTGAAGGATATGCGTAAAAGGACCTCTACGCATAAGGTCAACTCTTACGAGTAGCCTTGGCGTGGGTTAATATATGCCTCGCATAAGCTCTACGCATAAGGTCCCCTTTTCCTCACGCTGTAACACTTCACGCCGTAAGTTGGGATCCTACGCGTGAAGTCACGCCACGCATATATCATTCACGCTCACGCATAACTTTACCAATCCTACGCATAAGCGAGATCATACCTTCGTTATGAATTGTTACGTGTACAAACTTGTAAATAAACTAATCATATCATCACGAATCCAAAAATGTCACTAATAAACTTAAATCGTTTGATATGTTGTGAACAATATGTGATAAAATAAACTTTAAAACTTAAAGTTAACTAACTCACGAAACATTTCACGACATCATTGAACTATTAAACATACAAGTGACTTAGGACTCGTAACAATCATTATCACTTGTACATTCAATAACTAGACAATAAGACCTTACGTTGACTAACATTATGTCTTTCGATATGTTGGTTCTTTTTGGCTAATGTTATTTCGCATCACGACATGGTGAACAAATTAATGTGGATGCATCTCAAGTTCTCTCCATTGTCGATATCTATCCTCATGGCTATCCAATGAAGATTGGAAAGAATAATCTCCGTGTTGACTTTGACACCCTCACTTGCTCGAATCTTCGTGTCTAATTGCTATTGATATTACGAGGACTCATCCGTGTCGAGAATATGCTCACTCACTTTGCAAGCTGTTCACGAGATCTACATCCAATAGTTCGGAACACTATGGAAAGGGTCAAAGATTTGATCACCGTAATAGTGACTCTTAACCACAAACAAGTCACCATTACACCGCAGGACTTAAGGGCTGCTCCCAATTCACAAGTCAATCCAACCAAACTATATGCCACACTGTGAAGAGCTAACTCTCCAATTCTTAATCGATATCGGTTATGACGAGGCTACGTGAGTAATCACCAAGCATTCTCACGTAGAGCTTAAGAGTATTCCTCAACCCCGAGAACTCTCTACATGATCATCACCAAGTCATTTACGGTCGTGACGGTGGCTATGAGCATCCTAAGCTCATGGAATTGCAAATATTTTGGGCATTGGTCAACATGAAACACATCGCTATCGAAGCTCGATCCGTGATGACATGATGTCATTTCTCAACAAACTTGGCTCAAAGATTCCTACATCGGATACACTAAACTGTTGATCCAGAGAGCACTTGGACTTCATCCTCGATATTCCCAAGAGGCTCAATGACCCCGACAATCACGATATGTTGACGGAACCTATTCTATCTGTCGAAATCAAGGAATCGCTCTACAAAGAAACAAGGTGTTGTGTTGCGATTTCCTTCTAATCAAGATGTCGAAAGCTCAAACGCACTCAAAGGTATCTCGAAGCATTTAGACAAGGCAAAGTTGGTCATCTCGATGAAAAATCTTGGAACACCGTAAGAAGAACCATAAGAGGAAGTGCAGAAGCACAACAAGTATCGTGGAGTCAAAGGAAGTTTCCTAAAGGAATCCTCCTTCTAAAAGGATTGTTCCGTAAAGGAAGCCGAACCTATTCCCACACTTGAACCACAGAGACAACTTAAGACGAGAGCTCAAGATATCTTGACATGATGAAGAGTTTCATTACTCAAGAATCGCAACGAAACACACCTTTAGTAGCAAAACCTCCAAGTCCTCCAATGTCCAAGAAAAAGGAAGACTCCAAAGAATTGTACCCTATGATGAGAGCTCAAGAAGAAGAAGAAGAGCAATTGGATAAATCATACAGAAGAAGTTTCACAACGTCGACACCTTCAAAAGGCGAAGAATTTGCTAAAGATCAAATGAGTGGCCCGGAAGATCAAGCGGTGTGCCCACCTCTCCGGATCCTCGATGCGGTTAATCGACCCGATAGGGATCCGATGCCACCACTTTGTGCAACAACAAAAGCATCAGAGGATACTATTGTGTATGATTTTGAGAAGCGGAACCGAGAAAGAAAAGTCTAGAGATGAGAGGATGATTATACAAAGTTTCTTCTAGATACCCAACACACTCAAAGGAGAAAACCTCGAAACTCCTAAGGACATGAATTCTCCTCATGTCTCCTCATCATCGACTCTTCATCTCATTCTTCACCACCACCATCAACGAAGTCAACCAGATCATCATCCAAATCAAGAAAGAAACCACCTAAATCTTGGATTTCTCGGACTCATCAAAAGATTGTGAAAATTTGTCCAACAAGTCGAAAGAAGGACATACTTTGAAAAAACTGAATTGGTTTCTTGACCAGATTCGATGCTTAAATGACGAAAGACAAGATGCGAAAAGAAAGGGAGTTTGTTCAAGTTCATGAAGAATCATCGTAAAGAGGAATCGAACGAAATGATCGAAGGTTACACTAACAAGTACCTTCAAGATATCGTTCCTAAAGTCCAAAAGGAACCGGAGAAGAGCAAGAGATCATACCCACAAGTTCCTTCTCGACATCGTCCCGGTGTGACTAGAGAAGTATTTTCGGACAACTCACCCTAACATCGCCGCATTGGTTAAACATACAATGGCCAAAGAAGGCGATCTCTCTCAACTGAAAGTTAATCGCTAAACTAGTGATGCAAATGTCAGCGATGCAGAACGCTTACTCGGATGAAGCTAAATTTTCAAGGTCTACTTGATTTTCAACTCGGATCATCATGCAAGGAGTCACCAATCAACCCAAACGGCCAGAGATGACGATGATAAGGATAAGGACTCAGACCTAAACGTCGAAGCGATGCGGTGAATCTTCTTCGATGCCACCTCCTCCACAATGGACTTCTTCTCAACAAAGTCTCCTCCACCCGGTCTTCTCTTGATAAACCTCGGACGATTCCGAGTTACCACCCTTGACTCGAAAAACCGGTGATCACTTTGAGTATACGGGTGGTGGCGATGAAGAGGTCCTTGAGCCCCGACAACAACCCACCTCACCTAAACAAGTGCGAAACCAAAATCATCATCAAGGCCTTCTAAATGAGAAGAAGACGACGAATCTTCGACGTCAGTATCATGGCTTGATGACGATAAACCGCAGTAATTTGATTGGTTTGCTACTCTTGTTAACAACACTCCCTACCAAGAAGGTCAGAATTGGTGAGCGGTAGTACCTTGGAGCATGCAAAGATTTTGCAAGAAAGATTCCGTGTGAAGAAGATGACGAAATCCGAGTTGAAGCGCATCAAGAATGAAGCATTCCTTCTCTTGAAAAACAGCTCGGAAAGTGCAATCGAAGTTGAATATCACCTTGAAAACATTGCTCGAGCCATGTCTAACAACATGGATTGGCTCAACCCAGAAGCAAACATCGACTTCACTAAACGGGACAACCCTCCATACTACCTCGATGGACCAAACCTCTACCAACAATCGGCCAACCGGATGAACCAAGGATTCCCTTCCGATATTTCTTCAACAAAGACACGAATTTCTTCTCCATAGTGGCGATGGTTCAAGGAAATCGCTACATCATTGACTCTTCCATTCAAGCAGCCTATCTCACTCGAATCGAAGCCATCGAGGAACGTGCCAATCACTTGTTCTCCGACAATGTGCAAGCATACGACCGAGATGCATTGTATGGGATTCATCATTGGCGAGCGGCACGAATCTACTACCGAAGCCGCCAGTACGTAAGTCACAACATGAAGTGTTTAGTACTAAAAGTATCATTGCCATCCAACATGTTGGTCTTTCATCAAATGGGACTACACCTTTCTCAAGAAGATTGTGGTCAAAAGACAAGATGAAAGAGACTATGCATTCTCTCAAGTCGACTTTGAGAATTTGAACCTCAACGATATTGAAGACATGTACCTTGCCAAAGTTCAAGGTCGCATGAGACAATTTCAATCAAGTACAACGTGAATTCATCAAGTCACTGCTCATCTTCATCGACGATAGTCATCAAAGAACGTGTTGAAGATCTTGACTTGCCGCTGAATCTTATCGAAACGTGTAAACTTCACTCCACCACGCTTGATCTTCCCGACATCAACCACTACACAACTTACGCTCATCGGCAAACCTTTCGGCGTCGTTTACGCGGTGAACTTCAACGAATCGCTTAATGGCGTGTGACGATCTTCACAAATTTGGGGATCACACTTTGAAAGTGTAAGGATGGATTGGCCTATCGGTTGAAGGATATACATGAAAAGATTGGGAACCCAAAGCGATGGAACTCTAAGGGCGAAGGGATGTGAGAAGGATCATCGAATGATTGATGAAAGGTTGTTTAGAGAGATCGATTCGACGATTGAGAGCTATGTTGGTGGTCGACCCAGATGAACATTACCGGCTTTCAACGCCCGGTTCGCACTCTGAAACATCACCGGACTTCGGTACTCCTGAATTGTTTCTATTCACTATATATTTGGATGCATGATATAATATGTCAATGGCTTGTGCACATAACGATTGTACAACCGTAATGGTCAAGAAAGGACCACGTAGTACGCCTCGGTGCCACAATCTTTATAAAAGGCGAAAGTTTCTTATTTTTGAGTAAAACCTATCAAACCTTTCATTTTTTCAAGGTTTTGCTCAAAACACAAGTACTTCCCCATATGATTTTCAAAACCTCAACCGCTTATATCACTAGTTGAGGGGAGTATTTAATTAAAACTGCTCACAAATTGTTCATAGTGGTCATCTTCCATAACACTCGAAATGGTCATATTTATTGTCAACCGTTCAAAAATAACATTTTATATGCCATTTTGAGGGGAAAAATTATGTGATAAGAAATATCTTGTACAAAATGCAAATGAATCTGTACCTCGGACTTAACCAACGAATTGACGGTACTAAACCGTTAGTAACTCGAAAAGACTTGTCTGGACGGGTAATAATTTCAAACTAGTTCGCTTGTAATGTAAACGTGTCTCGCAAAGGACTTGTCCAAGTAGAAAGTACCATTCGAGAAACTCTTGATAGACATGAACTCGACGGGTATGATGACCGAGGTTTGTCTACACCTTCAAGGTAGTTATTAGAGCTAGTTGTCACCTAAAGTCGACAATGTAACTCTTTAACTATGCAACGTAACCGTGTCTCGCGGGGATTGTCTATCTTCGTGGATCAATTCAAAAGTGCGTGCTCTTTCCTCACCGTGCATTTAACCATTAAAAATATTAAGCACATGTGGAGGAGTATTTATGCAAAACATCATCTCTCACAAATGTTCAAACATGTTTTCGTTAACAAACCCTTTGAGAGATATTTTAACATACGATGGTTTTAATGGCAAACATAGGTTAGTCATGGAGTTATAAGGTGACTAAGGTTAGGAATAACTGTCCTATGATCCGCCAGAGCGGAGGGATCTACCCAAGGACACTACCATTAGTTAGTGTTAGAAGTCCTTAGGAATGATTGTAAAAGGAGAAAATGAGAATCGGAGAAAGAAGGAGTTGAAGAATCAAAAGAAATGTAAAGTAAAGGGTGAAAAGAAACAGCCCTCCGTTTATTCAACTTAGGCGCACAATCGTTTCAATTCATATACTCTTGGTTGTCACTTAGTGACACCGTATTGAAGATTAAAGTCGTCATGGACCCAAAGTGGCGATACACTAAACCTTCTTAGCCACTCAAGTTTCTCTCAACGAAGCTTGTTTCATTCTCACAGGGAACCCTCGCAAACTATTGGCTTTCTCTTCAGAGATTGGTATTGAAAAAAATGAGACCTCTCCTTAGTCTCCGCTCGGAAAACCAAAACGCACTATTGAGTCTAGAGCCACGAGATTCATCAAAGATCTCTTAGAACACTTGACATTTAATCACTTGATGATTAACAAATAAGATCATCGATGGTTCATATCGAGTCCTTCACGGATCTTAGCCATCGTCGAGAACATTTATGAGAGGTTCACATCCGCGATCCTCGGTGATTGAATGGAAACTCCCGCCAGGGTCAACATCAAACGGCCACAACGGGTCACTTTTAACTCCCGTGGATTACGGGAGTGTGTCTCAAACGGTCTACATCGTGAGGTGATGCTTGGTGTACCTCAACACTCATTCGAATCTGAGATGTACTTGATACATCGCGTTATCTCATTTGTGGGACTCGGTTCAGAACGGCCTTTGTAAGAATTAGAGTCGAGTTTTCACACTATGTCGTTAACACTCTCAAGTTCAAACTTGTAAGTCGGGAAACCGCTTATTACTAACCGCTTGAAATGTTTTCTTCTTATGGAAGCTCCCGAGCGGGATGATCGTCTTGATTCTTCTCATGCTCACGCCAACATCATCACTAATGGAAATTCTATTCCAATGCAACACAACAATCGAATGATTCTTCATCAATCAAAGAATCTACAAAGTCAAAGACTTACAAAACTTCATCAAGATTGATTTCCAACGTCAAAGAGCGTGTGAGCATGTTGAAGAATGACGTGGAGACACCGGAGCAAACAAGCGCACTGAGGCATCGATGCCGAAAACAACATACTATCACTTTCACCACAAGAACAATGATCAAAGAACAAAGTTAAAGATGACGCCAAAGCATAACTGCTCAAAGATAACTATCTCTACACCGGGAGATTGTTCAATCAAGGCAATTCCTCTCACAAGAAGAAGAATGTCGAAGACGTCACAACTACTATTACATCAACGCCTTCACCATTTACATTCATATATACTTGAGGGGAGATTGTTGGAATCACTCTAAACAAGATTTCAAGTATTTATATTTCATATGTAATAGGTAGCTTTATTATGGCCTTTATGTTTGTTTAAGGTCAAGCTTATGTAGAAGGCCCATAAGCTTTAGCCCAAGCCCACATAAGAAAGGATGGGAACTAGGAGTGTTTCCTAGCTTCCTCCTATAAATACTCTTGTAAACCCTCATTCGAGGTTGGTTGTTCAAGTTATTCTCTTTCACTCACTCTTTCCCTTAACCGTATTATTGTATATGCGTGTGTGTGTGTTTAGCTTGTTCATCCGCCTTTATCTCTTTCTCTATAACTTGTGTTTGTAAAACTAGTGACCTAACATTTTGATAATGAGTAATACCAGATAAAGGCTCATAATCACCAAACTTGGAAATTTGTTTCTTATTATCAGGATTAACTTCAATAGGTGTGCAACATGGCTTACAACCCAACATACCAAACTCTGTAAGAAGTTCTGTACAGTATTTTCTTTGAGTTAAGCATAATCCATTTTCTATATCCAAAACCTCAATTCCCAAAAAGTATTTAAGTTTACCCAAATCTTTTATTAAAAATTTAGAACTCAAAAACTTTTTGAACTTTTCAATTTCATCAATGTTATTCCCAGTATGATTATATCATCCACATATACCAGAAGTATTAACATAACATCTTTCTTATGCTTAACAAACATAGAAAAATCATTAGCACTCTGAACAAACTCATTTTCCTTAAGAACAGATGTAAGTTTTTCATTCCACTTTCTAGGAGCCTGTTTTAAACCACATAAAGACTTGACTAACTTGCAAACCCTTTAATCATCCTTATCAGAAAACCCTTCTGGTAAGGACATATATACATCCTCTTCTAAATCACCATATAAAAAGGCTTTGTTAATGTCAAGTTGAAATAAAGGCCAACTATTTTTAACAGCAATACTAAGAACACATCTGATAGTGACAATTTTCACAACAGGTGAAAAAGTCTCATCATAATCTATTCCCTCTCTCTGATTATACCCTTTAGCAACTAGCCTTTCTTTAAACCTTTCAACCTCACCATTAGCTTTATATTTTACTTTAAAAATCCATTTATACCCTATGGTTTTCCTGCCAATAGGTAATTCAACCACTTCCCAAGTTTCATTTCTATTTAAAGCTTCAATCTCTTTATTCATAGCTTCTACCCATCTAATATCCTTAACAACTTCCTCATAAGTAGCAGGTTCATGTATTTTATTCAAACATGATATAAACACAAAATTATCTATACTCAGATTAGAATAATTGACAACTTTATCTATACTGTACTTATGTTTCTTATCCAACTCATAGTCTTTATATTTAGAAGCAGTCATCCTACTGGTTCTCCTAACAGTTTGACCTACTGCTGGTTCAGGAGACTCAAACATTTGCCCAAAAAAATTTAAATCCTCACCCTCAGACTCATAATTTTCATCAACATCAATAACACTCTGTATACCATCAGAAACAAGAGTTTCAGTTGCATACTTAGACTTAGTATCCTTCCTACTAGATGAACTATGTAAGATATCCTCATTTTCTGTATCAGAAGTTCCTGCTGACTTTGCAGCTTTTGTTGTATCAGAATTAGGAGTGTTATCTAGAGTAATTTTATCTATAGTGCTGACACTAGGAGTACTAGTATCTGACAGACTTATCACTATTGTATGCACTATCTCTATTTTCATCATAGGGCTCATCAGAATCAAGATTACTTTGGCTGCTCTCATTATGTTGATCATAAAAATTGAGATTATTCAAGTTTTGTTCTTCAAACACAAAATCTTTATTAAAAGAATTATTTTAAAAAGGAAACACTGTTTCATAAAACTTCACATCCCTAGAAAAAATAAACTTCTTTTGTTCAAGATTAAACAACTTATATCCTTTTTGTCAAAAGCATATCCAACAAACACACATTTGTCAGACCTAGAACTGAATTTATCAGATTCATTCAACACAGTTGAAAAACACAAGCAACCAAAGCATCTTAAATTTGACAAATTGGGCACAACTTTATAAATCATTTCATAAGGACTTTTTACAAACAACACAACAGTAGGTAACCTGTTAATCAAATATGAAGCAATTAGAATGGACTCAGACCACATGTTCAAAGGTAACCCCCCTGAAACATGAGGGCTCTAGCAGTGTTTAACAAGCGTCTATATTTTCTTTCAACTATACCATTTTTTTAGAGTTGAAATTAAAAAATCTTCAAGAGAAGAAATTGATAACACAATTAGAGGTCATAGCAGTACCTGCAACACTAGCATGAGTCTTGCTAGCATCACCTACACTACTGAGTAAAGACATTAATCTCTGATACTGATCACTGGTAAGAGTCTGAGTAGTACTCTTACTAGAATCAGTCACATTATTAACACTATTTTGAGAAACATTTCCTTTTTAACAAAACCAGAGGATATCCAACCAACTCAAAACATCTATCAATAGTGTGACGGTCATATTACAATGCTTACGAGACAAGGTTAGATACCACCAAACCTTCTATTATTATTGTTTCTATTAGAGGTCCAATTATTGTTTTGAGAAGTGACATTATTAAAGCTTAGCGAAAGGCATGCAACACCATTTTTAAGTTTATTAGCCACATTACTATTCCTGTGTGATTCATCTCTAGAAAGAGTTGCAAAAGCAGATTTAACATCAGGTAAAGGATCAGTAGTGAGAATAAGACTTCTCACAGAACTGAAACCATCATCTAGACCCATAAGAAATTGCATCAGCCTCAAAAGATCTGAATGCTTTTTCAAAGTGGGAGCAGTTTCACAAACACATGTGGGCAGATCAACAAGGGAGTCAAACTGCCTCCATAATGCATTAAACTCATGATAGTATTCAGATAGACTCATACCAGATTGAGTTAAAGTATGAATTTTATGATGCAAGTTATAAATCACAGAACCATCTTCCTTATTGTATGTCTCATTTAACTCATCCCAAACAGACTTAGCATTAACAGAAAACACTTGCCTTTATAGAGGTCTTGTGAAATACAACCAAGAATCCAAGATAACACAACAGAGTTACACCTATCCCATTGAGTCTGATATAGAGCATCAGTGGGATCTCTAACACATTTCCCATTAATAAACCCAAGCTTATTTCTAGTATGTAAGGCCAACTGCACAGCAGCAGACCAGACCTTATAGTTTCAGTGCCTTCAAGTTTGAAGGTGATCAACTGAGCACCAATGTCTTGTGGGTGCAAGTATAAAGGGTCATATATATCCAATTTTAACTCACTACTACCCCCTTCAGGGCCCTTACCCTTATCATTAGGACCATCAACCATGATGACCAAACTAAAAAAGACAAATGCACAAACAAGAACCAGAAATAAACAGAAAAACCAACAACACCTTGTAACTCCTCAATCACAGATAACCACCAAACAATCTCAACAACTCCAACAAACAAATCCCTTAAACTACTCAACCTCCGAATAAACTAACTAAGAAACAAACAAAAACTAAAGGGAAGGCGTGAGAGGTGTTACAACCACGCAAGCTTCCAACCAGATCAAGAAGATCCAGCAAAGAAACAAATGCAGTGGAAACCAACACCTGAAAACATGAAATATACCAAGAATAAGAGAAATAGAAAGAATCACAATCAATATAACCAAAATATAAACAAGAATCACAAAACAAGAAACCAATGATAACCAACAATACAACCTGAATTAGGGTTTGATACAGAAAACCTAATTAAACCAAGCAAAAATACTCCGAGACTCAATTGATTAACAAGATCACAAGATCTGTCATCAATTGAACCAATAACCACCAGAATCGTAAAACCCCCAAAAATTAGAAACCCTAATTTTTGAAAAATCAAATTACTCTTCAGATCTTATCAATCCAAACTCAAAAACACAGGAATAATCCCCAAAACAACAAGATCTAAACAATAGATCAAGAACCCCCAAAATATGAAGGAAACCCTAATTTTTTAAAAATCTTTTAAAGCTTCGGTATAGAGCAACCTGGCTATACCATGTAAAAACGTATAAACCAAAGCCAATTTACTTACAAAAACAGATTTAGAATGAACCCAGCCAACCTCCCCTTGGCTCACTCTTTTATTATATGAATCAATTGCTAAGATAGCAAGTTATTGTTTACAATACATAAATCAAACGATACAAAACAAATGAAGGGTTTCCCTCAAACTAACAATCACCAGAACTTATGAAAGAGATACACACTTTATCAACACACATATATTTTTGAGTTATGAAGAGAGATGGGGAAATCTTCAGCTTAAATAGCCTTGAGAATCTACATTGCTCTTTACTCCCTTGAAGAATTAACACGGGTACAACTTAAGTCCTTCAACTTTGGAGAAATAACTCTTCAAGCCCTTTATGATGATAAAGCTTATATTCAACAATAAATTGTCATACTTATGATTTTTTATTAGCCTTGGTCTAGTACATAGAAATGGCCTCGTCACAAGTTCATTTTGAAAATTCATATAAACAAAAACTATAATATGATACTTGCATGATCAAACAATAATCGTATACATACCTTTCCATTGTAACACTATGGTTGTTGTGGATTTTCCCTCTAGTGAAAATGAGGAGCAGATATGGTAAAAACCCTAATCGATCAGATAGTTAACAAAAAATTCCAATAAATTTAACCCATATCACCGATATATAGATCGCACTTGTAAAATAAAAAAGTGTATTTTTGTCTTTACTAATAAAATATGGGTATCCATGTCCCTTAACAAATTTTTAGCCGAAATCGGTATAAAAAAACAAAAACATATTTGAGCGGCCTAAAAGTTAGTTTTAATAGATTGGTCATTGGTGGCCTAAAGGTGAAAACTTTTAGAGATGGGTGGCCTCCTAATACATTATCTTTTTGCTTAAGTACACATGTATTATAAGTGTGAAAGAATAATATAAATATATCCGCATCCACATGCTTGTAGAAATCATATTGCCAAACAAATCAAACTAAAATAATCTCCACACCTATAAGCGTGTAAAAATCATATGGCTCACTATCTATTTTTTTTTTTCTTTTTTAAAATAAAAAAATAAAAACAAAAATGCACGCTTGGAAGCGTCATCACTATTAAATAGTGTGATTGTTTGTTACCATATGTGTATAAGTTTTTTGCACGCCTATAACCGTTGATAGGGTTGTAAACGAACCGGACGAACACGAACGGGGCTTTGTTCATATTCGTTCGTTTAATTTTAACCGGACAAATAAACGAACACGAACGCTCAAACGGACGAATTTTCTTGTTCATGTTCGTTTATTAAGAAAATGAGTTGTTCATGTTCGTTTATTAAGACAATAAACGAACGTTAAACGAACATAAACGATCAGATATAAATGAACATACGCAAACAAACAAAAACTTTATTAAATGATGCACAATATATTGTTTTATAGGTGTTGTTTTGTTTAAACAAACTAGTTATAGAATTATACAATTAAAAGATATGATATACAAACGTAAATAAATAAATGAACATAAACGAGCATTAACGAACGCATATTCGGACGTCACGAATATAAATGAACGGACGCGAATTTTTGTTTATGTTTGTTCATTTAACTAAAAAAAAGTAAAGTAAAATATTGTTCATGTTTGTTCATGTTTGTTCATTTAACTAAACGAACGTAAAATATTGTTCATGTTCGTTCGTTTAATAAGTAAACGAACATAAACAAACCTTTTACCGAACGGTTCATGAAATGTTCAATGAACGTTCAGTTCGTTTACGGCACGGTCTGTGGATAAAATTATGTTTTTACACGTATGTGATTGTGTTCATTTTTAACCCATCTTATAGTTTGTAAATTTATAATTTAGAATACATGCCTCATAGACGCGTAAAAATAATTCTGTAGAGTTTGATTTTTTTTCCCCGCAAATAACAAAACTAAAATCACACCAAATTTATCCATCTATCCTATCTGTATATAAAAGTTTTTTTGAAGAAATACACCCTAACCATTATCTTTAGTTTGCTTTAAGAGCCGCATAATACACGGGCTATATTTAAATTTATATCATAGAACTAGCTAAAAAAGAAACTCGTAAAATTAACATGTATTTTACATAATCATAAAAAAGAGAAGAAAAAAAAAATACATAATAAGACGTAAGGACGAAACCAATGAATGTATCATGTTGGATAAAGTAATTGTTTGAAAAGGAAACATATGGACAATTCAAAAACTGTCAAGTAACTAACGAACATAAATTGATATAAGTGCATATTGTAATTTATGGTGTTACGTATTTTGAGTTGTTGTGGAATCGCAAATATGTGTAGATTTATTTGTCTATAATTTTGGTAGTCCATTTTGATGCACCTCTATGGCTTTACATGAACTTATCTATACTACTTTATAAAAGGTTTGGGACTTTCTATAACAAGAAGTCTTAAAAATTTTAAGACCAAAAACATTTCTTTAATAAGAAATAAGAAACCATTTACTAAATGTTGTTCAAAATGTGTTTTGGTCAATACGTTTTATGAATGTTAACAGACTTTAAAGTTTTGGTCAATACGTTTTATCTATACTACTTTATAAAAGGTTTGGGACTTTCTATAACAAGAAGTCTTAAAAATTTTAAGACCAAAAACATTTCTTTAATAAGAAATAAGAAACCATTTACTAAATGTTGTTCAAAATGTGTTTTGGTCAATACGTTTTATGAATGTTAACAGACTTTAAAGTTTTGGTCAATACGTTTTATGAATGTAAACATACTTTAATTGCAACTTTATGGTCAATACTTTATTTGCAAATTGATGGTCAATAAGTTTTGTCATAAAATGGTCAATACGTTTGTAACGGCTCATTAACTTCTAGCACCACAAAGGGATATAAATCCCGCTACCCACACACCAAACAAAACACAGACTCACTACTAAACCATCACCAAAAAAACATATATTTCTAAACCATCACTACTAAACAACAACCATCACCTCCTACCGCCACTATTAAACAAAGGGATATGAATTCATTTTTTTCATCTTCTCTGCCTTAACCATCACCTCCTACCGCCAATTTGACCGTCGCCATGTGCCAAAATAGCCGAGCAATGGTTTTTCATCTTTTGTTTCTGACAACACCTTTAGATACCCTCTTGACCGTCGCCAGTCACAACTTTTAAGAAAGAACAAAACACAAACTTGTTTCATCATTTCGTTCTTTCAGTTAAAGAACTAAACAAGATCTCAGTTTTATCTTTTAATGCCAACAACTTTGCTGTTAACAACAAAGGTATAAAAGAAAATCATCACAGATCGTTTTGAAGGCTAGCATCTTTAAATATCCGAAACTATATATTAAAGTAAGAACAAAACACAAGCTTATTTCATTCCCACTTTTGCTTGGTTAAAACAAAAACATATATAACCTTACCCGATACCCTTACAAGGATCTTGAAGCAAAATCTGAGTGTGTTTATGTTCAGCTTATTGCATCTAAGAAACCATATTGATTTTAAGAAAAACACAAGATAAAGGAAGTGTGTGTTTCGGTTTGTTGAAAGAAAGAAAGTGATAAGACTTTTTTTGTGGTTGCTTAGGTTTGTAGGGAGAGAGTGACTGCACAAGAGGATGGGTTGTGAAGTAGTTGGTGGCTATGAAAGTTGTGACTTGTAGGAGGCGTGTATTAGGAGAACTAAATTAGGGTGAATGAGAGAAAAATTAGGTATAAGGGTAAATATTGGGACTAAAACTACCTTTACTACTTAATGAGCTGGACTTGTGTTATCTTCAATGGGCCGATCTATAAAGATTGAAGCTGAAAAGTGTTAT
Organism: Chrysanthemum lavandulifolium; assembly: GCA_022545495.1. Lineage (NCBI taxonomy): Eukaryota > Viridiplantae > Streptophyta > Magnoliopsida > Asterales > Asteraceae > Chrysanthemum > Chrysanthemum lavandulifolium. Next base: position 16,966,488 of record CM040244.1, on the reverse strand, counting down.
TGGTAATATTGGGCCAAAAACAATCTTTACTGTAAAAGTGCAAAGTTGTTACTTTTTTTTTTAGTTTGGTATTGTATTTTATTTAAATAAATGAAATTAAGTTTTTTTTTTTTTTTTTTTTTTTAATGAACAAGAAAATTGAAATGAAAGTTGGTGGGTCCCAAATGCCTAAGTTGAAAATAGCTGTGAGTGAACGGGTATTTTGAAATGTGAGTGTTGAAATGATGTGTCACTCCTAAATGACTAACTTTTGAATGCCACGATACCTAAGGCTCTTAGGTATAAAAGTAAGCTTTATATAGTCTAAAGAATTAGGGTAGGTTATCTTGTTTGGACTTGTGCTCATAATTTCACTTTGGCCGAAATTTAAAAAGAATTATGTTGGACATCATAAAAGTTTTGGAATATGCTTTGTATTGAACAAATTCAGTAACATGCTAACAGTTATTTTAAGTTATAGCATTGGTATAATCTATTTTATCTAATAGAAAAGCTAATAGAGATGAATAATCAATCAAGGAGTACAATAACTTAGATTATTTGTTTTTTGGGGTTTTATTTTATTGACGAGATCGAGATAAATATTTTTTCAAGATTCACTATGAATGTTAAAAGATAATTATTTACAAATAAAGACGTTGCAGCTAATGATGCATATTAATAATTGGCATATTTGTGTTTATGCCAAATTACATTTCATTTGGTAATGACGTCTATGTTAACTTATGTTTCAAAGATGCTACTTATGTTCCTTTCTTTCATTTTAACCTTCTGTTCATTTGGATATAAAATAGTTTGAATTGCTATGGGTTATAGTTATTTTTATTAAAAATTATAATTGTTATTGTTAAAAAAAACGTATAAGTGAACAACATTTGCTCGCCACAAAATTTTATCACAAGGTATCCGCCGCCGTATCGCGCGAGTATCATGCTAGCCATTTCTAAAGGAGTAATTCCCAAACACCATTGCGTGTGAAAAAAGAATAACATGTTGGAATGTTATTCTAGCCTTGTGAGTCAGCACAATATGTTTGCTACTAAATTTTCCCAATAATTTCTAGCGACTGTTATAGCAAGAAGTTACTGCCTTGTTATTAGCTTTTTATAATTGGGTCAGTTAGGAAAGCAACAAATAATCGTTTTGTTTTAAGTTCTTATGTCAGTTATCTACTGTAAGCTGTTTATAAGAGGCTTGATGTGTGTTTGTGTAACATCCATAATCTATATCTATACTCTTTTATAAAGCATTTATGACATTCGAAATATAGTAGTCTTAAAATTTTTTAAAACCAAAAATATTTCTATAAAAAGGAAGTTACTTTATTGGTTGTATATACCCAATAATAATATGAATGATTCATTCTATTTTCGGTTTTTGGGTCATAATCATTATGTAGGAGAGATGGCCGAGTGGACACCAGATCCGGCTCGGTTGTTGATAGAGTGAATAAATTTGCCATTTCTTAAAATCTCTCTTCTTTGCTACGCATAAAAATTCATCATACACATAATTAATGTCTTAAATTCTCATACTTGTAAATTCTCCAATATTAATGCATCTCATTTAAACCATATGAAGACTTGTAACGGCTCATTAAAATCGAGCATTGCCCCAACCTTAAGTATATATATTGCACATAAGTTTATCACACACCAAACACATAAAAAACACACACAACCCACTGACAGATTCTTTCTCGGCTCACTTACTTTCGCCACCACAGGCAATGCCGCCAACACAAGACCCTTCCACCACCGGACCCTCAAAAAACATTTGCTCGCCACAAAAATAGTCACCAGGTACCCGCCGCCGCATTGCGCGGGTACCCTTCTATAAACTTTAATATGTGTATATTTGCTAATTTATTTCATATAACTGATGCAATACTCTTAAAATTCCACTAAATATTGTGCAAATATTGTAAAACAAATTATCATATTTGTCTTTAAACGGCAGAAAGATTATATTAAAACTAGCAAGATGCTAGCAAACTAAAAAAGGTTACAAAGTCAATCATTCCAATTAGAAATTAATCTACCTCTGTATTCTAACCAATTAAATGAACATAAACGAATATAATCATAAATATCACTTTTCTTCAAATGTTGAGAGTTAGAAGTGATGTTGTTTCGGAACGTAAATTATCTTATTAGTGATTACTTGGTGTAAATGTTACACCGTATAAAATGTAGTTAAATAATTTTGTTAATGTCTAAAGTTATTCTAGCGCAAAATGATTGTTAAGCTATTGCCACGACAAATATATGATCGAAAAAAGGTTACTCGCTAAATATATTATTTACAGTGATCATTGCGCCATGCCTTGGTACCCTATAGTAAATATAAGATGGATAAGAATTTATAGTTCATATGATTACACGCATGAATAAAAAACTCAGGGCATATTTTACAACGCTTTCAATGCCATAAAGTCTTAAAGGTAAAGTGATTCAACAATCAACATAATGGGCATTTGATTTTACCAAAATTGAGTTGCTATAACGCCTTTCTTATTTATGTTAGAAAACCATCGTGGTAAGAAGTTTTTGTGAATATACCTTCTATTATTGATCCATTCGTATTTTTCTAAGGATCATAAACAGTCATCTAAAAAACATTTCATAAATGTATTCAGATAAAATGATAATGCATGTGTTAACAAATTAAATGAACATCATGCTCTTGTCCCTTGAGAAATGTCAAAAGAGAAAAAAAATTGTTCTGAAAGTTAAACAATATACGAGAATAGGAAGTAGTATCACTAATTAGAAAAAAAGGCATCAATTCAAATCGGACACCCTTTACTTAGGCTATGCACAGAGGCGACCTAGTTCGTCGCCGTCACATCAGCTTTCTCTCTCCGACGACCTAGTTGCCAAAGTGGTGACTTGAAGTTTTTTTTTTTTTTTTTTTTTTTCAAATAATTTTAAAACAAAATTAAAATTCATTAATAAAATACTTAACATTACAACAATAACTAAAAACTTAAAGTAATAAAACGTAGACGTTACAATACTTATTAAAACCGCAACTTAATAATCTAAGTTGTAACGTTCTTTGATTGAGGCCTTAAGTTGTTCAAGTTCTTGTAGTTGTCGTATGGGCATATTTGGGTTGAGAGGTGTGTTGTAGAAAATTAAATCTTGCGTCCGGTTGATTGTGCGCCATTGCAAGTCACCGACGTTGACTCAAGTTTCTCCCTTTTTAACTCTTCTTTCGCTTTGCCGCTTTGCCTCTGCAAGCTCCATCTCTTCGCTTCAACTTTATGTATTCCGCTTCCATATTCTTGTTTTTTCCTTATTTGAACTTTTGATCTTGAAAAGTTCTTGGCCATATTAGTAACAAATGAAGCGGGTGCCTCGTGTGATTTCTTCTTGGCGCCACCTTTTGGTCGTGATTCTCAAGTCCTTCTTCTTCGTAATCATCCACCTCTTGGGGATGAAAAGGACCTTTGTTGACCCCGGTGGTTTCCAAGTCCTGGATTTCTTCCGACTAGTCTTGGTGAAATTAGGCATCTCAACAGTTTTCAAGCGAATGTCCTCTCAAACTTTCCAACACTCCTTCAATGTAAACTCATGCTTGTGAAGCACACGGTATTCGTTACAAGCCTTTTCATAGTCGTCTTCGTCATTCTCACCGCCTGTGATTATCCTTGATATTATCCATAATTGCACAAAAGAAACCAACCTTAGAACGAATCCTACCCTTCCATTTGGTCGTTATGGAGTCGTGGTTCTTGTTGAACCGTTTCACTTTCAAAGCACGCTATCACCTCATCCCAAAACCCACTCCGGTTGATAGAGTTCCTCTTTCCTAATTTTCGACACATGTACCCAAGCTTTACAAAGCGCGACTTCTTCCGCTTTTGTCCATGAGTACGACGGGTGCGGTTGCAACATTCTTGCCCTCGCCCTTCCCTTTGTAGCCCGCTTTGTAACCTTCTTTGATTTGACGGTGACGTCTCTTCGACATCGTCTTCAACACGAATAGAACCGTGGTATGAACCGTGCCTCGAACCTTGTCCCATCAAGCATCTTGAGTCGGGTATTGTTGAGACGTGAAGCATTGAGCGAGGAGAAATTCCATAAAATGCTCATAATCCATATCAAGATTAACAGCATGAAGCGGTGAAAACGATTGATTAGGTTGGGAAGATTGTGAGAAATCCATGTTAGGATGATATGACAAACCGCTTGGTGCTTGTTTTGATTGATACTCGGACGACCCGGTGGGAAATATGGACGATTGATGTAAAATTTGTTTTGATTAGGGTTGGGTTCTGGTAGTCGTGTTTCATAATTAAAACCGGGTGCTTGAAAACGAACATCCCGATTTTGTGGTGGTGTTAAACCGGTTAATTGAAACGGTGGATCCGGTGAGAAATTCAAGTTTGGGGAATTTTGGGGAAGTCGGGATCGTCGGGTTTTTGAGTTGGGAGTTTTTCTTTGTGACATGATGATTATTGAAGAGTAGTTGTTTGAATTGTGTGTTTAAAAATGTGTTTGAGGTTGGTATTTATAATGTTGTAAAAGTGGTAAAGTTTTGAAGAAAAAAAAAAGGTAAAGTGTATGTTTATACTCGGTTGTTTGGCCAACCGAGTTTGGGTCTCTTTCCTCCACAACCGAACACGACCGACACCTCCACAAAGGGAGGACCGACCTCAACCGAGGCAACCAACCGAGTGTTGACCGACCCTCTGCGCATAGCCTTAAAGTGAAGACCCTCAAGAACTTATGTCAATGCTTAATTCAAAGTCATACCTAATTTCATACTTTTAAGAAATGTATAAAAAAAACGACTCAATGGTAGCTTAGTGGCAAAAAAGCTTCTTACTATCACTTTAAAATGTTTAAATCTCAATATAAACATTGTTGTTGAACACCGTCACCTCATTTATTATAAGTAAATATCAATCCATCAACAAATAAAAGCATTTGATATAACAATAATATCAACTTATTAAGCCCATTGCTTCATATAAACATCGTGCTTTTCGATTAAATGTTAATATCAATCCACTAAAATATAAAACACTAATATCTTTATTAGTTCTTCAAACTATAAAGGAAAACTATACGGGATTCTAACAACAAACAAAACAATTTGTATATGTAATGCGTAATAGCATGTTATTTAAACTAAATAATTTGTATAAGGGTAGCTAACCGTTAAATAGGCAATTTATATAACCTTTTCTTGAGATGTAAAGATAATTAATATTTTAGTTAATTTAACATTTTCTTAATCTATTGTTTATTTGAGTTTGAATCTTTAAAGATATTTTTCAATGAATTACAAGTTTTCAATGCAGTAAGGTTGGACAAAAAAAAAACAAAATTACTGTAACATTTGGTCAACCAAATTCTTTTCACACATGAATCAAAATTCCATGCTCCACAAAGGCCATGCATCGGCAATGCAAGGCGTAAGGTGGCAACGCTCAGTCGCTCACTCTATGAATTGAATTAAATATTCGTTTATTATTGTTTTTAGGTTAATCAGTTTATTTAGACCCCCTATAGGTAAATGAAATCAATCATTCTTCAAGTCGACATATTTTCAGAATTTTAAGACATGATTATTAATTAGTTTAATATTATGAATTTTATTTTGATTTGGATATTTGTAAGTTTTTTTTTTTTTTTTTTTTTTTTTTTTTAATTATATATATATATATATATATATATATATATATATATATATATATATATATATATATATATATATATATATATATATATATATATATATATATATATATATATATATATATATATATATATATATATATATATATATATATATATATATATATATATATATATATATATATATATATATATATATATATATATATATATATATATATATATATATATATATATATACATGTATGTATCAAATTCAAACCTTTAAATGTCATATTTACCCATCTATATACTCAATTTAAACATCGAATTTGTCATATTCACCCAATTTATCAAAAGATCAATTAAAAGTGAATTCTAGCTCCATAAATTCCTATTATACCCTTAAAAGCATCATAAAATGATCAAAATCATCTAATATCCTATTTCATTTGTTTTACATTTCAATCTAAAAATTTAAAGAACAATTATCGTGTGTTGATCATGTCATGGTTGAACATGTGTGGTGTGTTGCTTTGATGTTATGTTTGTCTTTTGTGATCATGTTACATGTGTTAATAACTTAATATATATGTGTGATGACGTATAGTCTATATTCGGGCCATTATTCCGACTAAAGTCCAACGCTAAGGAGCCCAACACGAACTGGGCTACGCCGATAAGGGTTTGGGCCCATGAAGGCCCAAGCCCAAGGTTAATTACGGAACATGATATCGAATATCTCCCAATTAGGAAGATAATCATTCCCAACCGACTTAGGCGGGATACGCCGAAGGTTGGGGAACACGGAATCAAAAAGGATTCCGTGCATATATAAAGGGAATCACATCCCTCGTTTAAGGTACGATCTACAAACCCTAACTCTCCTTAAACCCTAAACAGATTACTTACTCTCACGCCGGAGGATAATAGTGGGAGACAATCCCACGGTAAGCCTAACGGTGTTTTCGTCTCTTAGCGCAGGTCTCAAGCAACGATTCTCAATTGGTGCGAGTCGGAGCTCCAAACAAGGAACGCCCAACTTTTGCATCAACAAGTGGCGCCATCCGGGACCATTCACTAAGAACCAAGAACTAGAATGACGAAGCATGGAAATCGCCGATCGAACTGCACCGCACGGGAAAAAGACGCACAAGGATCAACTCCTAGCGAGACTTGGGACAACCTACGCTAAAAATCAGGGATCATGTCAAGATATGGTCTTCCCTCTAGTGGAACCGCTCTCGGGGACAACCCAGGCCACAACAACCACCACCGGTCAGAGATCCATCACACTCCTTTACTCCACTCCAATCGGTGCTAGAAGCTAACTTCACAAAAGCACCCGATGCACCCGATAAGAACAAGGGCATATTGGTGGAAACTGACACCCCTATTCTAGAGGGAGTCGTGCCGGAACTAGAGCCAAGTAGTTTTGTCTCTCAAAACTACGAAGCCTTAGCTACTCTCATGGAAGAGGAAGCAAAGAAAAGGTCAGGTCGGAGTCTGCATGCTCGACTCAACTTTGGCCCAGAATTCAAGGCGTCTCCACCGCGCCGATAGAAGGAGAAGCGCGGGAGGGATAATCGCCGACCCCCGGTGTTCAACAGAATCGGAAGGAGAGTCGAGGAAGATGATACATCTGACTCACAAAGATGTGGAAGAAAGTGAGAAGATGAAAGGCGCACCAATGTCCACGCTAGACTTGGTAGCCGCAGAGTCCAAGATGTGCCTGGGGACGATACTCCCAAGTGAAAGTCCTTCACACAAACTCGAAGATAGTCGGCGTAGCGCGAAGGAGAAAGAGCTATCCTCTAGTAATTCCTGGACAATGAGGATAGCGAGACTAGACACTGAAGTCCGAGAAGGAAATGCCGCGACCAAGAGGAGGAGGATATGTCTCCCATGGCGCCGCCGGCGGTGGATGTGTTCACTAGACGCGCGCTGATTTTTCGAGAAAACAAGAAGAGCGATGCTCGCTAACGTCAAAACCTATGACGGAACAGTGATCCCGACGATCACCTAAAAATCTTTGAATCACCGCAACTATTGAAAATCGCCAAGCGGTGTGGTGCCACATGTTTAATTCCACACTAGTGGGAGCGCGGAATTGGTTCAACAAGCTTCCACGCAGAAGCATCAATGGGTTTGAAGAATTGAGAAAGGCGTTCCGCCTAAATTTTACTCAACGAAAAAAATGTGCAAAAAACCCCCATTGAACTCGCCCGGGTCAAGCAGCGCCAAGGAGAATCCACAAGCGCTTTCATGGAGCGCTTCAAGGACGAATGCATGCAAGTTAAAGCATGTCCTGAGATACTAAAAATTTCAGGGTTCATGAATAGGATCAGCAACCCAGAACTTATCAAAATATTGAATGACAAGATTCCCCAATCCTTTGATGAAGTCATGAAACGCACAAGGTCCTTCGTCCAAGGAAAGTCTGCGGCGGCGGATAGCAAGAAAAGCTATTCAAACTACCGATCACAAGAACAACCGGGGAGACAATCCAACGATCGAACGAATCAGAATAGAATTATTGCGGTCGGGAGGGCGCGACAACGACAAGTATACCTCACGACAAAAACGCTTAAGGAAATACTCGCGACTGAGGGTGCAAACTTTCCAAGACCGCCACAAATGCGCACCCCGGAGGATCGGCGAGTGGGGAGTGGATACTGTGATTACCACGCACAGAAGGGACACACCACTAACGAATGTGTCCAACTGCGCCAGCTCATTGACAAACTGGTTAAAGAAGGCAGATTGGACCATTTGGTCAAAAATATTAAGGAGGGGAAGGATAGACAGAAAAGCGGAAACAAGAAGGAGACACCCAAGGAAAAGGCCGACACCATCTACATGATACAATCATGGCAGCGGGTCACTAGACAAAAGGTCAGCCAGGAGTTTTCCCGAGGAAACGAAATCTCTTTCCCCGCCTTAACTGCGGACAACGCAGTGGTTGAGCCACTCACCATTGAGATTAGTGCGGGGGGTCATGACATCCATCGCATGTATGTTGATGGTGGAGCATCGGCGGACATCATGTATGAGCACCGCTTCAGCGATCGCGGCCGAAATACGCAGCCGCTTAAGCCCGGTCGAACGGCGTTGATCGTTTCACGGTGAAAAGATATGGCCTATGGGCAACACGATTACCGCTTAGCATCGGAAAAGAAAAACACTGCAACGCTCGATGGAATTTATGGTGATCAAATCTCCTCGCCATACAACGGCATTATCGGGAGGCCCGGGATATCCGCTATGCGCGATGCCATCAACAACAAGACGGATGCTTAAATTCCCGGTGGAAGGGGCATTGTTACTCTCTACAATGCCACAGCATCGCATAGAGAATGTAACACGAGTACATGCGAAACGACACTAATCCCGAACAACGTGCAACCACGCCCAAATCAAGGTTGCGATTCACCCGTAATACCCTAACAGAAATATCCATTGAGGGTCACCGTTTGACAACAAGAAAGCAAATTGCGCCTATTGCAAAAGAACTTGGACATTTTGCATGGGAGCCAAAACACATGACTGGGTACCACGCCAATCACAGAGCATAAACCGAGAATCCGGCAAGCGGTACTCACCAATACGCCGTAAGAAGCGCCGCCAAGCCCCGTAGCGCGCAAGCAATCTTGGCGCGAGGTACACAAACCGTGGATGCGGAATTATGCGTGAAGTCTACTACCACGATCGGCTTTCTAACCCAAGAATGGTAAAAAGAGCGACAGTAGTCGGCGAATGCGCGCTGACTTCACCGATCTCAACAAAGCGTGCCCACAAGATCGCTACCCATTACCGTAGATAGACCGGAAAATAGAGTCTCGTGTGGGTACCCATTGAAGTGTTTCCTCGATGCGCATAAAGGATATCATCAAATCCGATGGCAAAGGAGGATGAGGAAAACGGCCTTCCACACAAGCCAAGGCGCTCATCGTTACACAAAAATGCCTTTGGCTTGAAGAATGCAAAGCCACCTACCAAATGTTAGTAGACAATGCTTTCAAAAACAAAGGGGGCGTGAACACGAGGTCTATGTTGATGACCGTCATAAAAGCCATATCAAGATGAGTTAGTACGCGATATCGAGGAACGCTCAAAACTCTACGAGAGATCAATATGAAGTTAAACCCAAAAATGTACCTTCGACGCCATCAAGGCATGTTCCTCGATACCTATCAGGCCCGACGGTATAAAACCATGTCCCGAAAAGACAAAGGTCATCATCGAACTTCCTTCATCACAAGACGTTGAAGGAGGTCCAATCGCCAATGGAAAGCTAATGGTCTCGAACAGTTCCCTGCCTAAGTCACAGACAAGTCTCTACCTCTTCAAAACACTCAAGAAGTGTATCAAAAGGAGATTTTCGGTGGACTACGGAGGCGTAAAAGCCACACAACTTAAACAACACCGAAACGCTCCCACACTTGTCGCACCCCGACCGTGGGAAGAGTTAATTATGTATCTATCGAAGAATCGATGGAGCAACAACAAGAAGTTACGAATGATAGGGATTCAAGACAAACCCCTGCTCTACTTTGTAAGCAAGCCGCCAAGACGGAGACTTAACTATAGCGCCATGGAAAAATTAGTTCGCGTTGGTGTTTGTCGCTAAACGGCCACGCATGTACTTCCAAGCGCATCCAATAGCGTAATCACTGCACCAACCAATCAAACAGATCATCACCAAACCGACGATCAGTGCCGACCGCAGGTGGAGTGTATTGCTAGTGAACACAACATATCTTACGCACCACGACGCAATCAAAGGACATATTCGCGCACTTTCGTCAAAAGCCGCACAATCGACGAGGTACCCGCACCAAGTAAGACGGAATTGCAAGATCCATGGATCTTGTTTACGCTGATCCTCATGCGTGGATGGTTCAGAGCAGCCTCATTCTCACAAACCCGAGGAATGGAATTCACTTACGCACCGCTTTGAATTTACAACGACAAACAATGAGGCGTAATATGAAGCTCTAATCGCTGGGCTACGCATTGCGGCTCGGATGGGTGTACGTAACCTAGAGGCAAATGTGGACTCGACTAGTGGCCAACCACGTGTTGGGCGAATACGCTAAAGAAGAAAATATGATTCAAGATCTCGACAAGACTAAGACACCGATCAAAGGCTTTGATGATTCACCATCAAGCAAGTTCCTAGAGGAGAAAATCGCAAGGCGATGCATCGAGCAAGATCGCCTCGACAAGCTTCGCACACCTATCAAAGCAAGTGCCGGTGGAAACACCGAAAAGCAACCATATCGAGATGGAAGTCTCCACAGAATAGAGGAGGAAGGTCCCACATAGATGACACCGATAATGGAATTCCTAAGCAAAGGAACATTACCCCAAGAGCGTAGGAAGCTCAGGTACGGCAAGCACGACATACGTAGATTCGAACTCCGAGACAACATACCGCATCGACGCTCCTTCCTCCAACCATGGCTCCGCTTTGTCGGCCCCCTACAAGCAAATTACGTCGGCCGCGAAATCCGTGAAGGTTCATGCAAGATGCACTCGTGACCACGGTCCGCTGTGGCACGCGCCATAAGATCGAGATACTACCGCCAACCATGCACCGCAACGCGCGGGATTTAATAAGGAAGTGCAATGATTGCCAAGTTCATAGACCCGTCCCGCGCCAACCACAACACGAGCTAACGCCAATTACATCTCCATGGCCATTCTACAAGTGGGGTATCGATATTGCAGGACCTTTTCCAGTCGCAGCAGGGGGGTTAAAATTCCTCATAGTCGCTATAGACTACTTCACTAAATGGATCGAAGCGAAGGCAGTAGTGACAATCACGGGCAACCAGGTAAAGCTCTTCATCTAGGAAAGTATTGTATGCCGCTTTGGACTGCCTAGGGAAATCATCTCGGACAACGGAAAACAATTCTGTGATAACCCCTTCAAGGACTGGTGCGAGAAGCTAAACATCACACAGCACTTCGTGTCAGTTAAACACCCACAAACCAACGGCCTAGTGGAACGGGCGAATCGAAGCTTAGGTGAAGGAATTAAGTCACGCCTGGATAAGCACAAAGGAAGATGGGTGGAAGAGCTATCACATGTTTTGTGGGCGCATCGCACCTCAATCAAAACCAAAGACGGAGATACTCCTTTTCTAGTCTACGAGACGAGCCGTCATATCACCGAGATCGGAATGCCAACCATCCGCACTCGAAATAAATGTGGCAACTAATGACGAACGAACCATTTATTGATTTGGACCTGCTGGAAGAAAGGCGCGAACGCGCAACTATACGTGAAGAGAAATCAAAGTCAAGGATGAAGGGATACTATGACGCTAAAGTGCGAGGTGTCTCATTTAGACCAGGCGACTTCGTCTACCGCGCTAATGATGCAAGCCACGCAGAAGACACAGTAAGCTTGGACCGGTGGGAGGGACCCTATGAGGTTATCAAGCACTAGGAACAAAGTGCTGCATAAGTCGCGGGGCTTGGATGGTCGTGAATCGCCACGCACATGGAACATCTGCAACCTCAAGAAGTGCTACCTATAGGAATGGCTACGGCCAAGCGCACAGACGCTCCTACATTTTAATAATATGCCAAATAAGCAACTATGTATTTATCTTTTGTTCTCTTTAGTCTAAGGTCTTATTTATTTAAACTTGCAAGTATTAATAAAATGTCGCGGTTTCTAGCTAATTCCGCGGCACATTTTAGTTTGTTATTTCCATATACTGTATGTCTTAACAATTTTTTATTTCTTGCCTAAAGGCGTGCGCACACTATAAAAAACCCACGATGGTAAAAGGATAAGTTAACCTACTAAATAACTTGTTGAGTAAGAGGGTTGCAAACCCATCAACGCCGGATCACGTATCTTTGTTAAACACCTTGTTCTCGAGACGTTGGAATAAGTTTGTCCGCATCCCAGGATGGGTGCGCGACAACGCATATGGTGCACGTTTAACAACTTGGGGACCAAGACACTTGATTCCTTAATGTGATATTTACAGTACGCTGCATATCATAACATAGACGATTATGCTAAAAACGAAATACTTAGAACAATCACTTAAGTATATTACGATTTTCATACATGATTATGGAATTCTCATACCATTCGCACTGGTATACAACTTTAAATAAACAGACAAGTATGTATATTATAAGTTGCAACAATATTCATGCACAACAGCAGATCTTTATTAATAACCACAAGTTATTACAAAAGGATAATTATTTTACAAAGTATAGACTACCAACTATTACATCGCTTAATAGAATGACTACTCGCGTGACTAGCTGCATCCTTGGCCTCACTCAGTTTCTTCAACAAGTCTGAATCCCGCCGAGACACAAGAGCAACACTCACCCAAGCACCCCATCGACCTTGGTCGCGAATGCACCAACCCCACACAAGATTGCCTTCCCTTTGATACCTTCCTTTTTAGCAAGTCTGGCCGCATGCGCTTCCAACACCTCCTTCAAAGGCACTTCTTTCTTTAAAGCAAAAGGATTCAAAATATCCCTGGGACGAGCGAAGACAAGTACTTGAAGCTGTGAGTCATTTGGCTTCAAAAGTAGTCCTATCAGGTTTCAGCACCCCGCACGATGACGCCAAGAGTCAACCCACCATGATGACGCCTATAGGATAATCCCGATCACGCCCACCAAAGAATCATGGGGAACTCTAAATCCTTCATCCTTTTCATAGCAGCGACCAGTTGATCATAAGTCTTAGCATCATAATCGGCACCTGCTAACGGCACCTTTAGCGCCCGATTCATGCAACTTCTCCACGGCTTCTGCTTTGCCGCGCTCCAGAGCGCACTGAACTACTTCCCCAAAGGCAGTAACCACTCCTGGCGACTCCAGAGTATTAAGTGCGGCAAGCGAAGACCATGTCCTATGAGCCATCTCAAGGCCAAATATAGTAGACATCACCGAGGATACAGCCTCGTCAGACTCAATACTCGCTTCTGCAGCTTTGCCTCTTGCACCTCAATGCACCGCTCACAAGAGCGCCAAGATCCTCTACCGAGCAACCAATTCCTTCTTACCCTGCTCAAGATACTTCAGGGTCCACACACAGGAAGCTTTATACTTTGCAGCAGCGGTGCGCTCGACTTATCTCGACTCACAGCAACATTTTTCCTCAACCGCCCCTTGGGCATACGACTCATGGCATCGGCTTCCACCGGCACTAGCTAGTCTGGCTTCCAACTGAGCGATGCGCGAACCGCCCTCGGAATAACCGCCTTTAGCCGCGCGAGCATGATGCCCGATGCGCCGCGCAAATCCAATTCCTCAATAAGCCGCCCATTGGCATTTCTCCGTGTCGATGGCTCAAAGATCTCGACTCTTCTACGCAAACTTGATGCGCACGTGGTCTCAGGGGCGACCACGCACTGCTCGAACCTGCGCATACGCACACCGATTGTCGGCTTCCATATGCGCAGCTTAAAAAAACACTGCTGATTATTTATCGTGGGCGGATACATTCGCCGATGGGTGCGATGACGCAGCCTCACTGGCAGACGATTCCACATTGACAACCACCGGGCGTTTCTTCCTCGAGGAGCTCACGCCATCCCCCCCCCGAGCGTCCTTTTGCGCTTCAAGCCAGACTCTTGCTCCTCCACCTCCTCGTCCATGGGCTGCGCCACTGCCACGGGTGGTGGTTGCGCTATTGGAGAAGGCACTGGAGGGCTAGGCACGCTTTGCAATGGCGTCGCCTCTACCGCAACCGAAGAACTGGTCCCCGCTTCCCTACGCTCAACTCGTGGTACGCCCGCGGAGTCCATCCGGCTCTTCACCTTCTTTCAGGGGCCGCACCCCAGTCTTTAACTCCATTGGTTTGGTTAGTTGCACCACAGCGAATAGATCCATCTCTGCGCAAAGGAAGACAACAAATAAAACAAGTTATACAATGCGCGGATAAAGACAGAGAACTCTTACATTATTTACACACAGAGGTACAGCGGAATGAGTACCCACTCTGGCCATTGGCGTCTAAGAAGATTGGGATCTCATCTTCGGGACCAAAATAATTACAGCTGATGCCCATATGTACCAAAAATCCCTCAGGATAAGCACTAATGGGGATGCGGTTAGCATTTATCGCCCGCATCCTCGCCGACATAAGATCCAGGCAAGGGGCACTCATCCCTCTCTAATGTACCCCGGGTATAAAAATCATAATTCCATGGAAAGCATATATCATCTACCCATAAGAAATACTCCCTCAAATTCCTAAGCGAGTCTAGTTTATCAGTATCGCATTGAAGTCTACCAGCACGCTTCGCAAAAGATACCCACCCATGTGCCCATGTCGTGTGATAAAAGGCGCGGAATAAGTGGATGGTTGGGTTAATCGCCAGTAAACGGCAATTTACCTCAAAATTGGTAATTTTAGCCGCATCGATGCACTGTAACTGGGATATGTGCAGATTGTAATAGTTTAACACATCGCACAGAAAGCGGGACAGGGGCACACGTTGATTCGAGAATTCCAAAAAACGTGTATATACCCCCACTTTCCCTTTGGGGAAGTCCGCAATGGATGCCCGCGCATCCGGAACAACCGGATGCACGCTGGGGTATAAAGTAACTGAGGTGAACTCTAAGAGATCGCTCTCGGTGAGGTGGGAGGTAAAGTCAGATAATTGTTTGACCATAGTGTTGTTATTCTTTGAGAAAGCGCACGCGCGGCTACCTTTGTAGTAGGTTAGTTTCTGAATTGCAACTGCAAGTATGCTTTAACAATGGCGGATTGTGTTTTATTTTTTACTGTGAGTAACACTATGAAAATGAAGCGTAGGGTTATATACTTCTCCTCACCCATGCGATGAGTGACACGTGGACCCCACCAACCTTTACTATGTGGTTAGGATTGCTTGATGGGACACGGGGGCAGTAACTTTCCCCCGACTTTCGAGACGCCTATTTTTTATTTTCATGTCTAGATACAACGTATCGGTTAGTATATTTGTATGGCTTCTTGGCTACGCTTTGAGGTTTTTTTTCACTGACTATGGTTATTATTCTAGCATCCGCAGTTAGTCACTGCGCATACTAGACTGGGGGGACATGATGACGTATAGTCTATATTCGGGCCATGAATCCGACTAAAGTCCAACGCTAAGGAGCCCAGCACGAATTGGGCTACGCCGATAAGGGTTTGGGCCCATGAAGGCCCAAGCCCAAGGTTAATTACGGAACATGATATCGAATATCTCCCAATTAGGAAGATAATCATTCCCAACCGACTTAGGCGGGATACGCCGAAGGTTGGGGAACACGGAACCAACAAGGATTCCGTGCATATATAAAAGGAATCACATCCCTCGTTTAAGGTACGATCTACAAACCCTAACTCTCCTTAAACCCTAAACCGATTATTTACTCTCACACCGGAGGATAATCGTGGGAGACAATCCCACGGTAAGCCTAACGGTGTTTTCTGTCTCTTAGTGCGCAGGTCTCAAGCAACGATTCTCAATTGGTGCGAGAGCCGGAGCTCCAAACAAGGAACGTCCAACTTTTGCATCAACAATGTGTTTCATTAAGCTATAAGAAAATGTTGTTAAGCGTGATCCCTATTTTGAAGTCGGGATCGTTCAACGAGATGGTATTTCTTTTTTATTGTTCATTCAATTTGTTATCTCAAAGTTCTCCTCAAACCCTTTTTTGTATAAACATTATTGACAGCATTGTATTATTGCCTTTGGTGCTGCATTTTTTGTTTTGTCTAATTGTTTACTATATAAATGGGGATTATATTCAATGATCATAGATTCCAGTATGCTAAGTTTGAGCTCTGTCTTTCGTGTAGGATTTTGTTCCAAATGGTATATTTTGATCAAGATGGAGTATCCCTATAAAGGGAACGATATATCAGTACGTAAGATTGGAAGTTATTTTATATGTATAACTAAGGGCATACTTGGAATCTAATAAAGTAAAATTATTTTTTAATAGGTTTATAATAAGGGTTTTGTTAATAATAGAACGTTCAAAAATGTTAGAAAATCCCCAGAAGAGATACGAGACATCATCGTGGTGAATGTTCGTTTAAAACTTCTCTCTCTTCGTTTTAAGAATACGGATTCGGTGAATCAGCTGCTTAGCCGCTGGAAGATGCCGAAGAACTTTCGTATCTATGGTTGATTCTTCTATGTTCACTTTTCTTTCTGATGACCGCGGATTGGGAGCATGGAATATGCGCGTTTTCTGGAAGAGTTGGAGGATATCCAATAGTTAAGGCCTTTTCTATTTGTACGCATATAGTTAGCCTTATTGCTGGAACTATTGTTTGTGGCATGTCACAAATGTCTTTAGCTAAGTTCAACTCTGTCTTGAGGTAAATGTGATTTTGATGCATTCCATTATACTCAAACGTTTGTTGTGATTAATACAATTTACCGGGGTAACCATTTACCAAAAAAAAAATATGTGAAATTAGTATTTAATGAACTAATTATTTCCGTATTTATACATATTTAATGATGATAATCATAAAAATTGTTGTTAAACATGGAATATTTTGTATTAATTAATTACTGATTTTTCAATTATGGTAATCTTAATCACAACCTAATGGATTGTGGTTAACAAAACCCAATAAGTAAATATTTAATTTGGGTATATATACAATTTTCAATTGAGTAAATATGTCATTTAATAGTTTATATTGGGTATATATGGAATTATAAGTTTTCATTGAATATAGACAAAAATTATAAGTGTTCATTGACAAAAATATAGACAAAAATTATAACTGTTCATTGAATACTAAACTATTAAAGCAAAAATGCAAAATTAGCGCATGTTTTACCTGGCGTTGTTTGATTGTTTTTGTTGAAAGCAATAAAAGCATATCCTCTCACATAGGTTTCTAACAGTGAGAATCATTTCAACTTTTGATCCACAGAAGAAAAAGGAAAAAAAAAAGAAAAAAAAAAAAAGTTGGTAGCTAATATAGTATATCGCAAATGTATAATTGTTTGTAGAATAGTGTTTTCATAATGGATAGATGTCACACGAAATAAAAGAAGATTTGGGGTGTTGTCTCTACCATTCATGAAAATTTCAACGAACTCGCACGTTTGCTCAATGTGAATATTCGGTAATCAAATACTTTTTCTCGGTATGAAAGTTATACTTCGTGCAATATAATTTTTTTTTGGCTTTTCGAAAACGATAACTTGTCATAACTTTAGCCGAAATAGGTTTTAAGAGCTCAACGATACATCACAATGATTCGTCATTTCAGCTGAAAAAATGACCGATAATATCTTTTGAAAAGTCGAAAAAAACTTTGCATTGCTCAAAATAATTAACTTGGATACCTTAAATTGATAAAAATGAAGTTGAGTATCTAAAATTCAAACTCACCCAAGACGTGATACATTTTATACGGATTTGCCCTAAAATATATCACCTACTGTATTTGTCTAAAAGATTCATCATTCATTCACCACACAAAAGCAGAGAACGTGAAGAGGGTTTCAAGGGCAGATCATATTCAACATACAAAGCTATTTTCAAGGGAGAAATCACACCATATCAGCGATAAGCTTTAGCGATTTCTATTTCATTACACTTTAATTCATGTCTTCATTTATAATGTTAAACATTGAATTGATCGTGTGTTTTTATATGATCGGCTAAGCACCTTTGGTGCTAGCCTATTTATGATTTCTTGATTGTGTTGTTTATGTTTTCGTTCTTCTATAATTGTTTCTAGTGTATGCATTCGTTGGTAGTCACCCTAGCTTCGGTAATTTTGAGTTGCGGTTATATTTACTTGCTTAGAAGATTTGACCAAAGGACCCTAGGGAAGTAGGTAGAGACGGTTGGTAAGAATTGAACAAAGGACTACCAATTTCTCTTGTGCGAATTGACCAAATGATCACCTTTCGGAAGGAGGAACTTAAGAAGTTAGGGATGTGTGTCTAAGATGCTAGCGTCCGGGCACACATTGTTTCGATTCTTGCATGTATGGTACATAATGACTTAGCTTAGGTTGCTTGAGATCCCCGTCTCCCCAAAGGGTAGACCTTTGACGTCCGGTAGGAACCTTTGTCTAATAGGCTATGACGAATTGACCAAAGGAGTTTAGCGAATTGAACCCCTACTTGAAGTAATAGGAAGTAATTAGAAAACATAGACATAACAGGAGAGGATGAATAATTAGGTTAGCACATTTTCTCTCTATTGTTCACAACCTCGTCTACTTTCCGCATTTTTTATCGCTTATTAGTATAATTAATCTTTCAACAATTAATTTTTTAAAAACCGTGATACTAGACTTAATTAGGATCCTCATCTACATAGCTCTTGAGAACGACGTCGGCTTTACCACCTTCTATACTACGCACGATCAGGTTCCTTGCTCGTTAGTGCAATAGGTAGACCTTAGGTACACGAGACATTAGAAATTTAAATCGTGGTCGAAAATCCTGCATCAAGGACAAATGAAAAATAAATTTAAGTATTGGGGGAATTTGGGGGTATGTATAACTAAGTTTATTTTTTGGTAGCTTTTAATTTATTAAACATAAAAAGAAAAAAAAAAAAAAAGGTTTGGTATGTGTATAAAAAATTTGAATATAAACATGTACATATAGTCGCATGCAGTGAGGATCGGTGTGATTTTTTAATTGCATGGATGTGCGGATTGATCTGGACCGCTTATTCAGATCCGATCTTGACTTTTGTAAAAGTCAAGATCTGCGCTACATTCACTGTACCAATTGACCATGTAAACGATTTTTGATTTTTTCCTTTTGAGCGATCCTTACTATTGCTATCTTCTTTCATTTTTTATTTTTCGATTTTTATGAGCACTTTTTTTTTGATTATGAGTCCTACCGTGATATTAACTGTATTATGAGTTCTCGTGATATTAACAATTTTACTTAATATCACTTTCTTTTATTACGATATTAAAAAAGTTACGGTGATATTAAAAATTAACTTTGATATTAAGAAAACATGTAAAAGTAATCGTGATATTAACAATTTTACTTAAAAAGTTACTTTGATATTAGAAAAAACATAATATCACCGCTAGTTTATACTATCGCTGGCCTTGGTGAAACTATCGCTACCCTTAGTGAAACCATCAGAGCCTTAGTGAAACTATCACAGCCTTACTTAAGAGTGATATTAAGAAAGCTTGATAATTACGGTGATATTAACAAAATTCATAATATCATTATACCTTTAACGATGAAAATGATTTTTTCAATGATTCTTTATAAATTGTTGTCCTCTTTCTTTTTTAATTTTTTCGATTTTTTGAATTATTATTTTTGAATATTCTTGTGATATTATCCGCACCATCCCTACTTAAAATCTAATCCGCACCCGATCCCTTCCCTAGTCGTACATATATATTGTTTAAATAGAAAATTGCATTATATAAACAAAACACATTTAATTCACGAAATTGATCCAAAGTCATCAAATTAGGAGAATATTCTATTCAACGCACGTCACATGATGTGGTTGTACGCTGTGCAACGAGACCTTGTACTACCTAAACAAAAGTTATAGATCTCTTTCTCCCAGTTTCGTAGTCGTTTGATTCATCAAAATCGGAGTTCGTATGAAGAAGTTATGCCAAAACAATACAAGTGTCACAAACGCATCATGTGGTGTGCGCCATATAGAACATTCTGGTAATTTGATGATTTTTGGCTCAATTTGTAAATTAAATGGGTTATGCTCCTCATACTTATATAACACTACATATAAACGCACATACATACACGGTTGTTTTATTAAACGAGTTTTTAGTAAATCACTAGGAAAGTCCTAGACGATTGTTTTAATTTCCTAAGGATTTCCGACGAATGATATTAAGTATTTAAAAAGTTAATAAGATCTTTCCGAAATCCCTAGGAAATTATAATTATCCCCTACGGTTGTCCTAGTGATTTTTTGTCAAAGGTTTAAAGAAAACCATTTATGACACGTAGTGATACTAATCATTGATGACATGAAAATAAGTGAATGAATATTCATTAAATTCGTTCATGATCTATTACTTTGTGGTGTTTTTCCATAATACTAAACATTGCTATCGCCGATAATATGTTTAAGGTCCTACTCCGATCCTACCCATTTTGTATGGTTGGATCGTAAGATCGTACCACACTACAATCATAATGGTGATTCTGATAACCATTATCTAAATAGACCTTTGAGAGAATGCAACCTTCTTCCAAGATATTAGTTGGTATGATGATGTTCTAGTACAATGATAAACAACCAAAGTTGCTAGAAAGCCCTCAAAAGCTAGTCCATTCAGGAACTAGATAACAAACCACAACAAGATCGTAGTCCTTAATTAACACTACAAAATCCAAGGCCTAAAGCTCTTGAACAAAAAAAAAATACTTGTAACATCATTGTACTCGCACATACTTATACATACATAGACACATGCTTATATATAGATGCAATCACATTCACACACGTTTTATTGCCTTAACTTGTTTAACTCAAACCTTAATTAAATTTTTTGGCGTCGTCATATAAACAATCGCCACACTAATATAAATATATATGTGTAACAAGAAATGTTTCCATTATTTATAGCGTTTTTTTAAAAACAAAATCACACCTGCAAATGGATTAAGTTTGTTCAGACGAAACGCCAAGTCATTTATTATTATGAAACAAATTACAAAAATAGTCAACCCAATATAGACATATATGTAAAAGAGGAAAGTGAATATGAGGTTGTTATGCATGTAAGCTTAGATTCGAAACCCTCAAAACTAGTAGCTTAATATCAATTTTCTCTAAAACCACCCTTCCTAAATTCACTCTAATTTAGTTTCCATCTCCTCCTGCATTGACGTTCTTTATTAGGTAAAGCAACTGAAAGGAATTATTATGCTTGAATGAGTAATCATTAGCTATGCAACCAGATCATGTAAGTTTACCAAACTTTTTGTTAGATCACTTTGAGCATAGATTTTTTCAGTTTTTTTCTCAATCGATCAGTCTCTTTGTACGTGATTTGGAGATGCATGCGTCTTATTAATTGAAACAATGCCTTTAACTTGAATATTTTATACTGAAGATTGTATTGAAGAGATAACATACATAAATCAAAGGTGTTAAAAAAATATCAGGAGATTGGGATGAAAAAAATAATGATCAAAGTATCGAACAACATAATTTTGAGGTTTCACATCTATGCTTACATGCACAACAACCTTATATTCACTTTCCTCAATGTAAAATATACATTGTGTTCATTTTTATCAATCTAAACTACTTATTTGGAGAAGTCACTAGGAAATCCCTATATGATAGCTATAATTTACCTAGAGATTTTCTAGCAATTATAATTCATAAGAAAACCCTAGGTAATCACAAGGAAATTCCTATGAATTCATAAGAAATCCCTAGGTAATCACAAGGAAATTCCAATGGATTAGCTAGGGTGAATTTTGTGTAACTAATTGCTAGGAAATCATCCAGAAAACTGTTACTAATAACTTTGCACATAATTCGTAAGAAAATTATAAGAATTTTTTAGGTAATTTTCTACGAAAAAATTCAATAAGAAAATTTAGCAGGTGTTGCCCTTTTTTCTTGTAGTGAATAATTTGTATAAGGGTAGCTAATTTAGATTGCAATCCCGTTATTTAGGCAATCTATATAACCTTTTCTTGAGATGCAAAGATAATTAATATTTTAGTTAATTTAACCTAGGAAAAAGGAAGAAAAGAAAAAAAAGTTGGTATCTAATAGTGTAATGCTTTCATAATGGATAATATACCATAGTCTACATTGATCATTGTGTTAAGATTCGAATAATGTTTTCGTGCGTATCATTTGAGCTGTTAAATAAAGAAATTTATCAACTCCAAGGACACGAGTGAAAAACTAATTTGTAATCATAACTTTTTTAGAAAGCCTTTCTTTTTATATACAGTCAATTCTTTTTGACACATCTCTTTATCCCTTGGTTTTGATTAACCTGTTTTTGCATATAATTACCTCCAATATAACCTAACAACATCAAATTCATACGAGAGGATTGTATGACACGTTTTTCATAACCATTTTATCCTCGAGAGAAAGGTTGTTCCATGACTCACCGATCATCTTTTTAAGCTCTCGTTCTCTCTCAGGATACCTGGGCTTTAGTTCGGCATGTTTTTTCTGCAAAGAATAAATTATAGCCACTTCTATTTGTTTTCAGGCGTGTTGGGTCATCTCTTTTTTTCCTCTTCCTTTTCCTCCTTGAACTAGTAGAGTCCATATTAATTGAAGAATGTCATTATGTTACGGATAGAGTACTCCATGTAGAATCTCAGAATCTACTTTCATTATCACGAAATAACCATAATCACCATAAGCGAACATTGTTTCAATTATCCCAATATCTTCAAATGATGAAGAACCTATAAAAGGATCATAATAAATGTTTGTACGTGAACATACCTTAGCCATGATGATATTTTTACAAACAGTTTGCATTTTTAGTACAAGTATTTATATTTACATGACTGCTCAATAGAGAGTTCCGATCTTAGAAAATGTGTGTTTTTATACTGATACAACAATCTTAATTAACGCTTTCTTAGTACATAGGAAGCAATTCTTGTAGTTGATGAGAATCAGAAAAGTGTACCGACCTCCCTCCATTTTTTAGTTGCCATCACCTACCATTGGCGAAGAACATATAGTTGAAGCCACGCATAACTTGAAATATGTATAACGAGTAACTTATGATCGAATAAGAGTAAAAATTAAACCTTGTCAAAACTGGTTCTTTAGCTCATAAATGAAACCATATTCATGATTAACACACATAGTTTACTCGTGAACCAACGATGACTAGTTTGTAGCGAAGAAACATAAACAAGTACTCAATAAAACCAATGGCTATGTTAATATGTTATAAAACCAAACAAGGAAAATAAAGAGGATATATTACATGAGTTTGGTGCCCATGAAGTTATGGAACCACATCAAAGGGTTACCGTAAAATTAAAAAATAGACTACCAGAAAACACACTTCAGATCGATGCATATCTGATGTGGTTATAGTTATTTCTCATCATTCTTATTTTAAAATTTGTTTTTTTTTTCATTTGATCTTACCTTTTAAAATATAAGCTTTATTGGGTTGGCTTAATTTTTCAAGACATTATCTGACTATCACTATCTTATAGGAAATTTGGGCCATAATATCAGAAAGCTAAACTTGGTAAACCTGATTTTGGGCCTCAAAGCGTGTCTAATAATAGAGTCCAAACAAGATTAATTTATTTTACATGATAGTGGCCATTAATATTCCAAAAGACCTCACTTCACATATGGTAGAAAAAGCCCAAAGTGCTACACACAAACTCGACATTGTGAAGTTTCAACATTCAACTTAACACATGTCTAGTATTTGTTGTGATTATTTACAAAATTTTCGACCTTGTATACCAATAAAAGCAATCATGATCCCTTCACATAATTCATACTTGTGTTTGCAAATTTATCATCGAACCAACTTCAATCACAAAGAACCAAGAATCTTGATCACAATTCTACACATAACACAAAGGGTGCAAGATCAATAATTACAGTTAATGTAGACTTGGAGTAAACCAAATTGGAGGAGGCCATCGACGTCCATTGTACAAGCTTTTTGGATAATAAGGTAAAGCTTCTACGCTACCATTTTCCATATCATAAACACCCAAATCATGACTTCCGTCAGTTCCATCGTAATTCCACTCTGAATAATCATCCGTGTAGTATATACAATCCCCTTTACAACCTGGAAAATCAGAAGCATAAAACGCTATTGAAGAGTTTTCACCTAAAAACAATGCCCATCCGTCTAATGCACTTAAACTCTCCCACTTTGGTCCATTCAAAACAAGCTTAAACACTCGAAACTCATTAGTTTTATACACAATATCAAGTTTATTTTGATCCATGTTGAACTCCAACTCGGTATACCGAGTCACCAACAACAATTCATTTTTCCAATTTACTAAATATTGCATATCACCACCAACTTGTCGCGGGGTTTCAATAAACGAAACTTTAGCCTCACCCCAGTTTACATCACATTTCACAATCGTCCCGTGTTTACTCACACCATAAAAGCACCCTTTGTAATATATCACATCTTCACAATAAGAATTCGCATCATGTATAAATCTCCAACATTTATCCCCCTTTTTGCAATAAGCAAGATCACCGGTTTGATTCAATATCGCCAATGCATAAAACTCCACATCCTCATTTGAAGGACTCGAAGAAAAAACCACTTTCTTGATAAATGAATCACGCATTTCCTTCAGATTACATGTATAAACATCACCATCCGAAGTCCTAATAGTATATTCTCTCCCAATATCACTAGGTGCAAACTTTGTTACATTAGGAAAGGACGACAAAGGGGGAAGGTCTTGCTTGGCATGTGTAAACGGGTTTATTATAGAAATCGAAGGCGTCTCATTAAGGATCACTAGCCATCCATGCGATGATCCACATCGACGACTGCTATCCGAATCTTCTGGTAATCTAAGTTGGTGTATTTTACCATCATCCGGACTAAAGAAGTTTCGATTTGTTGATTCGGGGTCTTGATCTATTCCTCGTGGTAACATTAACCACGGGAGTTGACAAGGCAAGTGCTTAGGAATATTGGGGGTTGAGTTACGAAAAGTCGAACAAACACCTCTAAATCGAACATAATCTTTACCATTTTTGTGTTTTTTCGCGATTGTTTCAATTATTTCCGGTGGTAAATCCGACCAATCCACCGAATTTGACATTTTATGTTTTCCCTCCTTTTTTTCTCTTCTAGGGTTTAAATCAAATTTTTAGGGTAAATTCAAACAAACCTAAAATTCAATTCGATGGTGAAATCTTTCAATCAACACCACCTCCTTTAAATATAAACACGAATTTTGAATAAATCAATCTATAGCTTAATGATAATTTGGGGGTAAATGTTTTTACTTAAAAGGGGTAAGCTTAAATACAAAATGGAAAGCAAAATTGGACAATTTACACCGATAATCTAATCATGCAAATACGAAGATGAATAAATTTTTGGATTGAAAGGAAGAAGAATAAGAATCAGAGGGGTGAACCTACAAACAGGCGCCCCACTGATTTGATCTTGATTTCTTCTTCCTTACGAAATGAAATGAAATGTAAGAATTTATAATTCTTATACGAGGGATGATCGTTATTTTCGGAAGAAATTTAGCTTTATCCGTTCATTTAGAATCCTAACTGAATCTATAATGCTCACGTAACGGATATTTCACGTTTTAAAGTATAAATTTGTATGGTAATATTATGTTCTTACTAGAAATTCCTTAGAGATTACTTAATATAGCATAAGTTATATGTACTATCAAGAAGTTTATCAAGGTGTTTATGGAATTTAAATATGTATTAACTAATGTAACGTCGAAAGAGACCATTAACTTTTATTTGATGAATTTGGTAAATACATATATATTGTTGCTGAAGTTTACATGATGTTAAATTATGGACCACAACATTCAGCGGGTTAAGTACGTATAAAGTAACTTTACATAAAAGGGGTTGTGTAATGTGTTTTTGGAAAAAGACCGATCATGCACAGGGTGGAATTTTTCTGTCTCACTATGTGTTCATGCATTGCATACATAATATTTGGGGTCATCATACAGTTTACAATATAGATTCATTTCAGTAACTAATTAGTTTTCTAAGTAGAATAGGCTAATTGTTTAAAGATGTATGATACTTGGGTGCTTGCTACTTTTTGTAATTGTGTGTATCAGTGTTCGAAAACTGATTATTTCGTGCACTTCTTTTCAAATTTTGATTATTCTGTGTATATCAAGTGACGTGTTTTTGGTAATCGAATCAAGTATTTTTAAGAATCAATACACTGAATAATCAAAATATGAAAAGATGTGATGAAATAATCATATTCGAACAATGGTATACAAAACTACAAACGGTAACAAGTATGATATATTTTTAGACAATTAATCATTTAGAATACAGTTATACAGATACTAATTCAACATTCATGGTACAAACCATTATTCGAAACACAAGTAGCTTTTTACAAACATATATTAAGATAAAAACGACATTGCAGAGTTATATATAGTGATTGCAAGTTAAGAAAGTATAGTAGTATATATGCGTATATATGCCATGTTGAAAACTCTTATTCGTGCCATGCAAAATATTTCATAGGAGCATAATATTTCACATAATATTATTGAAGACAATCAATATCAAAATAATAATTCTGATACTCAAAATTATTAGGAAGCATAAACTAAAGAAATAAAAGAGAAGTAACCAGACCATCACATATCTTGAATCTTAAAGATAATCGACTCTAGGTTCGACCCAGCATAAACTATAGTTTTTCCTGTACACGAACACACATCCATCCATCTTTCGTAATTTTTTGGCTTTATCCTTCGTAAGGTAAGCCTCGTAGAACCTACAGTATCTATCATCAGAGAACAAAGTTTTGATCACTTTAATACCAGATGCCTCGATAAAACTAAACACCCAATCCCAACGCTCGTCTTTATCACAGGCAAGAGGTGGTTGTATCTTGACGCAGTAGCGATCTTCCCCAGCAGCATATCTTTTTATAAGGTCAGGGCGGTTTGATAGAAGAGAACGCGCTATTTTCCTCATCTGCTATTTGCCGTCTTCGTTAAAATTGTAGGGTTTATGAAATAATGTGGTTGTAAATCTTTTGAGAAGCGAATGAATGCTTGTAGGGTTTATGAAATGAGGGTAAAACGTTTAAATTGGGCCACTGGGCTTCGCATGACTTCTCGTGCACAACTAGGTCGCTACTCACTAGGTATGAATTACATTTTTATATGCTCTGATTAATTTTAAATCTTTTATATAGTAAGAGATAACACAAAAGTTTTCTAAAGAAGCAACATAACGAAACGACAATAATTTATATTCTAAGTGTTGGGAAGATTTAGTCTAAATTATAATTTCTATTCTAAAGAAGCAAAACGTTCTAAGTGTTGTGTGGGTTTCGATCATATATGTAGGTCCTTGCTTGTTTGTATGCAACCAAAAAATTTAGCCAAATTTTACAAAAAATTTCAAATGTTTTTTGAATTTTTCCGAAGTTTGTGAATTGATTTGAAATGCTAAAATACAAAACTAAAATGAAAAAATAATAGTGGATCAATTTTTTGGGTGTCGTCGAACTTTAAGTTTTTTAAATAGCTCGTAAGTTAATATCATATCAGTTCTTGTTTAATAAGATGTGAGATTGATTTGGATTCAAGTCTTTATTTAGCTTAATATTTTTTACGACTTTGCTCGAGGACGATTAAAGCTTAACTGTTGGATAGTGATGAAATCACATTTATTTTTTATATACGAAATACCCTTATTTTACCTGGGAAGAGATTTGATAAGAAGAAAAATTAAAATGAAATCTAACCACACATTTCAAATAGGAGGAAACTTTTAAGAGGAGATGCATTCATTTTTGTGGATGCATCTGAAATGAATGATTGTGGTTTCTTCTTATCATTCTTATTTTAATTTTTCTTTTCATTTAATCCTAACTCTATTTTACCTTAGATAATTAATGATATTAAGATTTTAGTTGTAACTAGTAGACTTGTTTGTTATTTTATTTTAAAGTACGTTTAAGAATTCCAAAGCAAAAGATATCATTATTGAAGATTATGAAATTTATTTGAAGATTAGTGAATATGATTAAAGCCCAAAAGAATTAGAAAAAACAAAGTCAAAGAAATGAGCCTCTACAAGCCCAACCGAAACTAGAAGTATGAGACTCATTTGACCGTTTTATTTCTTAAAGGCTAAAGCTTTAGTAAATAAGTTATCTCTGCTACTTAAGAAAGTGTATCTTTTTTTTTTTTTTAAACTTAAATTTTGAAACTTATATTAATGTAATTTGTTTAAATTATCTTAAGTATTTATTAAACTTTTCAAAAATTTAGCAACTTAAATTATGTTTTTCTTGATCAATTTTAAATTCGATAACTTAACAAAAACACACACTATATTAGTTTTAAAAACACACGCTTTGCATCAAGTGTTGAACCAGAATCAAAATTTCACAAATATAATTATATGCCGCTATACACCGTCGATTTGCATGAGTATTCGTTTAGTTTGCACTAAAAATTTATTTTAAATCTAGAAGTTGGTATTTTGATTATAAGGTGATTAGTGGGTAATTGTAGTGTATTAGTTAGTTTATCATGGAGTTTTGGATTGGGGGGTTTGGAGCAATTAAAGGAAGGATATATGGTTACTAGGCGAGTACTCGCGTTTTGTGGCAACGGTTCTTAACGGTAGACAATTAACGATATACGATATTATGACAAGTGTTTCGTTTAATATTCAAAATAGAACGTGAAAAAATCAAAATGTAATTGCAAACAGTTGTAACATTCGATAATTTAACTCTAACAAAAATTCTTAACATGGTTTGACATTCAGGAATGGTATGAGAGTATATGCTATGACAGTTTTTTTGTGTGTGCAAACAATGAATATTTTTCAAAGTTACCATGCAAAGTTATAGAAATCAAGTTTGCCATTCACGAATGACACAGTTTTCTTTGCAAACCATGAATACTTTCCAGGGGGTGATATCACATCATTTGATGCATCACAATTTGCTCATTACGCATGTACGGTACAAACCATAATGCGCAAATTGTGGTGCATGCATCAAGACGCGCGATGATCAATTCTCTTCCAAAGTTACCATGCAAACCATATTTTCCACTTTTCACATTCTACTTTTCCAATTTTTGACTTGTTGATCATTTTTGTATTTTATGTAGTATAGATATGAGTTTGGAGATAGGTATTTTTTATATTGTTGGAGTTTATCTTATCATCTCATTCGTCATTAGCCCGCATTTGATGACTTCTAATCCTTGTTTAATTATCTTTTCTTTTTAAAGTTACTATGTTAATTGTAGTTTTAGTTTTCAGCATGTTAGCGTAAATTTATATATTTGCTTGGATTTAGTTGTCTCAATGTTGTGAAAATGAAGTTGTGTTTGGTAAATTGGTTGATATTTTTTTAGTTAGTGTTGTGACTCGCGGTTGAATCAAACGAAGTTTGTTGCGATTTGTTTTTGAAATAAAAATATATTTTTAACTAAGAAAAATAATTTTTTTACCTACTAATTAAGCCTATAAATGAACCTAATGATTTGATTAGATGATTTAAAAAATAATTGATGAGAATTTGGAAAGAGATAGTACTTAACGCAATTGTACAAGTGATTCAAAGCATTAGACATATATTTAGGCTTGTGTTGTAGGTATAAATAGCATTAATTTTTAACTAAAACCCAAAAGTATATTCGATTGATTTTTGTGCTTTATTCTTAACTAGAATCTTGTTGATACAAAAGTTGGGCTTCTGGTTTGAGCTCCGCCTCGCACCAATTAAGAATTGATGTCGAGACCGCGCACTAAGAGACAAAAGACACCGTTAGGCTTATCAGGGATTGTCTCCACGATTATCCTCCCATGAGAGTAAGTAATCGGTTTAGGGTTTAAGGAGAATTAGGGTTTGAGATCGCACCTTAAACGAGGGATATGATTCCTTTATATACGCACGGAATCCTTGTTGGTTCCTGTTCCTCAACCTTCTACAGATCCCGCCCAAGTCGGTCGGGAATGATAATCCTCTTATTTAGAAGATATCGATATCTATTCCGTGAATAGCTTTGGGCTTGGGCCTCGTGAGCCCAAACCTCTAATCGGTGTAGCCCGACTGCATCGTGCTAAGTTAGTGTTGGACTTTAGCCGGGTTCGTGACCGGATGTAGACTATACGTCATCATCCCCAGCCTAGTATGCAGAATGTATGAATCGCGATGCTAGACTAATAACCATAGTCAATGAAAAATATACCAAACGTAACAAAGAAGCCAAAGAATATGTGCCGGATACATTGTATCCAAATTAATATTAAAAATGGGCGCCTGTGAAACGGGGAAAGTTAATGCACCGTGTCCCATCAAGCAATCTCACCACCACGCTTAGGGTTAGTGGAGTCCACGTGTCGCTTATCGTGTGGATGAGAAAACTATATAACTTATCGTTTATTTTCACCGGTTTCTCACAAGAAACTCCATCCACCATTGTTAAAGCATTCTAGTTGTTCCAATCCGTAAAATTAGCCAACCATTAAAGGTAACCGCGCGCCGCTTTATCAAAAAATAATAACACTATGGTTAAACAAATTGTCCGACTTCACTCCGACCTCACCGCGAGCGATCCGATGGAATTCACCTCGTAGTACTTTATACCGGATGTGCATCCGGTTGTTCGTGCGTGAGCCACGATTGGATTTTCCCGGCGGAAAGCTGGGTGTATATACACGATTATTCAAATTTGCGAATCAACGCGCGTGCCACGCTTTACAGGCGACGTGTTAAACTATTATAATCTACACATATCGCAGCTTGTAATCAGACATGCCGCCAAAATTACCAATTTTGAGGTAAATTGCCGTTTGTTGGCGATTAACCCCACCATCCACCTATTCCGCGCTTTTATCAAACTACGCGGGCATGGGTGGGTGTCGCTTCGAAGCGGTTGCCGGTAGACTGCAGTGTTACACGGATAAATTAGATTCACTTAGGAACCGGAGGGAGTATTTCTTCGGGTAGATGATACATGCTTTCCTCGAATTATGATTTTATACCGGGTACATTGTAGAGGATGAGTGCCGCTGTTCGGGTCTTATGTCGCCGAGGATGCGGAACTGATAAATGCTAACCGCATCCCCATTAGTGCCTATCCTGAGGGATTTTTGGTACACATGGGAATCAGCCGTAATTATTTTGGTCCCGAAGATGAGATCCCTATCTTCTTAGACGCCAATGGCCAGGGTGGGTGCTTATTCCTCCGTACCTCTGTGTGTAAATAATGTAAGAGCATTCTTCCTTATATTTCGCGCATTATATAACCTGTGTGTATATGTTGTCTTGTTTTGCGCAGAGATGGATCTATTTACCGTAGTACAGCTAGCAAAGCCCGTAGGGGTAAAGACAGGAGTACGGCCCTTGAAGGATGATGAGGAGCCGATTCTAGCTGCGACCGCAGGTCGTACCATGGAGCTGAATGTAGGGGAAACAGGAACTAGCTCCTCACCGCAGCTGGAGGCGACACCACTGCAAAGCCTTCCTACTCCCATAGTTCCTTCCCTTGTGGCGCAGCCACCGCCCGTAGCTGTGCCTCACCCTATGGAGGAAGAAGAACAAGAATCTGGGCTCAATCGCAAAAGGACACGAGGAGATGATGGTGCAGGCACTTCAAGAAAGCGCCCGTGATCCATACTGTGGAATTATCATCCATCGATGAAGCGCCTTCGCACCCTTCGCTAATATCTCGGACCGCAGTAGTAATGCCGATAACGATTGTTTACTTTGTTGGTTGATGTGCCAGCCAGAATCTAACATTTCTCCGGTGAACGTCGCGGGTGGAGCAGTTATGAGTCACCCCAAGGCTAGTCCTGCACGCTCACGCATTCGAGCCACGTAGTCGTAACAATGAAGACATGTTCGATGTAGATGCACCCATGGAGCGTTGGTTGAAGAATTGGTGCAGTCTCGCACATCGCCGCTAATCGTGAAGCCGAAAGACCGAAGTTCGTGGGAGAATCAAGATTCACAAAAGGACTAAACAATAGCGTTGTCGAGGCGCAATCGGCAAACACCCGGGCGCACCGGATAGCGCCTAAGCGAGTAAAGGATCCGAGCGCCGACGCCGTAAGCAAGTCAAGAAAAATGGCGCTCGATGCGCCAAATAAATCAAGAGCGCGGATGTTGCCGGCACAAGTCTCGCGCGCCACTCAGGTACTTAAATACCTTGAGAAGGGCAAAGATGCGATGACATCCCAACTTGAAGGATTTTGTGCCACCGTGAAAGAAGCAATCAAGGTGCAAGAGGCAAAACTCCGCAAACTTAGCATTGAGTACGACGAGGAGTCAGATCCTCACCGATGTCAACTATAGGCGAGCGCAGTGGCTCGTGAGGTCATGGTCTTCGCCTTGCCGCACTTAATACCGGAGTCACCGTGGCGCGAATGCCTTCGGGAAGTAGTTCGCGCCCGAGCTGCAAGGCGTGTTTAGAGGCTCGCATGAATCGGAATCAAGGCACCCGTTAATGAGGTACCAAATTATGATGCTAAAGCGTATGAGCACCTGGTTGCTGCAATGAAAAGGATGAAAGAATTAGAAATCCCCATGATTGCCGACCTTGAGCGTGATCAGGATTGTCCTATAGACGTCATCATGGCAGGGTTGACTCTTGCGCGTCATCGTGCCGAAGGTGCAGAAGCCCAGCCAGATTACATGTTGAAACCCCATGACTCACAGCTTCAGGTGCCTATTTTCATGCGTCCAAAGGATATTTTGAATCCGTTTGCTTTAGAGAAAGAAGTGCCTTTTAAGGAGGTACTAGAAGCGCATGCGACCAGAGTTACCCAAAAGAAAGGTATCAAGGGGAAGGCAATCTTGTGCGGGGTTGGTGCAGCGCACCAGCCAAGGTCTGATGGGGTGCCGGTAAGTGTTGCCACTGTGTCTCGCAGGATTCGATCATTGAAGAGGCTTGACGAGGCCAAAGATGCCTCAAACCGCGCGGGTGGCTCATCTATTGAGCGTTGTAATAGTTGGTAGGTTTATGTGTTGCAAAATAACAATCTTTTGTAATAACTCGTGGTTATTGAATAAAATCATCTCTTGGTGAGTTCACGAGATATTGTTACGCCAGTGATGCGGTATTTGTCTATTTGTCTTTACGTAAAAGACGTATTCATTGTTACATGTATATGCACGCGAATAATGCAGAAAGCCATAATCGTGTATGAAGATCCCAAAAATTTCAAGTATTATCATAGTCGCTTATGCTAATAATATTCAACAGATCAGAAATATAAAATTAAGGAAGCAAGTATCTTGGTTCCAAAGTTGTTAAACGCACATGTGCAATGTTGTGCACCCGCGTGGATGCGCACGTAACTTATTCCAACGCCTCGAGAACAAGGTGTTTAACAAGGATGCGTGATCCGTGTTGACGGGTTTGCAACCTCTTACTCAACAAGTTGTTTAGTAGGTTAACTTATCCTTTACCATCGTGGGTTTATTATGGTGCATGCACGCCATCGTGGGCAAGAAATGAAAAATTGTTAAGACATACAAGATATGGAAATAACAAATTAAAATATGTCGCTGGAGTTAGCTAGAAACCGCGCGTTTATTGAGACTTGCAAGTTTTGATGATAAGTAAATAAGACAATTATACTACGAAAAGAAAGAGTGACTACATAGATGTTTATTGGGCACCGAAAGTGCGAGCGTCTCAGTCATGTTGGGCAGTAGCTCCTCCTATAGGTAGCACCTCTCGAGGTTGCGATGTTCCATGTGCGTGGCGGTTCACGACCATCCAAGCCTCAGAGTTTGTACGAGCCTGCACTGATGCTTCAAGAACCTCGTAAGGTCCTTCCCATTTTGGTCCGAGCTTGCCCATGTCTTCGCGTGGCTTGCATCATTAGCGCGTAGACGAAATCACTCGTCGTAAGGAGACGCCATGCACTTTGGCGCCATAGTATCCTTTCATTCTTGACTTTGATTTTCCTCCCTTATAGATGCTGCTGTCACGCTTTCTTCCAGCAGATCCAAATCAAGACGGCGTTCATCGTCATTAGTTGCCATGTTAACTTCAGCGGTGCGAATGGTTGGCATTTCAATTTCGGCCGGTATGACGGCTTCTGTCCCATAGACTAGTGAAAAGGGGGTGTCTCCCGTGCTAGTTTTTATGGAGGTGCGGTGCGCCCACAAAACATGCGAGAGCTCTTCCACCCATCTTCCTTTGTGTCTGTCCAGTTGTGCTTTAATTCCTTCGCCCAGGCTGCGATTTGCGCGCTCTACTAAGCCATTGGTTTGTGGGTGTTTAAGCGATGCGGTCGTCGTGATGTTCAACTTCTCGCACCAATCTTTGAAAGGATTTTCGCAAAATTGTTTCCGTTATCCGAGATGATCTCGCCGTGTAAACCGGCGACATACAATGTTTTCCAGCACGGCCGCTTTACACAGTTGCCGCTGATTGTTACCACCGCTTTTGCTTCGATCCACTTAGTGAAATAGTCTATGGCGACTATGAGGAATTTTAATCCTCCCGCAATGATCGGAAAAGGTCCTGCAATGTCAATACCCCACTTATAGAATGGCCATGGGGATGTGATTGGTGTTAGCTCGTCGTTGGGTTTCGCGCGGGACGGGTCGATGTACTTGGCGCCGTTGCACTTCCTTATTAAGTCCCGCGCATCGCGGTGCATGGTTGGCCAAGAGTACCGATCGCATGGCTGCCGCCACAATGCATCCGTGGTCTCGAGTGCATGCCGCATGAACCTTCATGGATTTCTCGCAAGACGTAATTTTCTTGTAGTGGGCCTACAGGTGAGCCATGGTTGAAGGAAAGAGCGTCGATACAAGATGTTGTCTCAAGTTCAATCTTTGCGCGTGCACCGTATCCTCGCGAGCTTCCTTCGCTCTTGAGGTAACATTCCTTTGTTTAGGAAGTCCGTAATCGGTTTCATCCATGTAGGACCTTCCTCCTCAATGACTGTGGAAACTTCCATCTCCGATATGGATTTGCTTTTCAGTGTTTCCACCAACACTTGTTTTGACAGATGTGCGAAGCTTGTCGAGGCGATCTTGCTTAGTGCGTCTGCCTTGCGGTTTTCTCCTCTAGGAACTTGCTTGATAGTGAATCTATCAAAGCCGTTAATCAAGATACTGAATCATATTTTCCTCTTTAGCCACGTATTCGCCCAACACGTGGTTGGCAGCACCAGGGAATCAACATTTGCTTCCGTGTTACGTACACCCATTCGAGCCGCAATCGTAGTCGGCGATTAGAGCTTCATATTCGCCTCATTATTTGTTGTCAGAATTCAAAACTCATAGAAACATACACGTACCTTGATAGATCTTAAGCACTCGGAGATCGTTAGTGTTGCCTATGTAATCACAAGCAAACTAATAGAAGATCTCTACAACTTGATATTGTAGCGAAAATAAATACAAGTTATAATAACTAAGAACACTTTTGATCCTCTATGGATCTTTTATTATAGAAACTCTATGTTTTGATAGTATACAAGACTTGAGAAACTTGAGAAAAACTTATCTATTACAATCTATCATGGTTTCTTATAGGCAAGAAACCCTAATGAGCGTTGACAATTTACGCCTACTACTAAACTAGACTAAGCATGCATCTAGACAAGCATGCAACTAATCATATTGTTTTGTTAATCATCGTGTTTATTCCGAGAGAGTTCTACATAAACGGCGCCAACCTATACATACTGGCACCGACTTTTACTCTAAACCGAGCTTATCTCTCCCACGTGTTTCCCACTTTCAGTGACAACACACCGTCGCTTTAACACTTCTCAAGTATAACTTTGTAATCCTTTCTTCTTCTGCGAATCTCTTCGATCAAGCTTGCGTAATCGATGTTTATGCTTGCGAGAATCGAGGTTACCTTAATTCCCAACAATCCTCCCTAAACCGAATTTACCGTTAAGTTCCGGTTCCTTGATAGATCGATAATATTGTTGAGGATTGTACGGTTGACTAAAAATTTCCGTGCAAGATCCTTCCCATATCTTAAACACTTCTGAGCTATGGATGGCCGTAGTCTTGAGAATCAAAGAACAAAGATTCGTAAGAAGAACATCTCTATGATGACCGAATGTGAAACACGGATCTTTGCAAAGAACATATGACAATATGTACATCAAAACGGATAAGTGCAATACTATTCTCATCACTTCGGTGTGTTAACTCTGTGAGAGGTGAATCATTGAAATTAATGGATTTGATGTCTCTTTACCAATAGCCATTACTACGGAGTAGCCACATGTTTGAGTTCGAAAACTATGGTACATTGATAACCATCTCGATTTATTGGCAAACCAAGAACCATATAAACGGATTTGGCTTGTCTTTACCGTAGCCGCTTGCTCGTGACTAGTCAATTCTTAGAATTGGTGAATCGAGCACCAAATATGGATTCGCTTGCCTTTACCACATGCCATATACATGTGGCTAGCCAATTCTTGGATTCCAAAAGGAATAGACCATGGTGAATTGATGACCATACAACCCTCAAAGATTAAGCATGGGTGGTTGCGAATTCTATGATTTTGAGCAAACCATTACAAATTATTAATGATTTGATGTGTCTTTACCAAAGTCAGACTTTGGACTAGCCAACTCTTTGACATACACAAGGTACATCCGTGAGTTAAAGACCATCGAATTTGGACAACAAACAAAGTCATATAAAATTTAGTTTTTTTTTTTTTTTTTTAACTAAAACAGTTTATAACATCGAAAAGCTTAATAATCGGTTGAAAAGGAAAATTAAAGACCTAATTTTTATTAAATAAACGCTATCACTATTTTTAAAATGATGTTTTTGTGAGTTTTCTTTTTATGAAGGTCTTTACTTCTAAAAATTTGACAAAACAGATAAAGAACATAAATAATGCAAACTAAAATGATCAAAACAGTAGTGCAGAGAGTACCAAGTGTCCCGATATTGATGAAGAAGAGGCCTATTGCAATTGCTGAAGTTGAGTTTTGATCAATCCCACCAGCAAAGCAGAGTGCCTTTCATTTCCCATGGATCCGGAGGAATTTCCACTGCTCAAGATCTTTTCCATAAGTCTTTAGGCAAAGGATACTTTCTTTGTGATAACATGTAAACAAAGTGATTCCACCCTTAGTCTCAAGCACATGCACACGAGGAGAGGATAGAATCTCCGTGATGTAAGCTTCCACCGATGTGAGTTTTCCCAAATGGAAGATGCTTTGCTATTGGGAATGTGGGAGTTTAATGAACTTGAAGATCTCCGTAAAACATCCCGAATCTTGTGGTTCCTTGTTGCGAGAATGGGTGGTAACTTGAGTAAACAGAGAATTAAGTCCGCCTGTCGATCAAGTGTAGAATTTCCTTTAGAAAGGTGAATTCCATTGAAGTAGAGTTCCTTCAAGAAGAACATTCATCTCATCATCCTTAATTTCCACTCTATCACCCCATCCGAGTTTCCATCAGAAAATCGTGAGCATCTTTCTACAATGAAAGCCGAGTCATCGCCTTCAAGATCCAAAGGAGATATTTTGGCTATTCTCTTCGCCTCCTCCCAGTGATAGATTTCGAGGGGAGCATTTTCATCTAGTGCATTGGTAGTAGGACTTGTATTGGTAGGTAGAGACTCGGTTGAAGTGCGAAGTGCTTTCATCCCGTGGAATATCTTTATCGCCTCTGCTTTAGTTTCGGAGATCGCCTTCCTTTACTTGAATCTTCCAAGGTGACAACAAAGCCACCGAGGGAGAGGAGCCGATGCTTCGTGTGCTTCAGGAGGAATGGAAGATGTTTCCGCAGATGACCCTTGGTTGTAGAGAGGCAACTTCGGTTGCTTCAGCAGAATGACCTGGAGAGGATTCCTTGGTTGGAGCATCATCGCCTTGAGTCTTTTGGCTTCGGAGTGCTTCATTCTCTTAAATCCTCTTTAGGTTGAGAGATTTTGCTAAAGATAATGATCTTTCCTCCATGATTTGGTTATATTTGCGATACAGACATGATCGTGAAAAGTCTTGACTTGTTTCATTGTTAGGCGAGTTGGACGGTGAGTATTGGTTTTCACCACCCTTCTTATTTCATCTTTGGTAGGAGGTTTGTCCTTGGCCTTCGAGCTTTGATGGCCCTCTTTGTGCAATTGCTTCTTGCCTCCTTTGTCTTCCCCGAGCCATCATTCGCTCAACATAATTGTCACCGAGGAAATCTCCACCTAGTATACTTTGAGCTAGAGAAGGTCTTGAAATGACATGTCGAAGTTAGAACATCCCGGTGTTCAAGCAGGCATCCAACCTCAATGCATCCAGCTTCTTTTCTTCTCTCGGGAGTTAAAATGAAAATTCCTCTGTTTCAAATTGTTTAGCCAATGTTACACTTTCCTTCGACTTCTCAAACTCACCAATCTACTTGCTTGACCTAGTCTTTCCTCCTCGGTCACCGTGTTAGGACCAAGCTCATCTTCGATGACATTTTTCCTTTATCATCAGTGCTTAGCACACTCTTCTTCGCTAGATCAACTATAGAAATTTCTACCGAGTACCTAGATCAACATGTTGATGTAGATTATCAACCGGAGTGGTCAATACAACAACATCGTGAAGATCCGATGAAGGTGAAGGGCTGATGGTTCTTGAACGATGAAGATTGACCAAGATCCGAGATGCATCCTCCATTTGCATATCGCCAGATGCACCTTATCAACCCTGTGTTCCTCTCAAGCTTCAAGAAACCTTATGTGAAAAGGATCTCCCTTCTTTGTAAAGGACACGCTCCTTCTTTCTTGAGGAAGTAGCCCATCGATGAAGGGTCATTGAGAGAAACTTCACCAACATTTCCAGAGATCCAAAGGAGGAACTTTGTTCTTCATCGAGGAAACCACAAGTTTCCTTTTGAAGACCCTTTAGTTTGAGCTCTAAGACCTTAACTCGATTATGCGGTTCTTCAATTTTACCCCAATGATAATTTGGTCTCTCGCAAGTTCCTTTTCGATTATTAACCTCTGCAAGATACCATTGACAAGAGCATACATGATGAAAGAGTAATGGGGTCCTCGGCCCACCACAGATTGCTCGCGTGGTGGGGAGCCTCATTGGACCTTTCGAAGTAACTCGGTCATGCTCAATGCGGGAAGATCTTCATCGAGAGGATCCCTCACGTAACTTGGTGTGGGTGGTCTATGCAAATCTGACTCATCATGAGTAGCAAGTGTGGGTGAAGGGATGGGACATGGTGGTTGGTCTGGAGCAACATGGGTTGCTTCAACAGTTGAAGATAGGCCCTCATCATTGTTAACCAATGGATTACCATCAGTAGCCATAGGTGAGGTAGGAGGATTATGAGTCACATTCTCCTCACCAGCAGTCTCATTACCTTGAGGCAACATGGCTGCTAGCAAGGGATGATGTTCCCCCTGAAAGTTGGTTCTCATGGTGGCAAACAATTTAGCAGTCAAAGAACCTATGGGATAAAAAGCTTGGGTTGGGGTAGTGGTGTCTAAAATTATTTGTAGAAACCTTGGGTACATTAAAAATTTTCCCTTTGTCTTTTGAATATTTTCAACCATGTTTTCGAAAATATACTTAGAAAAATGAAAGTTACCCCTGATAAAGACACACAATACCATATCCCGCTTAGAGAATCGTCCCATCCTCCGCCTTGTTGCTTATGCATTGAAGCAACGTGTGAACCAGAACCCCATTTTGGGCGTAGTTCCTTCTTTAGCCACATATCTGTTTGTTCCTCGATACCCAATAGCTCTAAGTCCATTCAGCACATCTTCCTGACTAGAATAAAATACTCCATCAGCATCTTCCAAGTGAAGCTTCCTCCTAATCAGGTCCTCTGTAACATTGTACTCTTTTTCATCAATCATAGCCCTAATCTCTGTCTCGTTCCTCTTCTCGGCTTCCTAGAATTGAGTGATCGAGACTCATATATCTCATTTGGGAATGAGTTAGAGCATAATAAATTTTGGAACTTTTCGTGAATTCCACCATTGGTTCGTACAGGTCATATCCCTTGCCATTTCCCAGAAATGCAACTTTGTTGTGATCATGTTTAAATTCAAGAGCCATGAGGGATATGAGTGTTTAGGAATATGATTTTGAAATGGTGAGAGTTTGTGAAAGTGGAATGAGAGGGAATTTGTTTGTTCTGAAGCGAGTGATGGTAGATGAAGTGTTTTTGCCCAAATTAAAGTCAAAGAAAATTGACCGTTTGGTTGACCATTGCTGACGTGTATGACAACTTTGACCCAACCCAAAATAACACTTCAGCAGGAACACATGATCAATCATCAAGTTGTAGCTTCAATGAATGCATGAAAGATAAGAATATCTTCGTAAGTTTCTAGAATTACTGTGCCACCCACTTGCATTAAACTCATTGAACCTTGAATCCGTCTATAAAATGATCCCAATGTAACTCATCTCTTCACCAAGATCCCCAAATATTTACCACAAACCCTAGAAGTAAAATAGACTCAATTAACCCAATTGCACCATGAGTACCAAACCTGAGATCATAGATCTCACTTCCTCATCTTCCTCATCCTCTTCATCATCATCAGTGGTGAATCAAACCCATGGTTCCATTACTTTCCTCAACCCTATCCAAGACCAAATAAATCACCCTTTCTTCTTCTTCGGAAGATGACAGTGTAGTGAATCCAAGTGAATCTGGCTGATGATTCCGATGACTCCTATAAGGAGGAACTTCTTACTCCCAACCTCCAAAGACCTCGGTCTCAACAAAGACCTCGTGCTGAGAACCGCCACTCCCCAAAGATAGAGATGGTTCTTGGTCTCATGCGCCATCTTTTGGTGCATGAACACACATCGATAGTAGAAGGGCTTAAGAAGGGTGGATCGATTGCATTTGGTTGAAATGAATAGATGAAGCACAAAGGACACGATAGTTCTCTTCGTCATCCTGCGTGGTCATCGCTATCATCAATCGTTGCATCAATCCATCCTTCCATTTTGGTCCTTAGCATCTTCGTCGTCTTGGTCATGCATATCCAACCGTACCAATTAGATCGAATGGGTGGTTACGCAGACCCTCTGAAAGCAAAGCCAAGATCAAATGCATATCCAAGATTCCATTAGATTTCAAATGAAAGATATACACTAGATTAGGCTTAGCTTAAAGTGCATTTCGAATCTTGAGGATGCAAAATAGAAGGTTGACTTTATGTGTCGAAGTCAGAATGGCTGCTTCTTGAATGAATGAATGAACAATTTGACTTCAATTTCTTTTCTTTCAAGATTATCTTGATAGAATCAAATTGTATGCTTCAAGATTTGTTATCGTAAGAAACAAGCAACACTCTTTCGCTTATCGACCATGTACAAATGAGCCACTCTTGATGAATTTGATCTTAATCATGGGATGTATATAATGCAATCCGATATAAGGAATGACACAAAGCAAGATGAGACAACCGCAAAATGTACACTAAAACATACACAACAACAAAAACAAACAAACTAGAGACTTATTAGAAGTTAGTGTTAGAAAACAAACTAATATACAACAACAAAATAAACAATAATCTGCAGAGTTTGCACAATCCTCCCCGAGGCATATGCCTCCGAGGCCTATGCCTCCCTCAGAACTATGCAGTCAAGGGTTTGGCATTCCAAGATTGACCACGAGGTGTTGAAACCTTGGTCCATCAAACGCTTTTGTTAATAAGTCGCCACATTATCATCGATGGATTTTAGCCACTTTTATCAAATGTTTTCATAAGCATCTCTTATAAAGTGGTGCCCGATTTCAATGTGTTTGCTCGACCGTGAAAACCGGATTTTTGACTATGCAGATGGTACTTTGATTATCCATATGAATTGTAGTGTTCATAAAGTTGTACCCATAGTCCAAAGAATTGGTTCTCGAATCCAAAGGACTTGTCCACGAATTTGCAGCAAAGAACGTACTACCTTCAAAAGAGTTGAGGTGGCCACAATAGTTTGTTTCTTGCATTGCCAAGAAATCAACCTTTGCCTAGAAATCATGTACCTCCATTGTGGATCTTCTATCTAGATTTGCACCAAGATAATCACTCGCCACTATATGCTTCCAACTTGAAAGGAGATTCTTTTGGTACCAAAGGCCTAAAAGTGGTTGCCTTTGAGATACTTAAAGATCTTCTTGACAAGATTGAGATGGGAAGCAAGTGGAGTGACTTGATGTCGAGAACAAACACTCACAAAGAATGTAATATCGTGTCTTGAAGTTTAATACATCAATGAACCAATCATGGACTGCATGTATGAACATTCGCTGTGTAGATCCGGTTCATTATTTGCTTTAGCCTTTGAGCTTCATAAGGTGTTGTGGCGGTCCTAACACCTTCCATACCAAACTTCTTCAAATGTCCCTTACATATTTATCTTGACCGATAAAGATGCCATCTTGTTTCTCACTGAACTTGCGACCCAAAAAGAAAGTAAGTTCTCCCATAGCACTCATTTGAAATTACCCTTCATAAGTTCCTCAACCTCGCACCAAGCTTCGTTTGTGGAACCAAATATAATGTCGTCCACATACACTTGCACTGAATGATGTCGAGTAATTCTTCTTGAGGAATGTAGTTTTATCAATAGCACCTCTCCTATAGCCATGCTTCAAATAGGAATGATGAAAGCCTAGCATACCAAGCTCTTGGAGCCCCGATGTAAGCCATAGAGATCTTTAACAACTTTGTAAACATGATTTGGGTGATCTGGGTCTTCAAAGCCCTTGGTTGAGTGACATAGACCTCCTCTTCAATCTCTCCATACGTAAAAGCACCTTTGACATCCATTTGATACACCATGAAGCCCATATAAGAAGCATAAGCCAAGAAAATGCGAATTGCTTCAACCACGCAATAGGGCAAACACTTCATCATAATCAATCCTTCCTCTTGTCTCAAGCCTTGTACTACTAATCTTGCTTTGTTTTTGATCACAACACCCCGAGCATCTCTTATTCTTCGAACCCACTTTGTTCCAATGGCATATTTGCCATCGTGTAGTGGAACCAAGATCCAAACCTCGATTGTGAAATTGTTGCATCTCTTCTGCATTGCTTCTAGCCGCCTTGAATCATTAAGAGCTTGAGATACACCGTTGGTTCCACTTGAGAGAAAACAAGCAAATGTACAATGTTTGAAGTCCGTGTGATTGTCTCTTTGTTGGTTGGAGACATAAGAGAGAAAAGCAATCTGTCCAAATCGAGGACTTGTGATAGCCCTTCGAGTTCTAACAGTGCGAAGATCACCTATGATGTTGGATCGAGGATG
Organism: Chrysanthemum lavandulifolium; assembly: GCA_022545495.1. Taxonomy (NCBI): domain Eukaryota; kingdom Viridiplantae; phylum Streptophyta; class Magnoliopsida; order Asterales; family Asteraceae; genus Chrysanthemum; species Chrysanthemum lavandulifolium. The sequence goes on along the minus strand of CM040244.1, from coordinate 16,922,878 downwards.
AGCGGTGTTGATCCTCACGAGTAGCAGCTGGGGTTGACTTCAATGGATGAATCAAGATTAGTGATGGTTGGTTCAAATTCAAGATCATAAGAGGGTGAGGTGAAGATGCCACTTTGGGTTGATGATTTCCAAGATCCGAAGGTTTTGGAAAGCGTGTATAGGGTTCACCAAAGTCCTAAGATACTTGAGAAGGAACAAGATAGCCTTCAAAGCAGATTTGGGATGGTAGGTGTGACAGAGTCAACTTCACAGACACGTTGTTTCTGCGCCTCCTTCATTAGCTACCCTTCTTTCGCCTGCTTCAAGCTTACGAGAAATTCTTGAGTCCAAGCCTAGCAAGGTCCTCGGCATAATGAGAGTCATCTTCATCACTTGAATCGCCAGTATCCTTGGAGGTGGTACCGCAATATTGTTGGGAGAAAGAAGGCACAAGTATGGGTTGCTCATCATCTTCAAACTCATTTTCGTAGTCATCATCAAAGGGACCCGCATGGTTAGTTGGAGATTCTTGAGAACCTCAGCATTTTGATTAGCCAAGTGTCTAGTGTAACCCAAGGAATCGCTATAGTCAAGGTCAAAAGACCAAGTATGACCCATCCTTGAACATTATGCTTATCTTCCAAAATCTCGTGTTCTGTCTCCTCTATCTTCTTGGCTTGCAAATTGTACACCACAGAGGCCTTACTATGAGTGAATAACCCACAATATAACCATCATCGCCTTCTCATCAAACTTTCCCAACGGATCACCGGTGTTCGTAATGGTCACTTGACAACCAAAAGGTTTTAGGTAGCGAATGACAGTGAACCTTTCCAAAGAGAAGTTCATATGGGGTTTTGAGTTGTGGTTCTGTAATGGACACCTGCTTAGCACATAGCAGTGCACAACACTTTCATCCGTAACATAGTGGGCGCTTTAGAGTCTGCAAGCATGGATCTAGCAACCTCTATTAAGGTCCTATTCTTTCTTTCACCACCCCATTTTGTTGTGGGGTTCTTGGATTACTATAGTCCCTTTTATGCCTTTTGACCCATGAGTTCTATAAGAATAGCATTTTGAACTCGTCCCATTATCACACCGAATTCCCTTAACCTTTTGTTCAACTGATTAACAAGAGTGATGAACTCGCTTAGCACTGAGAGGTTTCATCTTTGGTTCCGAGAAAGAACACCCAACAAAATCGCTATAGCCATCGGTGATAACCAAACAGAAGAACTTATGATCAATGCTTCGACTTGAGTTGGACCAAACAGATCCATGTGAAGCAACCAAGAGGTTCAAGATTGATGCTCATAGCATTGATAGCTTTGTAAGAAGCTCGTGTTGTTTTCCTTTGTTGCAAGCGACACAATTATGATCATTTGTGAATACTTTGGTGGGAAGACCTTCAACAAGACCCATTTTAGAAAGTTTGTTAATGGTCTTGAAATTCACATGCGCCATCCTTCTATGCCATTTGTGGACTCATCTAGAGATGCTTTAGCCACCAAGCAAGTGAGGTCACCACCGTTGAACTTCATTAAGGTTGAATGTGTATAAGTTGTGGGTTCGAGGAACCTTCAAAGAATTGAAGTTTCTTCCGGGAGTTTGAAGTCTTTAGACAAAGACAAGACATTCATTCTCGGTGAAGAGAACTTTATTCTTAGTGTCACGATTTGTGAAACAGAGAACAAGTTGAAATCTTCAAGTTCCTTAACATAGTACACATTTTCAAAATCTAGATGAGGTGTCTTTATGGTGCCTTTCCTGTGATACTACCATCACTCTCCAAAAGTCACATTGCCTCCTCCTTCTATAGGGACAAAATTGTGCATCATATCCATGTTTCCGGACATGCTTCGAACAACCACTATCAACAATACCAATATGCTTATGCTTAAGGGATGATCCTACAAACAATAACAAAATATATACAAACAAGTTAGTATTCGGTGGAGGTTCAAGTCATTATCGACTTGAACTCGCCTTGTGGATCACGTGTTTAGGACATGAAGTATTAGAGATCCACCATTGTTCTTGGTCCTCCATTGATAATTTGGTCCCTTGTTAGTCCAAGAACAACTCGCCGAGGGCTTCACAAGAAGGTTCTATATCCCATCCCAAAGATACATAGAGTCAACATATGTAGGCCAATAACTATGTTTAAAGTATGAGCTAGTGGGTTGAACATATGGTCTGTTAATCGAACCTCTCCAATGAGAGTCATTTGTCGCTCGAGGACATAAGGTGGAATATTAGCAACATTGGTCCAGTTAGGTTTGTGTTTCGAGAGTAGCACATGCACCCAATCTTTGTTCATAAAAATCACAATCCTTAATCAAATGAAATTTCTCGCCACATACAAAACATGTCTTCTTCTTAGAAGTTTTATTCAAATAGGAGATGTTGGATTACATGCGTAGTACTTAAAATGATACATTCAAGGAATTGATTTTAACAGATCGATTATTCAAACATTTAAAAGATAAGTCGTCGGAGAAACTGCCTTGGAAGTTGATTCCTCGGCAGCCTTCCTAGAGGGCTCACAAGTAGATCAGTGCAGTCAGGGTGTTGGTTCGCACTTGGGAAGGTCGGACTTCTCATTTGAATCACAATTTTCATAGGAAGTGGACCCTTGATCCGATGAATTGTCACCGTCGAGCAAGAGACAAAATCATTAGATGAGGTATCGTGGTCCGCAAGTCTTTGACTTTTGCCATATAGGTGATGTGATCCATCAAAGTCAACAATGATGGATAGGTGCATGGGCATAAATTCACCTCTAATAGGTCCAGGGACGACATGCAAATCACCTTCTTTTAAAAGTTAGCTAACCCAAATGATGTAGGTTTACGCCCATCATACTTAGCTTCGTGGACCTACATATTTTTAAAACCTAAACCTATCGGGCATGTCCGAGATTGACTAGTATAGATGATTCTATTTAAGCTTTACCTACATTTGCCATTCATTATTCCTAGCAATTTCCTCGGCTAGTTTTTCTTTAAGCTCTAGGTTCTCGCACCGACTTCATCCTTTGCTTTCTCGACGCTTTTAAGTAATTATTTGCAACTTCTAGATCAAACTCGAACACTTTTATCTTTTCTTCATAAGCTATTTGATTCTTTTGAAACCACACTTTTGTCTTTCTACGCTTTTAATGCAAGTTTATGAGCTTCATTATCAATATAGCATGCATCAAACTTAGGTTTCATAGCATCAAATTCTTCTTTAAGTTCATTGTATCTAAGACTACGACCAAATATACAATTGTGTACCTTAGATAGTCCCATCAAGGCAAAGCGATCATGCCTTTCATCCGGTGCACCTTGCAAGCGGTCAAGCTTGTCAAGATCATGAGCTTCCTCATTAACGAGTTCATGTGCAGTCCAGTTGACCTGCTCATCCATGGTGAGAAGAGCTATCAAGCTCCACTTCCTGCTTGTCACGATAGGAAAGATATTTGGCTCCATATCCATCCTTTCTGCCCTTGCATTCTCTTGAAAATGCCCCATCCGATGACAAGTGTAGCACTTGACTTTCCTCCTATCAAAACGAGCTGGTTCTTTTCCCTTGAAAACAAACTTCCTTCCAGCCTTCTCTTCAAACCTTTGATGTCCACGACGCAATGCTACCGTGATTTTCGCCTTCATTTCCTCCATTTCAAGAGGTCCAACTGATCAAAGTCTTCATATGCAAGATATCACTGAGTATCATAGTCGACAACAAACGAATGAAGAACATCCTCCATCACACTACTAGTCTTAGGTTGTGAAGATTGTGGAGTGGGACGAGTGTTATGTGGTGGAGTGGGAGAGCGGGATGTCGGAAAGTAGTTGGAACTAGGAGATGATGGAAAATAGTTGGAGCTAGGAGCTTGTACCATCATGTTGGAATGAGATGTCCCAACAAAAGTCTGATGGTTAGAAGAAGATGTACGGTGGGAGTCCCGACATCGGTTTAAGAGTTCTGTCTGCTGTATAGCTCATCAAAAGTGAGCATGTCCAACCTCCTTTAGCCTCGAAGTGCAATACTAACATGCAACCATGATGGTGGCAAGGACCGCAAGAACTTTGAGTTGCAATCTTCATTATCCGGTTTAGCATTCACCGATTCAACCGACTCAAGATCCTATGGAACCCGTCAGATCCTCATGGATACCTTCTTCTGGATATATTGAAGTCCCGAACTGTTGTCTTAGCATGGACTTCCTCATTCTCTTTGATTCTTCATTTCCACCGAATCTTGCTTTGAGAGCCATCCATATGTCTTTAGCATCATCCATATGGTGAAAGTCACATAGATGATCTTCGGTATGGCTTGAAGCGTAATAGTTTTCACTTTATGCTCTCTCCGCATGGCCAAGACTTCTTCAAGCTTTTGGTGGAGCCATGATAAACTTCCCATCCCCGTCAGAATCATTTTCTTTAGACTGCTTCCTTTCTTTACTACCTCCCACAGATTCCAATCAATATTGGAAATCCAAGCCCATCTTCATAGTCCAAAGTTCATACTCTTCCCTCTTTAAATAAGTGGAATTTACCATTGTCGTTGTGAGACCGAAATGTTGCACGGAAGTGGTGTTGGTGTTGTTTGTGTTGGTGACTTCATTTTCATTATCGGATCCGTATGGTGAATGAATGTTTGATCAGATGGGTGAGAATGGTTCTTAGTATCGTAGAGACTTTCCCAGGCTCGATACCACTTGTTAGAAACATACACGACCTTGATAGATCTTAAGCACTCGGAGATCGTTAGTGTTGCCTATGTAATCACAAGCAAACTAATAGAAGATCTCTACAACTTGATATTGTAGCGGAAAATAAATACAATTTATAATAACTAAGAACACTTTTGATCCTCTATGGATCTTTTATTATAGAAACTCTATGTTTTGATAGTATACAAGACTTGAGAAACTTGAGAAAAACTTATCTATTACAATCTATCATGGTTTCTTATATAGGCAAGAAACCCTAATGAGCGCTTGACAATTTACGCTCTACTACTAACCAGACTAAGCATGCATCTAGACAAGCATGCAACTAATCATATTGTTTTGTTAATCATCGTGTTTATTCCGAGAGAGCTCTATATAAACGGCGCCAACCTATACATACGGCTACCGACTTTTACTCTAAACCGAGCTTATCTCTCCCACGTGGTTCCACTTTCAAAGAAGAACACATCATCGCTTTTAACACTTCACCATAGTATAACTTTGCGTAATCCTTTCTTCTTCGGTGAATCTCTTCGATCAAGCTTCGGCAGTAATCGAGTTTATGCTTCAGTAATCGTGTGTTTACCTTAATTCCCAACAAAACGCAAATGCGTAAGTGAATTCCATTCCTTCGGATTTGTGAGAATGAGGCCAGCTCCTAACCCGCCCACGCACGAGGATCCATTCGTAAACAAGATCCATGGATCTAGTAGTACCTTTTACTAGGTGCGGGGACCTCGCCGGTATCCGCTTCTCGATGATGAAGTCTCGCCGAAATTTGTCCTTTGATTGCGTGCACGCGGTCCGTAGAGATGTTGTGTTCACCTAGCAATACACTTTTTTGGATTCGGCCCGATGCATCGTTTGGAGATGATCTGTTTGATCGGTTGGTCTCGTGATTACTGCTATCGAAAGCGCTTGGAAGTACTGCAGCGATCGTTTGGCAAAGAAACACCAATGCTAGAACTAACTTCTCCATTGCACTATAATTCATCTCCGTCTTCTTGAGCGCTTTGCTTACAAAGTAGATGGGGTTTGTCATCAATCCCTATCTGCAGTAGCACCGCACCGACTCGCTTCCATCGCTTGCAGACAAGTACATGATCGCCTCTTCCCACAGTCGGGGTGCAACAAGTGTCGGGAGCGCTGCTGATGTCGCTTGAGCCGAGTGAAGGATACCGCCTCCGTAGTCCAACTGAAGTCACCCTTCTTTATGCACTTCTTGAGTGTCTTGAAAAGGTAGCGATTTTTCTGCGACTTGGATAGGAACTGTTTAGCCGGCCGCCTTTCCATCGAGAGATTGGACTTCCTTCAACGCGCGTGGTGAGGAAGATCGATGACCGCTTTTGTTTTTCTCGGGCATGGTTTTATACCGTCGGGTTCGATAATGTATCCGAGGAACATACCTTCATGAGTCTGAATGTACACTTTTTGGATTAAGCTTCATGTTGATTTCTCGTAGGTTTTGAATGTTTCCTCAATGTCGCGCACTAACTCACCCTCAAGTATGGCTCTTTATGACTAGGTCATCAACGTAGACCTCTAGGTTGCGGCCCACCGCCGAAAGCATTATCTACTAACCGGTAGGTGGCGCCGCGTTCTTCGCCAAAGCGGCATTTTTGTAACAATAAACGCCTTGGCTTGTGGAAGGCCGCTTTTTCCTCATCCTCCTTAGCCATCTGTATTTGATGATATCCTTTGTATGCATCGAGGAAACACTTTAATGGGTATCCGTGATAAGGACTCTATTTTCAGCCTATCTTCTGTAATGGATAGCGATCTTGTGGACATGCTTTGTGTTGGGATATGAAAGTGTCAAGACATCAAAGTATCAAGATATGAAAGTACTGTAGTCGCAGTACCGGAAGAAGTCAAAGAGTCAAAGTCGCTAAAGACAAAGTCAAAGTCTTCGCAAGATAAAGTCAGTCTCGCTAGAACAAAGAACTGCTATATTCGCTTATGGAAAGTATTGTATTCCATGTTTAGATTACTTGTCGTACAAGGTTATCAA